>CM076409.1:18399307-18915739 GCA_038363315.1 Mugilogobius chulae
TCCATGAGCCCTCGTTCCATTTCATTCAGACTTCCGCGTGCACGTATATAGGCCTATGTGAATGAACAAGGCCAAATCACACGCACATTCTGTTAAACACATCTGATTCATTCAAACGTGAGCCTAATTTGAGGGAGAAGAGTCTTTTTCATTCACATTTTATTTGTAGTAAATCCACATGTGACAAGCTGCTGCTGCTGCTGCTTGGTCCGTCTCCCTCTGACTCCTCCCCTTTTGCCTTTCCCCGTGTGTCAAACCCACTGATTATCGCCTCATGTCTATTAAAATATTATTCATGAGTCACCTTTCATGGTGAATTGGAGGTGTGGAGAGGGCGTGGTCTGACGTTGCTTAACGTGCGCAGATTCTAGAAGCAGGTGGGATTTATAAAGCACAGATTGCGTGGAGGAGAGCGCACGGAGGCTTTTATAAATATGGAGTTTGCGTGGCGCACGCCACCTGTGGCCACTAGGTGTACGCACTTGCTCAGCAAAAATCCTACACAAACCTTTATAAATGAGGCCCCAGGTCCCAACCTCGTATCCTTGAATCTCCTCCTGCTTGAACCAGGGACTTGTTGGGCAGGCGGCATGGTGGCCGATTGGCTAGCACTCTCACCTCACAGCAAGGCTTTTCTGTGTGAAGATTGTAGGTTTCTAGATAGATTTCCTTCAGGCGCTCTAATTTTCCTCTCGCTGTCACTGGGTGACAACAACCCACCACCGAGGGCTCAAGCACGCACAGAGACTGCTGCGTGTCACCATCATGGAGGGTAGAAGAGGAATAGCTTCAGGGATGACCTCCTCCTGCGGTTGTATTGTTGTTTGGAGAATTTCTAAAATGTGGATACAAACATATCACTCTTGATTTTAGCTTGAGGAACATAGCAGATCACGTGAGCACATGCAACTAAACAAAGACAGACTGACAACTAGGGCTGTCACTAACGATTATTTTAATAGTCGATTAGTCAGCGATTTTTTTTCGATTAGTCGACTAGTCAACGATTATTTTTTTACGTGATCTGCACTTATTTTGCTTACATCATGCTTTAAACCTTTTTTTTGCCATGCCCCCTTGGAATAGAAAAAATGATCCACGCCCCTTCCCGTCTGCAAAAGTACAAAACTGTCTGTCTGTGATATTTAAGTTTAGCTGTAATTAGCTATAATTTTTACACCAAATTATATTTAAAAATGTCTAACCAGTGTTCATCAGTTTTAATAATTTGTAGGATCAGAATGTTATTTCATTTTGTTTTAGGCTGAACAGAAATTTATAAACCCACGTTTAAGGCCACTCATAGAACTATAGTTACATTGGCAACTAACATTTTCAATCCTGAAAAAAACCTGGTCTAGTTCTGGGATAGTCCTGGTTAAAACCAGCTCAGTGCTCACTAAATACACAGTGGGAAGTGAAACAAGGCCGTTTTTAACGTTTTCAAAGTAAACATCACAAACACGTGTGTAAAAGTTCACGCATTGCCGCTGATCGAGCGCTGATTCTCCGTGCGCATATTTAATGAGCTGTTAGCGGTTTGAAGTCTTAAACGGGACGTATCTCCGTGATTCTTTGGTCTTTTTGGATGTTTTAAACACTCACACGGAGCTCAGACTTGTCTCTTTCGCGCTGTCTATAACAGCAGACCTTTCTTCCTTGTGTCCACTGCAATAACTACAGTGGAAGAGATGTCTGTGTGTGGACTGTTTATGAGAGAGAGAGAGAAAAGGGCACAGCGGCAGAGCGGGACACTTTCATTCATGCATCGCGTGCATCGAGTTGCGTTAATGCCGAAAAATAATAACAAGTACGTGGGGAGTTCGTCTCCAGTTTTATCTGATCAGTAGCCTTTCTTTTGACAGGATCCTGCCATGTTGCAGCTCCGCTCGTGCTGCAGCTGTTCTCTTTTCCTGGTTTTCCTGGTTTATTATTGTAAAATGGAATGAAGCGACGCGTCAACTAGCAATCTGCGTCGACAATTTTTTATAGTCGACGTCGTCGACTATGTCGACTAATCGTGACAGCCCTACTGACAACACAACATGAGAAGTCCTTTTTCCTCATCTGACTCTTAAGATAACCTCAGGATAACTAGTGACCAATAAATGGGGCGCTAACAGGATAATGAAACAATTAACAATACAATGATGAGTATAATTCCCATGTGCATTAGTTGGTTATTCAAACCCGATAAATGAAAACTCTACTGATCACGTTTGAAACTTCTGAAGCTCATCCTAATGCATTTGCATTTCAGCATATTTGAGAGATGCAATTACCAGAGCTATAACAGGACACTCTTCAGGAAAATCATATGTTGATTGCTAATTAGTGTCTAATGAAAATGCAACCTGCCATTGCATAGCAAAGGAAATTACTCCTCTTCTCTGATGTTTTCTATATGCCGAAGACAAGGTGATAAGCTTTCAGTCAGAGGGGTGGAGCCATGCCCGTGATTGGCTTGTGTGCTTTTCTGCTCCAGTTCCAGCAGAGATGTTGTTACATAAGGTGGCCTGGTGTGTCATGTGAACAAGGCTGTGCTGGACAGAGCTACTGCTACTTCCTCTAAATGAAGGATTTGACACACAAAACCTTGCACAACAATTAATAGGACACTTTGGTTAAGGCAATCAAGTCTTTCTGAATTTTGCAATTTCTCTGTATAGAGCAGTGGTGCCCAAAAGTGGGGCCAGGGGCCAAATTCGGCCCGCCAGTGGGTTAAATTTGGCCCGCGAAGGAGTGCTCAGATTTGTTGGATCAATCTTAATGATTAAATTTTGTATTAAAAAGACTGTCAAAATGACACCAAACCATGTTAATAAAAGACAATTTAATCTTTATTACTTTTTAAAAAACTTTTTAAATGCAAACAAAACTATATTTGGCCCTTGGCATGCTTCAACATAATACATTTTGGCCCACTGAGAGAAAAATCAGCAAATTTTGGCCCACCAAGGAAATAAGTTTGGGCACCCTTGTATAGAGCTTCCTTTGTAACATGCATTCCTTAGATCTCATACAATCAAACAAACAAGATAACAGTGGCATTAGACACCATAATGTTGATATAAAATGTATATTCATTAGATTAAGAAAAAAGACATAACTAAATAGTAACTAACTAAAATAATAACTAAAAGTAACTGTATCTTACTTACTTTGGCTGTGCGCCACTGTAAAATCATTATGAGCTTTGCTTGGAATTGTAACTTAATAGGAGTCTGTACAACAAAATTATATATATATTTTTTAATTATTTTTAATTTTAATTATTTTCTGCCCAGATAGAATTTAAAATCACAAAAGTCACATCAAAGGAGCAGAAAGAAGTTATGTTGCAGAGCACAGGCAGCTGAGCGCCTGATCACACCTCTGGAGTCACACAACATCTGCCACTGCACCGACCATTACTCACACATTCATCTACGTCCTTCATCAACAGATAACAAATCAATGTACTTTCCATCATCAGTATGAGTAAATGCACAGAACAACACTAAACGGGATAAAAATGTGTCGCCATCTTGAGTCACTGGCATAAGCCACAGTTCTCGGTGAATCATGTTTATATTTAGATTTGGAGGAAGAGAAGCAAACCAGGCAAATAATGCACATCACCTTCCCCAGAGGAAGCTTTTTGGCTGCGGAGGAAACGAATATGTTTTTGTGTTTGCATTTGATCAACTGTCTGACTAGAAACATAAGTGCTCAAGTCAGAAGATGCCGCAGCAGCTGGCCAACACTCTAACAGTATAAATAACTCCGGGTGTGTGCTATTTGCATACATAATTATAATCCACAGAGCTGAAACACTGAGCTCTCCTGACATGTGCAGCAGGTGACAGTATTTTAGTCCCCATTCAGTAGTCACACCCGCTGTATTTTCATTTATACAACTATCCAATGAAACCGCACCGCCTAAACATACAATTTTTTCTCTCCAGCAGGGCTTGTAGTGGGTTTTTATTAAAGATTTATCTGATCTCTGTAAGGTGGGACACAGAACATGAGCACAGATAAAGCTTCATGATTTGATATATAGAATTGAAATAGAAAACTAAACATTCATTGGGGGCACCACTCACATAGATGTGCAGATGAGTTTCCAATAAATGCAAAAACTCTAGACTGTCATCTAAACTTATTTGCATTAACTGTGTCTCATTTATTTTTTTTTATGTTTTTTCGCGTGGCTTACGAGAACCATGAGTCCAAAAAATTTGGTCCAGGGGCCAAGAGATTACTTCTGCTCTATTGTCTGCAACGAGGCCGTCAGGCCAAGGTGCACATGTTGCTCATTCCAGCACTTTCTGTAGAGAATCCTTTATTCTCTACAGAAAGTGAGGAGAATTCATTAGTTATTATTATCCTATCTTGCACTGATTGCACTATCGTTCTGATTACTGTGTATATTTTTATTGCCTAATTTTTTATTGGCCTATTTTTTATTGCCCCTATATTTGATTCTATATATTTTAAATATTTTTATTATATTAGATATTTTTTACTTCTTAGATTCTTTATCTTTATTTGTGTTTTCTGTGTTATATGTTGCACATTAGCACCGTAGCAAGTTCCTAGTCTGTGAATTCTGTTTGTTCACTGACAATGGCAATAAAATTCTTTCTGATTCTGATTCTGATTTACTGGCCGAGAAAAACTCCTCAAGGACCGATTCAGACTGGGTGAATTGGCTTATACTGGGAAAAGGTTCCACCCACTTTTTTGTCTAAATTGTCTAAACAGTTCGACACTTGTGCTCTGGATAATATCAAACCAGAGCAGTTGGGAGTTGCGTTTGTGAGACCTGAATTCTGACCATTGTCCTCAGCTTCCTTACAAAAGTCTGTGCAGTTCATAAGGCACTTTACACAAAACGTATACTGTATACACATTTTTGACATTGTCACACTTTTATAGTAATTCATCCTGTGGAAACAGTTCTGAATTATTTTTCAGCCTGACTTATCAGTCTTTCTGAGGTTGGTGTGACTACTACTTGAGCTCATGCATTTCAGGGAAAAAAATCAGCCTCTAATATGTCAACATTTGATGTAAATGATCAGATGTGCATTAAATCTTTCACTACAAGCAAAATCGAAACTCAATCAAAACTGTCGAAATTGTTTAAGTACCAACATTTTTTCACAAATTACATCCTGTTTTTTCTGAATCATGACTGCGAATGTGATTATTTTATTAATAAGTCAGTCTACCAGACATGCTTAAAATGTTACTAGAATTTGTTACTAATTAAAAACTACAAATCAGATGTGCAATCTCAATTACTGTTTAATTTTGCCCCATAGTCTCATAAAACCTGAAATAAACAGGTGGAAGGATCTTTTATAATTGTAGCATTGTCACCAGCATACAGAAGCAAATATGTTTATTCTATAATCAATGCGTGGTCTCTTAATGCTTGTAGCAGCATTAAGAGACCACGAGGCTCTGTATAAACATGTGGAAAACACATTAATACTGAATTATGATTTGCAATTTGATGTGACTCTTTCACCGCCAGCCCTATTCCCTTTGTTCCTCCTTCCCTGCCAGGCCTTTTTGCTCAGTTTAAGCAATATTGACAGCTCCGCAAAAAATTTGTGCAATTGGAATCAGGACATGCTATACTTCAATTGAGACCTGCAAGTTAGGGCCCGGCCGATATATCGGCTGGCCGATATTTTTTGTCCGACATGAGTACTTACAGGTTGATCGGCTATCGGCCAAAATATCGCCGATATATGGCCGATATTTAGGGCATGTTGTACCTCATTTTAAAGCTTAGATCTTCCGAATACAACCATTATATTCAATCACCAATCAGATCAGTATTTAGCGCGGTTATTAAATTTTTTGTGGAGGTGTTTTATTGTCGGACTGCACCTGAACGCAGCACCAGGCTGACGCTCTGCATCAGTGCATTATACTAGCGCTCTGGCAGCGCTGGATTTAAACGCTCTCAATCTCCGCTACTAACGCAAGAAAAGGAAATATCTTCATCCAGATGATGCCCGCAACAACAGAAAGGACTTTTTATTTCATCAAAAATGTCCGTATGGAGAAGGGACGATCCTTGTCAGAAAGGCACACAGGCTGCTGCAAGAACAAGAAGTTAGTTTCTCACATTCTCGTTTAGAGTTGGAATAAAGGAATTATTTGTGTGAAGAATTGGAATCTGAGAAGATGTTATCTGGACGGTGAGTGTGAAAAACGTGTTCGTTTAACTTTCAGTGTTGTTACCTCACTGTAACTAGAAGTTAGCGGTTAGCTTATGATGCTAGAACAATAACAGTGCCTCAGCTCGTTCTCTCTGGTGACTGTAAAGTGTTGTGTTGTGTCCATGCCACTAGACAACATTGACATGTAAATTAGTCAATCGAAAGAGGTGTTATGGTCTCGCATTTTTGCGCATTTATTGCGACAACGTCGTGATATTAATGGGCTAACTGACCTTAATATGTTAGAGTATACAACACATATCAGTAATAATGTGATACAAACAAGTTCCAAGCCTTTAAAGTCACTCATAAGAGGCGAACTAACACTTAATGTGACCTAAATAAACCCAAATTAAGATCACTAAAGCCAGACAGATTTTTTTAACACGTGCTCTAATAAAAAAGTATTTTTCTATTTCTAATTATATCGGCTGCTGGCTATCGGCACCCCGAGCCTCCTCTGTATCGTTATCGGAATCGGTTCCCAAAAAGCCATATCGGTCGGGCCCTACTGCAAGTTTCTACTTTCAATTAAAAAAAAAGATTTCTACATTAATTATTCTACATGAATCCGTTCTCTTTTTATAGGCATTTGAAATTCCTCGTTTTCATTAGATTTCACCGTTTGTCGTTAAAGTTTTGAGATAACACCCTTTTTCTAAATCAAACTTTATATCAGTGTTATTTTCCTCTGTTCAACTTTTTGGTAAAAGAATATGAACCACTACAATAAAATCTTGTCTTTAGGATAAAAATTGTGCGGTTTACATGATTAAAACAACGAGGACGAGTGTCTTTTTCATTTTTAAATCAACAAATGGTGTGTTACAGACAGTAGGCGATTTGAGGGGGGATGCGGGGGATGCCATCCCCTTTGCTGATGACGAAAGGATTTTTTTTTTTTTTAATAGATGCACCTGGCGTACAGTGTCCCGCTCCGCTCCGTTGTGTTAACGTGAGTTTGTGCATTGCTTCACTGAACAACCGTTTCACAATAAAACCTCCGGTGCAAGTAGTAAACACGAGGACTTTTATGTTGAAAACTTCACACGGGAAGCTGTTACTGAACCTGAGCAACAGACACGCTCAAACTGTCAACTTCTGCTGAGGTTTTTGCAAAACCGGGACTTTTACAGCGCCTCACGGGCCACAATCTAACGCAGAAACTGAAGACGACACATAAGGAGTGCGTCGGAGGAACGGCTCGCTCGTGCATCAGACAAGAGGTGAGTTTACGCTGCTGCGGGGATGCTCGTTCTCATGCGCGCGGCCGTGTCCTCTTTCCCGATACTAGACCAACCACATACACGCGTTTCACATCTATCCACAGTCCTGTGTCTTCTCCCGTGTCACCCAATGACCGATGACCCATCTGCTGCGGCTTTCCCTTCTGGGAGCACCGCTGGCAATAGTACTTTTGTCCTGTCCCGTCTACAAGTCCGCAGATTCTGGCTTTATGTTGACTCGCTACTAAACATCGTGACAACAAGTCTGCATCTAAGAAATAATGCTTCTGAAAATATTTAGACTATTCAAAGTGAAAAGGGACTAAATGCAATATGAACACAAGTTTGTGTCTTTCCCTGTGCACTCTCATCCCGCTCCTGCTCCAGCGCAGAGAGTCAGGGCAGGGGACGTGTGGAGGAAGAGGAAGGACACCGGTAAATCAACTAGAGACAGGACAGGTTTTTGTCTTAAGCGATTATTTTTCCAGAGGGCATATTCAAATCCAGACTAGTGGCAAAAGGCAAGACCACACTTATTGATATAAGAATTATTATTGGAAGCACATTTTTAATTGAAAAACAGGCTATTTATCTATTAGTGTCCATTAATTGTGTATATTAAGAGCACAAGTGCAAAAACATGCTCCACAGCCCAGTCAATCAAATTTTTTTTTAATTTAATTGACCTTTATTTAACCAGGGAAGTCCCACTGAGATTCAGAATCTCTTTTGCAGGGAGCCCTGGGGAAGGGTCAAGCCCTGGGGGAAGGTCAAAATAAAAGAAATATCTTTTTAAAATAATTTAAGATTATTTATAACTTGTTGTAAATTAGATTCAAGCTAAAATGTTTTGTAAACAGTTCAGACATACTTAAAACAATTGACATATACTGCCAAATAGATATGTTTATTCTGAACTGGCTAAAACAACTACAATTAAAATGATTATTCTTTATTCTAGTAGTTTAAACACTGTGCAGTTTAAGAGTTATGCTTAATCTCAAAAGTATGATGGGGCCTAATTAAAACAGATGGATGGTCACACCTGGTCTTCGGGCCACAGTTTACCCAGGTCTGTCTTAAGCTGTGAAAGAATAAAGTCTGTTTGATTTTCAATCTGACTAAGTTAAACAAAAAATAGGCCTAATGAAAAAAAATATGAAATGAGTGTATATGCTCTTTGCTCTGTGCTCACACCTCTGCCACCTAGTGGTCAAAACAAGCAAAAACAACTTCATATGTATTATTTAAAAATATTAAAAATATCTAAAGTAGGCTTTATAGAGTTTGTTCCGTCTTACAGGAGCAGCTTCATTTTACATACAGTGGATAAATAACCTATGCAAAGGTCTGATTGAAGCAGATTTTGTATAATAATAAGCTAAACCAAAGTGTTACACACACATTTACCAGGCCTCAGTGGAATGTGCAGTGGATTCTAATCAACCATCACATTTACATTATTAAGTGTATTTTTAATACAATTTAACAATAAATCCCAAACTTAGGACACCCCCAAAGTGCACCAAATTAAAGGAAATGTGGTCTGCTGTGTTCAAATTTTCTGGGGAGAGCCCCAGACCCCCCGCCCTCCCGGAGTCACCCCCCAATACCATCCCCCTGTCAAAAATTAACAAATCGCCTACTGGTTACCGACGAGGAGGAAGCGCAGTACTTTTTCTACTTTCTGATGATCAAGACTCTTTCATGGAGCATAGATTTAACCATTCAAACCCGAAGAGATAAAATATTATTTTTTTTATTTTGACCGCTTTTGGATTGCTCACGGAAGAGGAAGTTTAGTATTTCTCTTTGAGACATGTGCCATTCTCCTCAAAATCCTAGTCCAGTAGGAATGTCTTTTCTTCATTTTAAAGATCAAATATCTGCTATAAACTTACTCAACAGTCCAAGATGTTTTGTCTAAAATCCGTTTGAAAAGAAAGCCGGCCCTTTAGAAGCTGCTGATTACGTAAACACAACCGGCTGTGCTCCGTTGTGTCAACAGAAGAGCACATGTATTTCCCGGTCATGTGACTTCCTCTGGTTCCTCTGGTGCTCAAAGTACACCCCCCTCCGCTGGTAAATCTATGAAACTGCATCATGTTTTTGACTGCTAGTGAACTCAGCATGTGCATCAGAGAATCCACTATCGCCACATCTATCAAAGAGACTATGATGGAAATAGATGTCATTGGCAGGTTGGCCGTGCAATGACGGATATTTTTGCCATTGGCAGGGAATAAGTACTTAGACTAATGTATACTGAGGCTACTGTA
This sequence comes from Mugilogobius chulae, assembly GCA_038363315.1. Lineage (NCBI taxonomy): Eukaryota > Metazoa > Chordata > Actinopteri > Gobiiformes > Gobiidae > Mugilogobius > Mugilogobius chulae. The sequence continues at coordinate 18,409,037 of CM076409.1, forward strand.
TTTAAGCTTGCTACAATAAAAAATACTGATATTTAACAATGTGGTAACAAATATCTTTAAAAACAGTTTCCGATTAAAAACAAGAACATCAGAATAACGCAATGAGGGGGGAGCAAGGGTCTTGATTGTTTGTCAGTTGAAAATTTTGACCACAAAGCAGAGAAATGACCAGGCAGTAGAGGACACATTGACCTTTTTTGTGATTTGGAGCCAAAAAGGAGTAGGGGTGTAGGACTTGTGTTTCCTGTGGAGAAGTGAGCACATCTCACTTGTTCAACTGCCAGATCGCCGGATTATTCTAGGCCACTGTGTAAATATCATGAAAAAAATAGAAAAGTATGGTAATGCGCTCATACCTTCTATAAATTTTGAATACTAACACAATATCCACTTGACATGTAATCTTTCACTAAGCCGGTGTTTCCATTAAAAATGCCCTTTTCTATTAATAATAGTGAGGCTTGTCAACATCTTACGATCTGATAAACATACAATTGTGTTTTACAGTGAACTTCAGAGGCTGGGAACAGGATAAAAGCTAGGACTTTGCTGTTAAGGAATCAATTGGTACTGTCACTGTCCTCACAAACACACAGACACATATGATCACAGCTGCTGGTTTAGGCACAAAGGACTGAGAATGATTCTTCAGAGAGGAGAACCTGGTCTTCATCTGAGCAGGTAAAGAAATGTTATATAAAAAAAAGAATGTTTGCACAATAAGAATCATGTAAATCGCATACACGACACAAGTTAAGTTTGTGAGGGTCCACCCTCCCTTAAATGTAAGGAGACAAGAAATCTGAAGAATACTTTAAACTACTAGTTTTCTAGATGTACAGATTCCCATTGTGGAAGTAAAACTGTGTTAGATGATTATTTTGTTCTGGCTTCTGTTTGGAGTACGTCTGCTTGTTGTTCAATACAGGGTATTAGGCTTAAGTGAAGGAAATGGATGTAGACATATTGTACTCACAGACTCAAGATTTTCAACACAGGAGGCCACAAAATGGCCCACATTGGCAAAAAAGCATGACTTGTACTGAAAACTCAGAACTGTCAGCTTCAAACGGAAACGCGTTTGTTTATGTAGTTAGTCAACACAAAACACTGCATTTACACTAATGAATTACAATAATATTATACTAAAACCTTAGCACTTTCCTATAGTCAGCACTGCTGAGAAGACATGAGGATGCCATTTCATCAAGGTGAGAATAATGTCTTGATGGACATCTTAAAAATGTCTAAACAAAACTATTCAATTAAAAGCAGTCCACATTTCACTTATCCATTCTGAGCCTCTAAAATCTTGACCATGATGTTTGACAAGCTCTTTCACAACTTTAAGGTGTATGTTTTTTGCATCCTAAAAATGTAAAACAGAAATAATTAATTTTACCTTTTTTTCAGTACATGATTCCTCAGTAGCTAATGCATTGAGTTTCAATTGTTCATATGATGAGTTTTATGTTTTTCACAGCTTTTACAGGAGGTGAGCTATCTAACAACAGTTAGCACAATGCTAAAAAAAAACAGAAAAGTGCACAAAACGGATTTTATTAGACATAGACAGTACTTTGGGACTAATTTCCACTGAAAATACATTAACAAGCATCAGTGTAGGGGAAATTGCTTTAAGTTATTTTCAAAAAAAAATCAGTCCCTTTAAAGCTGGAAATGTAAGGGTATAAGGGGCTATTGTTGGATATTTTACTTTGTCCAATATTAAACTCAACTAATACATTTGAAGATGCATTGTAACACATTTATGTTAGACTGACAGACATTTTTTAAATACCACCCAGCCCTTGCTGGAATGCTAACAAATGCTAACTGATAATAACAACAATAATGCTAATAACTTAAACTAGAGTACTATCTGGATTGTTGCTTATTTACTTTATTAGAGCAGCCTATAGGACTTTGCTGCGAAACTGATTTTAAGGAACTTAATTTTAAAGTGTGCAATTTAAGTAAGAACTCAGTCACCACATACATGCATACTACTTACTTACATACACATACATACATACATACATAATACATAAATACATACATACATACATACATAATCCAAGCATTTGTATGTTCATATTTTTTAGTTGTAGGAGATTGAGCAGCTATTGATGTAGAATTCATCAGTATTTTCCGGTCTAAACTATCCATGCATGTACGTAGGTGACCTTGGATTGAAGAAAATCTATGATAGTCTGCGTGCCGCACAGATAACATTTGTACACGGATCTTAATGCACTAAATCAATAAGGCTCTGTTGTATTGATTTTGAGATTATTAATCACAAGTGTTTTGGGAACCTGCCCTGTACTTTGTACCAGTGAAATAAAAAATAAGTGGAAACGAATGGGAAAAAAAATTCAGGTTATAAAACCATCTAGCGGTTTGTGCAGCTCCTAATTTGAAGTCTTGTGGCCAAGGACAATGAGGCTAAATGTGTCTAAAGAGACCAGAGCTACTACGGCTACATCCTGTTGCACAGGATGACTGATTTTTGCCCTAAATGTACAACAGTGCTCTAGCAATTCCTTGTGACTGTCACATTAAAGTACCAGCCACAGTACTTGTCCCAAATAAAACAACACCATGTCAGCTATGGTTGCAGCCCATCCAATCTCAGGTTTTAACCCCAAGAGTTCCGTAAGCAGATAAAAAAAAAAGCTAATCAAAACCTCTGCTATGTAATTCATCACAGGAAGTGGCTCACCAACACTCCATCTTCCCTTCCCGCCTGCTCCTCTTTTGGCAGAGCCTCCATTTCTCTAACAACTGGAGTAGCATAAATGGCTAGCTAACAAATCAAATTATCACCATATGGATGGATAGTCAATAGATTTCTACCTTTAAGAGTCACAGGATTATTTTTCTACCTTCAACGATTGCATGGATGATGAAACGAAACAATGTGTTCTGTTAATGTTTGAAATCATTTCTTTGATTTTGTTTTGTCATTATGACAATTGTGATTATTACAATTGTCAGTATTTGTACTTTGTTCAAACAGGTCTTGATTTTGTTGATGCATCAATCATACCTCCCTTCAGAAGAACAAGGGAGGTAGGAACAGTACCTGATAATTAAAATGTATTTAAAGATGACAATATGTTTAGTTTAAACTTATTATTTATTCATTTTTGTGTATGTATGTATGTATGTATGTATGTATGTATGTATGTATGTATGTATTTATTTATTAGTAGTATTTTCTGCAATATTTTACATTCATTTAAGCAAAATGTATTTTACTTTTTAAAGCATAATAATTTGTAGAGGACAGAACAAGTTTTGACATCATCGTAAAACTAGCATGCAAAAGACAAAAGCATTTTCAACATAACTACACAGGAGTAAAATCAATTTTGCTACTACAGGCCTTCCAACCCCAGCTAATCCTTGCTCACTATTTAACTATTTCGTTTATTTGAGATTTCATTGAGATATTTAATTACAGTGTTTTAGCAATAAGTAAATAAATAAATAAACACTGAAATGACAGAAGGTTTATGACATTAGTTAAATGTGAGGGGGAAAATTAAAATTTCACTTTGTGCATTTATAGTACATGAAGGACAATTAGAGTTGGTCCATATTGTTCCTATATCATCATTTGCTTATTTGGGATATTGTGATCTAATTATGTCTATGCAGCTGATTGTGTATAGTTGCAAAGAGAGAACAGTATTTGTGAATGCTAGTAACTAAAGATAAAAAAAATGGTAAAATAATAATTACTAAAAAAAAATTAAGGAGAGAAAGGATCAACTATGCACCAAGTAAATATTTATTTTTTTTTGCAAATCTTTTTACAGTATCAAGATACAAATTTTGGACCATATCAATCTGGCTTCAGGACAGTGCAATATCATTTGTGGGGCATTTGCGAAGAATGTTGTTGATAAATGAGGTATAAAATTATCAGTCAAGAAAACATGCTATTTTCAGTGTTATGGTCTAGAAAGATGTGATTAGACACAAAGACGTATGTAACTGAGAAAGTCAAATGGTGTATTACAATGGGACTACAATCTGACTGATGAACTAAAACATGACTATTGATGTAGAGGTCATATCTCAAGCTCATTATCACACATTATCAACTCCAGCAACAGAGAGGCAATTCCATTACAGTAAGTACAGAAAGCACAAAATTGCCATGAACTGATAAAAGAATAAATGGTGTCTCATACTAGAGAAGCTGTGATTTTGTGTCAAGCCTAATGAATATTTGTAGAGCAGCATAGCTAGCCCCAGTGGAGGCCGCCTAAAGGGAAGAGGGAAATCATTTTATGGTGTATTAGGAGTAGACGGCCGAGTGTTTGCCCAATGTGATGGCATTTCATGGAGTGTTGTCTTTGTTCAATTTTCAAAAGCTGTTTTTGCTCTTCAAAGACAATGTCTGAAGCCACAGACAGAGCTTCAAATTAATCACACTGTAATGACCAAAAGCTGTATGTATACTCACTTTATGAGGACCTGCCTTCCTTATTGGGGACAAAGGGTAGGATTAGGGTGAGGGTTACATTTAGGCAAGTAGTCACTTAGATAAAGGTTAGGCTAAGGGTCTGTCAAATTAATGTAAGTCAGTTGTCTCCTCGAATATGTTTGTTGTCCTCTTTCTCAACGATTCTGGCCCCATCCCAATTCATAACATGGTTTTCCGGAAACATGCCCTGCTACACTAAACAGAGATGACGGGGCTTTCTTACTTTTTCATACTTGGGATACTGCTCTAAAGCAGTCGGACTACAGAGGGCGCTGTCGTCCTTCCTCTCTCGGAAAGAAAATGGCGCCAAATAGAGCCGGCAAGACACTGAAGATGACTGCAGACAAGCAGTCGAAACATGTAAAGGTATGAAAAAAAAAAAAAACAACCACTGGTCTGACATCTGGAATTTGAAACATATTCCAAACAAGAGGACCAAATTAACTTTTTTGGAGCACTGTCCACGGTGTTCCCCCGCCTAAGGCCCAAAGTCACTGGGATAGGCTCCAGTAACCCGCAAACAAGCGATAGAAAATGAATGAATGAATACTGCTGTTCAGCTAAAACATTGTATTGGGAAATTTTTGCTGCTATGTTATAGTAGATAGGTACTATATATTTATAAAGGTCTTAGTCTTGGTATAAAGGTCTTTTGTATTACGTTGATGGAGGCACCAGTTTGTGAAAGCAGAAAATGTGTGAAGATCATCTCTGCAGGGACGTACTCTTCAAACAGAGCTCTGAGTTTCTGCCTCCCTCTTTGTGTCAACATGGAAATTTTGACATTTTGGTGTACTTAAATTCAAGAGACACAGCACTGAGAGCAAAGCTTTGAATTTCAAAGCAAAAGAAGGTGCCACTGGTTTGTGTTGTCCTAAAATAACAAAATATATTATTTATCTATAATGTATAATGAAAATTTTTTTTTTATAAAATAGAAGCTTTTAAATGAGGTAAGATTGTTCTTTTTGAATAGCAAATGACAGAATAAGACAATAATACTAGAATCAAGTAGAATCAGTGAGTGAAGCAATAAACAGTTTGATTTTGTTTGAACTGACAGTAGAAGAATGAGCTCTTCCGTTTCTCATGTGTCACGGAAATAAACAAACCTGAATCTTGCACGACTTTATCTGAGTTTGGCCAGAGACGTTGGAGGAGAAAGTAGTGAAATGAACTAAACTAAACTACAGGCAAAGCCCATGATTCTTGGCTATTTTATGGGGTTTAATTGCTAAATGTTTTGCAACAATTTGTAATGCATAAGCTGTAGATTGGTGGTGCAAATAAAAGAAAATAAATTCATAAATAAAACTGCTACATTCACTTAAAAGTAGTTTTCTTGGTAAATGCAAACGTGTTCCCTTCTGTCACACTGTACAAAAGTCACCTGTCTACATCCCAAACAGTCCAGGCATAACAAACAAACCTTGCAACATTTATCAATTGAAAACCATTCTGCTCCGCCACTTAAATGATGCCACGTCTTTGATCTTGGTGCAATTTCCCTGCGGTCTAAAACTTCCTGGTCCTTTCATGTGAGCAGAGGCAGAACGAGTACACTGTCTGGAAACAGGTGTTCTGGCTGTTTGATGTTTGCCTGCAGTGGTCCGGGAGCTTTGGAAACATGAAGCTATAGTGACCCCGTTCTGCAGAAGCCCCTCCCCTGCTGGATAAAGGCACCAGGTGCCAAAAATACATGCAGCTGTATTGAATAAAACATCTGACACAATGACTCTGTGACTGACCCTAGGGATGGACAAAATGCATCTATGCACCTAACTCATTATACACAAGTTAATGAGGAACCTTTCTGCAGTGAAGTGGGAGCTGTCCAGCAGCTGAGGTGCTGAATTTGGCTCTGCTCCCTTTCTTATGTTATGTGATATGATTCAAGCGTTCCTGTTGCTTGTTATCTAATTTAGGGAGGAAGGAGTTGATGTCTGGGGTATTTAGCTTCATATTGATTGAGCATTTAAAAGACTAATACCTCAGCACTATCAGATAACACAAGCCACTACCCTTTTAATCCTGTAACAAAACCTAAATCCTGCTTAAACAACACAAAAACATAAGAAAAAAGATGAAGCTGACTTGCAGTAAATGAATATGAGACACAAATTATAATTGTTCAAAAAATCAAAAAAAATCTCACATGACACAGGCAACAACAAGAAAGGGCAAAAAAGGGTCGACAACATGAAGTGATATTCTCCCACCACCTGGAGATCAATTTATTTGGAGAAAAACATTAAAAGAGTCAAAAATATTGGCTTGTGGCCCGATGTAGTTCCTGGAAATTAATAAAAAAAAAAGGATTATACAACAAGCCAGAATATGGGAAAAAGCAGCAGCAACAGAGGAGAGCAGTAATTCAACAGCCAAAGCGTCAGATGGAGTCGTGACTCAGTTCCTCTGTTTACTGTATACAGGACAAATGGGGGTCACCAAAAAGTCAAAACACACATATGATGATTTCAGGAAAAATCACATGGCATGTCTCCATATTCATGGGCAATGCTATTAAAAGGCAGCTGAATTAGGTCAGGAGTAACTAAATTATTTGACAAGCAATTCCTATACTTCAGAGCTCCCCTAAGTAAGGCTTAACATTTGTTACTAATTAATTATTTTCAGGCTGACTGGTCAAGAGTCAATAGTGAATGTATGATAACAGTACAGTATCTACGTCAGTCACGCTGTATTTCCTACAATGTACAGCGCATAGAGTTGTATGATTTTTGGAAGATTTTGGAGGAGGTAAAAGTTTGTCCCTTAATTATCAATATTAAAGAAATAATGAAAAAATCTTTATCGGCACAGCTGAATAAAAGCTGTAATTGCATAAGCAATCAGTATTAACTAGAAAAGAACTTGATAGAAGGGAATTAAAATGTCTAGTTAATTTAAAGAAACATTAAAGAAGCAGCATAACATTTTTTTTGTCCAGAGTACATTTAATATATATATATATATATATATATATATATATATATCCAACGGCAAACACATTGGTAGCTCCCACAAGGAGAACATAAAATTACAACATGATGCCTTTTTTACTCCTAATCTTGTGAGTGGGTCAGAAATGCCTGCATGACAGAGCCTGTCTCGGGCAGAGAATCTCTTACTGTGCATGTGGGATGTGAAAGTGCAGCCATGTTTCATTATAAATTCAAGGCCAATCTGTTCCCAGGGAGGAAAAGCAGGATGTCAAGGTAATGAGTTAATTTAGGAGATAAGGAACAGCAAATGTAATCTCTGAAATTTCGCTGGCAGACAAATAGCTTCTCAAGACTATCCAATCAAACAGAGGAGAAAAAGTCATGCCTTATCATGGCAGTCATACAGCAGTAAATAAGACCAACCATTCTCAACATCTATATCCACACACAGGTTATATTGTAAAGGGCAATTAAACTTGCTGGAGAGCTTACTAATAGAGCTACTTTATAAAAAATGCCCAATGTACAGGCTAAAGTGAATAAGTCAGGTCACTCCAGAGCACACAATATCTGCTGCTCCAGTTTCAAACCCCAGACACACTATACGCCAACAATATATCAATTTTAAACAGACGGGTAATTATTATCTCTCGTAGGCTGGGCTGGCCTCATGGATCTGTGGTAATGAATGTTTTTTGTCTGACTGGGTGGACATGTTTTGGAAAATGGCCTCTGTTGCCCCTCAAGAAGCTTGGCTCGGTGAGGGAACATTGGTGGCTGCACATTTACATTATCCTTAAAAAAGCTACGAAGAAGTCAAACTGTTTCATTTTTCAAGGATTAGGGGCTGGATGGAAAGGAGAGTAAACAACGGGGGAGTAAATAGAGGCCACTTGCTGTTCTGCTTCTGTGCTTTCTGATAAACTCCAAGAGCAAACCTCAAGGCTTTTGTCAATGTTATTATTCCACCAATTGACTCTGTGGTGGTAGAGTCCAGTGAGAACATTCCTGCAGTTGCAGCCCTAAGTCTGTCTTTCTTCTGTGGAGGGTTGCTCTGCAAGTGAAGCAGAGGCAGTGAGGTGACGTAATGAGGGCAGCTTATGAAGATTACTAAGGAGCTCTTTGAATGGTGTGCAGCACGTGGCTCCTACAGCAATAACAGGCAGGATCGTGGGGATGCGGCTGGCATGACAACCTACAGCAGGCTGGAGACTTGGTTGCTATGACTCCCAACAAGGATGTTTGCATCAGAAGCAAACCTTGGCAGGCAGGAGTCAGCCACGCATATGGCATGTTCACCCACTCAATAGCAGAGAGTGGTCAGGGCAACAGCAACAGGTGAGATGAGGTGTTTATTTTGCAGCTTTTCATCTGCCAGGACGACAACTTTTCACAAAGAAGAGTGTGCCTTAAGAAAAAAAATGATATGATAATATGATAATTATTTTTACTTTTAGGGAAAAGTAAACAATCTAAATTAAATAGGGTATTTTGTGACTGAATGGAACTGCCATCTTCCAAAGTATTGTTCTTGTTGGCATGTGTTAAAGTAAAAATGGGGCTGAATGTTAAATTTGTTGAGGCAGACCTGGTGTTCCGGGACTGAGGTCGACCTCACAGAGCAGCCGTCCCTCAGATGGTATTAATCTCTAATAACTTTCTCACCAGACTCGAGCAGGCATCGACAGCAGAAAATGCTCCAAGTAGATAATGTGTTTTGTGTGAATGAGGATATTAAAAAATTGTAGAGGGCAGAAGCAATTTCCTCTTAAAGGCAATTTTACAATTACAATCCCCACATCAAGTAAGTCATTCTCTAGCAGAGCGAGATTAGCTGCATTGTTGTAATTTTATATTGTGAAGAGAAAATAGTGCCAGCATCTTCTGGTGCACAAAGTTGCACAAACAAGAAAACACATGCTTTTTATTATAATTATTGCTGTTTTTCACACAAAAACAAAGCAGAGATGTAAAATTTAACTGTAAGAAAAAAAGGAAATTTCAAGTTAGTTTAATGCATTGTGTTTAGCATGTTTTAAACCCTAAGTGTATTTACTCAACAAAATGTTCTAGAAATCTCTGCTTATAATGTGTAGATGTTGCATGTTTGTAGAAATGCTCTGCATATAAAGAATGTTTATGTTTAAGGACAATGTACAATTACATTGAGCACAAAGGCAGAGATGCTTGTACCAGATTCTAGCTTTACAGCAAATTTCCATTGGCAGTCCTTTAGAGCTAATTTCCATCTGTAGTTCTGGGGAGGGGAGGCACATTGTACATGTTTTTAGTTGTAGGAGAAAACCGGAGCACCCGGCGGAAACCTACACAGACACACGGAGAACTCCACAAAGAAAGGCCCAAGTGGCCCAGGAGTCAAACCCATAACCTTCTGGCTATAAGGTCAGAGTGCTAACCGCTGCACCATGTTGCCCAAATAAAGATAATCTATGCAGAAAGAGACCACCATAATTCCAGGACAGAAAGATCTGTGTGGTAGTGTCACTACTCTGTATCCATGGCCAATGGCTCTTCAAGGTCAAATCATAGGGCTTCTATTTATATGTTCCATTTTGTATTACTATTCAGAGCAGACACCACAAGCTCCTTTGTCTAATTTACTGACAATATGCCTTTGACCTCCCCAACTGTTGTTTTTCAATAAGAAAAACAAACCCTAAAAGAACATAAAGCATATATACAGGGAAATATTACATTGTTTAATAGACATTTTTACTCAAGTGGGATATTAACTCCTTGTCTCAAATGGGTCATCCCAGACTATACTGTTTCAGCCAGGTAGAGTCATTCTTATTGTAAGGTGAAAAATAACCTGATGTTTCAAAGGTGTTTCAAAAAGCCATTTCCTGTGGTAACTACAGTATCTATCAGCACAGATATAACCTCAGCATGTCTGATTCAGTTAGTGCTTATGAAATGGAGCATCTGCAGAGCTCCCAGAGAGTATGTAAACATAAGCTCTGCCCTGGGAAATGAGCTGAGAGGTCATTTAGACTGAGGGCGAGGAGAAGCATGGCACGCTGCTTCTGTCACCTGGAAACAGTTTGACACACATGGGGCTAAATGTATTCACTGCACAGGGCTAAGAGCTGCACCTGAGCAGACTCTACCTCTCCACTCCCCTTTTTCCTCCCACAATCAATGATCATGTCTCGAAGGATTTTAGGTAATCTGGCAGCCCTAAAAGTGATAGGCATGTTCTTTTATCAGAGGTACCTTATTTGTATGTAACAGCGATCTACAATCGCCTAGGATAGGCTTGACATGTTTGCAGAGAGCTAGGAGCAATCCATTCCATGTGCCATGTGCAGTAACCAAGTGGCAGCCTATCAGTGGAGCAATAGGGACTGATAAGCCCGTTGTACAGTGAGGGAGTTCCCACCAATCGCAACATCCAAAACACACACTGCTAATATTTCTGCATTTTGAACAAGCGGACTTTTTACTTTGCTCTATGTAAGAATCATGCAGGTCATGATAAGTGTAAACTAACTAACCCTTAAAGTTAAGTACTGCAGAAAACTATATCTTGACATGAGGAAACAAATGAAAGTCTCCTATTCAATAAGAAAGCTTTTAAGATTGATGTTATGTATTTTACAAGCAATAAACCCATCACAATTGTTAGTTGGAAAGCAAAAAGACAAGGCATCCATGCTATTGTCACCTCGTTTCGTCTCATGCTGAGGTAAAGAAACGAAGGGATTAGCTTCAGTGAGATAAAAGCAGCTCTGCTCTTCCGTCTCTAACACTCTTCTTCTGAACATCCGCCCACACATCCACACAGTGGTCTCCCCTTGTAACTAAAGACATGCTACACATGATGCAGTCATTCCACTGCCACCATCACACTTCACCCTATTCTAGAACCAGACTCAAGCACAAAAAAGTCTAAAAGCAGGTGCAAATATCAAGTAATGAAGCAGAGTGTCTACTTCTCTTTTTTCTGATCACAGCACACACCCATCTACACCATCCACATTTATACAACTAAAACAACTGAGCTCAGAGAAAGCCTAAATTTACAATGAACTTGGGAGCCCTAGAGAGATGCACTCTTACCTTGTAACTACAGCACAACTTGAGCTGCCTCTGCCGAGATGGTGCGCTCATTCAAAGTAGATGGGAGTCAGGGAGTGTATGTTGTACCTAAGTGTGATGCTTGGAGACGGACAGAGAGAGAGAGGAGGAGAGGTGGAGCCTGAATTCGGAGGAGAAAGGGAGGCGGAGTGAAGCAGGCAGAATGATAACTCTTTCGGCTGTCTGCGTAGCCAGTCTTGTGGGAGCAGAGTGGATGGCGCTAGATCATCTCCTATTTAAACTGGTGCAGAAAATAGACTGCATGTGAGGCTGATAGAATGGCAGCCCGAGGGTAGATATAGGGAGGAAGAGGAACGAGGAGGAGGAGAGAGAGGAAGACATGAGAGATTCAGAGCAGTTCAACCCAGCATCGTCACGCGGCACTTCCTAGGAATCCCTCCAGTAAGAGGGGCACTGCATCATTGAGTCCTTGGTTGTGATTGGCTGGGCAGAAGGGAGATGCCAAGGATGAAGGGCAATGCAGTGTAACCTAATATGACTCTTTAAAACATATTTATGTATATAAATTAGCAATAAGTGTTTTAATTTAGATCCCCCAAGGGCTCAATAGATTTAAATACATCTTGCAGAGCACATCTCCTACTGTTCACAAAACTTCAAAATTTCAATGAAATGATTAGACAAAAGTTTTAAAAAGAACAGTCAAATAACAACGCACGCGCACACACATACATTACTCACAGTTTAGCATTACATTGCGTTTTGTTTTGGGGGTTTTTTTTAAGACTGCTGTTCTAAAAAAAATAATTGTATAATACAAAACATTTTATGATACAAAAGCAGACTATGAAAAAACAAGAACACAGAGTCAACTAAACAGACATTTGCATTATCATCTCAAATACCACTTGGACATCACAACATTCTGCAGACCAATGTCATTTTATATAGATGGAGATGGAGGGCAGCTAAAATTAATATTGTTTGAATTAAGTTTATTTTTGCAATGCAAAAGATTGATTGGTTATAGGTGAAATATTTTTTGAAATATTTATTGGCAAAGTGCCTTATTATTAATGGGAAAAATTGACTGTTGTTCTCCATCTGGATTTTAACTGCCATAAATTCTAGATTGTGAAACCAACCTTTTCTGGACCTCCAGTGACCACAGGAATTGTTCCACACAACACACACCTTTGATGTGCTTTAAGCAGCTCCTAAACCAGACAGCTCAATCAAACCTTACTAAATAGAGGTCTCTAACTGGCAAAACAAAATTGTAGAAAGCAGGGTTGTGATTCAAATTGAAAACTTGAAACAAAAATGAACATCAACTCATTCATTCAATGGTGGCCTGTTGAGTCCCGTGCTCAAAGTAATTCCCTCATTACAAAATGCCACAAGTCATTGATTAAACTCATGCTTTTTACACAGTCAGTCACATATTTTTGGGCTGCATTAGTCATCCACACCTGGCTGTGCAGATCAAAAGCATGTTTTGGTCAAAGCCTCTCTCTCTCACTGTCTGTGCTCATGAGACCCAGGAAGTGACTGTGTGTCCCTTGTTTACAGATCGACACATCTCTGGAGGGGCAAGCGACAGCCTGTGACAGTCTGATGGATGATGTGACACTCATGTGCCACTGTGCATCTCCACATCCACCTCCTCATCTTCTGTTGCAGTCCCTCTGTCCTCTGGGACAGCCGCAAATAATACCAACCTTCAATGTCAATTCAACTTTAATTATTTGATAATGCTAGATTCTAGTGCTGCGAAGGCACATACTGTAAGCAAATAAGCAGATCAAACAGAGGCACCAAATAAAATAAAATTGTTCCATTCTATGTGGGTGACCCGCAGATAAGTAACTCATGACAGTAGGTCATGAGAGTAGAGGTGTTGTTTGTTTGAGTAGGAATGAGAGAGAATGTCAAATTCTGAGCTGTAAGACTCAGAGCTGAGCCACTCTAGTCCCCAAAGAATGTCTGCAATGGCACTGGATTAGAATAAAATCAGTTTCGTTTCTGTTTGTTTGTAGTTGTCGTAGCAGCTGAAAATGATGGCCTCTTTCTTCAGTGCCCATTGTAGACCGGCCACGGTCCAGTCTCTAATGCCACGCCTGCTGGGAGAGGGCAGAGAAGCCAAGGAACTTGGGGACAGCTGATCCAGGAGAGCCATCGCCATGAGTAGAGACATAGGCCTGGGAAACTCTCAAGAGGTCCGTATCTGAATCTGATGGATTGATAGCAAGTTCGTTTATTTCTTCTGAAATGCCTGTCTCTAGCAGAGACAAACAGTAGTCCTGGGACTGTTGAGACTGGATAAACAGAATTATAGTTGGGTGTGGTTGAGGAGGAGAGGCCTGGAGGCTTCCATTAACTCTCCCATTGTATGCTGTTGGGTGAACTAATCTTGAAATATTGATTGGATCAAGACTGCCATCACTTACACCTTCAGACAGGCTCTTTATGGAAAATAAGGCAATTAGAGGCTACTGGGCTTGGGCTCAATACTAACGCCCGAGGACTTCTAATGTCACATTAAACCGTGGATGTGCTGTTCACTAAAACAGAGATCAATAACTTTTCATTCATGACTTTGATGAGAAACATGGCACAAAACCCAATCCCTCAATAATACATTTTAAAGAGTATAATGTCTGTTTTAACGTTTAGACAAATGCAGTTCTTCTGATTTGTTTTTTCACGTCACTTTCCTGCTTGTTCAACAGTGCTATCCAAGGACATCAGTTGCTCATCTCTAATAGATCGACTGTTCTTTAAAAGCAAACAGATGAGTCTCATCTTGATTTTTTTTTTCATAGATCAAAAAGACCTGTGCGATACTGTAGGTCAAAAAAAAAAAACCCCAAATTCACTCTGAAAAAGTCAGAAAACTGCATCCAAATGGTCAAATGTATACCATTTTTACAATGAAATATGAGAATAAGAACAATAATTAGACATGTAAATCTAATACAACTTAAAACCGTGTATAAAATTGATCAAAGGGTCATAGGAGGAAGAGGTGAATTACTGGCTCTTATCTGTTGTAGCAGACCTGCATTCAGCTTTATCGTTCAGCCTGCCCTGAAGGTGTCTGGGTTAACATCCACAGCAACATATAAAAAACCCTGTTTGTATGATCGTACATCGACTGTCTGTCAGTCTCCACATTTCTGAGGCTCAATAAATGGGCTGGACTTGTCTGCCTAAGAGCACATGTTTTGTAATAAGAGTCAGGCCTTTGCCTTGCAGTGACACAGGAGTCAGATGTAAGACATACAGTATGTTCATGTTCATTAATGCTGAAAATCATTAATCTATATGATGTCTCTTTAGTATTTTATAATACACTGAGTGCAATGAATTGAAGCATTCATGAATTTCAATATATTGTATAATATATTTTTCTGTGAAATTAGTTTTACTTGACTTGGAACCCAGGAATAATAGCCAAGACAATGGCTATGGAGAGTCAACATGTTATTAATGCTAAGGGTTTGTACAATAACCTTCCGATATTATACATTTAAGACTTTCACAGTGGTAATTTACAGTCATTTCCTCGAATAGCCTATTCTTAGCTTGGGTATCATCCTCACCCAGTGAGCTATTTTTAGTGAGTCTGTCACATGATGTCAGTACAGGCACAGGCTCGCCACTAAGCTCGCCCTACACATTGCAACACATTGTCTGAATGCCATAAACATAAAGAATGTAGTGTACAGTATATGCTAATATAATATGTGGCTGCCAATAAGATAGAAATATAGCAACAATGCAATACAATCTCAGAGGCCAGAGCTGTCAACAGCTTTGCAGGTCATTATGTTTTTCATGTTAACTGCAAATAATATGATTAAATGGGATTCCAAAACAAAAAGGTCAATGTAATTTCATCAATTCCACTTATGCACAAAGAAAATGTAAAGGGCATAAAGCAAATTCAATTTTAAAAAGAATAATTCCAAATCATGTTGCTAAAGGTCACAGTGTAATAACCGTAGCAGTAATGTGTAATTTGTTCCCAAAACCAACAATTTTGTGTGGCACAGTACTGGGGGAGAAGGTGCACTTTCCATTAAATACAGTATGTTTGTGTACAATTTCCTCAGTCATCCAGGCAGGTTCCACAGCAAAAGAAAATGGAATTCTGTGAAGTGGACACATTTTTTTAGAAGATGTTTAATTAACTTAAAAGTGGAGAGCAGCAGATGATTGGATTGACAGCACATGTCTACAATTAGTGCTTAGTTTTGAGTAGGAATGTAACAATTTTCATAATATTGTGATATCACAATACTAAAATTGACACAATACACCATTGTCATCACATGACAATTTAAACAGCGTGACTTGCATCAGAAATGGTTCTGAGTTCAGAACTTTAACACACATTTTACGCAAAAAATCATAAAATTCGAATCCTTTAGTAAACAAACAAAAAAATCAAGACTTTACAGCCGTAATTTAGTCTAAAACCCTGAATTTGCACTAAGAATGATCAATAGCTGTAAAATATGAGTTTAATGTTTATTATTTTTAGCATACTCTCAATATCGTGGGATGTAATATTGTGAAATCATGATAAATATTGTATCGTAAGCACGATACACGTTAGATCTAATTTTGAGAACAAGCTGATGTCACATAGAGCCTAGAAATGACACCAGCCTTTGCAGTGAGACACAGTCAGTTTGTGACTGCTCAGTTTGAACTAAAAATGCCAAAAAATAACTCCAAACAGTAGGCGACGCTATTTAAACACTACACAGTTTAACAGCCCACAAAAGTTGTTTTAGAGTTGAGCTTCCCTTTAAAGGAAAAACACAAACTCACTGAGGCGAAGTCTTACCAAAGAGACTTCAAATTCATTTTTTGATAAAGATTTAAAAAATTAAAAAAATAATAATATTTAAAATATTTAAATAAATGCATTAAGCATGGCTTTTTTCTTACTAAGGCAATAACAAAATTTAATTGACAGCCAATAACGTCATATTTTCCTGTGAACTTGCACTGCTCCACTGTCATGTTCAGCAGATGTGTAACAGGGTTCACTAAAAAGAGCTCCAGACTGGGAGCAAATGCTTGAATTTTGCGACTGTTTTTGGCCCTAGTGCGAGTATTTTTTTCAGCCACTCGCTCGGTGTGAGCAGAAATTAAGATGCCTTGTCTCATTTTAGTCTTGTGTTTGACAGCATTAAATCTGTATCAAGCGGCGTGGTTTCCTTGTATTTAACTTTGGAGCGGGCAGTGTGCCACAACGTAACTTACATTTAGACTTTGTTCATGTCACTCATGACAACGCTTATCGGGGCTGTGAAATGACGAGCGTGCGCATCACTGCGTGTTTGTGTCCTGCTCATTACATGTTACGCGCAGAGCAGTAGAAGTTACTGTATGTGTTCGCTCCTCCACTTCTTGTTCCTCCTCATGCTGACTGCCTACGTACCGCTTTGGATTTTGTGTCAGCATTATTTTGTGGGTCAAAGTAAAACTTTCCAACCATCACTGCACGTGACAGAGAAAACACAGGCAACACATTATCAAAAGTCATTAATTTACTCGCTTCACTTCTGTCCGTGCACGCTCGTGGTCCTCATGCACTGTGTGACCCCAGTGCTGCGCTTTCCCTTCGTTTGCGAGTCGAGTCTAGAGAAGCGATACGATTCTGTGACATTCGTGACAAACAAAAACATTCTTATACTCTTCTCCCAGACTGAGGTTTACGCAGATTCAGTCCATAGATGGCCCGGGACAGATACCCGCCCCTGTGCAGCTGTGTGGAGCTGAGGACACATGGATTGTGGAAATTCCATGTGCCAAACTATATTTTTAAACAGGTAACTGAACTCATGCCATGCCAAAAACATCACATTTTACAATGTTTGTGCTTTATTACATATATTAATTGTATTTAAATAAACTAATAGGCCTAATAAAAAATGTAAATCATCAATTTACAGCCAGTGCTCCTAAATTTTCCCCTGCCAAAAAATTGAATCAGTTAGCAGTTACAGTGCTCCTTGTGGAAAAAAAATTAGTCTGGAGCCCTGCTAAATTAACTGAGATCAGACGAAACAGCGCATTTGTGCCACGTGCTGGGCACTGCGTTCTGGAGCCAACACACAAAAACATCTCTTCACACCAAGTCAAGACATAGATCAGGGCCTCTTATTGGGATAACCCATTAGGAGGATGAACGGTTATGTTAAATATGGCTGAGATAGCAATTCACAGCTAAGAGTTGTTTTCAGGGCATTCTGTACCTTTCTCCTTTTTGTCAATTGATAAAATATGCACCATATTATTCAGTTATTAGAGGAGAGAGTTTGGAGCTTTCACTGTTAAATGTGCCTATAGTCAATTCTAAACACTTAATAATCCCAATCCCAAGTAGTGAAGGAAGCACATTCTGTAGAAAAGAATGCATCACACCTGCAGATAAGCTTTGATCGGATAAACAATAACAATTAATCCCTGCATGTCTAAGTGGAGATGACAGGAACAGATGACACCCTATCATTTTGCAGATGTTATATAATGGATCCCATCACAGCAGACAACCCAAAGAGTATTTGGTAGCTCTCTTTTATATTTTAAGGGGAGTGCTTTTCTTTCTTTTTTTTTCTTTTTTTTTGGAGGTTCTGCACTGTAATTTTCATTTCAGATCGTCTATAGTTATCACTCATGGTCAGGGCACGCAGTTGTTACATTGCAGTCCAAAAAGTTTATCTCGCTAGTCTTTGAATGCTGAAAATGGAGGAGGAGATGCTAACTGAACTGCAAAGAGAAGCCATCACTCTGCTGAAAGGCTGTAATCCAAAACTTTCTTTTCTAAAACTTTGTGTGACCGGTCAAAGCAAAAAAAAAAACACCAGCAGCCTATCATTTAGCATTTAAGTAAAAAAACAAGTTAATTTCTCACTTAAATGTGCGCCAAACAATTAGAAATAACTGTGTATTATAGTTACAATGCTAAGCAACATGGTGAATTCTGTATTTGAATTTTGAAATTTGAATACAAAATAAATTCAAACAACTGCTTGGTAATTGTATGACAAGGGCATCCATAAATATAAAAGGACACAGATTATATAAATGGATAGGTTAAATTGTGGTATAATTGATTTGGGGCATTAGTTGATAAGGTGTTAAGAAAAAGAAATGTTAAAACATTGTGCTAAAACATTTTGTTTAGCAGTGTACTGTACTTATTCTATTTGTATTTCTGTACCCATTGTTTTACACTTGACATAATTTTGTTTGCAAAATTCAGACAATTTTAATTTCTAAATGTATAACTTAACATTTTAGGATATATATACATCCACACTCAGATAAATCAGGGTGGTTTGGACAAATTCAAAATATGTTCAGTTACTCTAATGTTTAAAAAAATATTGGATCCAGAGGCCACGCTTCTGCAATACTTTACTCAACAATGAGCCAGCCAAGGAATATAGTTTTGTTACAGTTACATGACATATATAAAACAAAAGAGCTCATTGTTTGACTGCCATTTAGTACAAAATCAAACTTCATTCACATCACATAACTACGAACTTGCCTTCCTATGCAAGTAAGATGAGGAACCCTAAAAATCTGAGGCACACAGACAGGTCAAATTAAAAGTCCTTTAGTTTTTTCACTAGTTAATTACACTCACTGAAACTCTGAGAGATTTAAATGGTGGTATAGATTATATGATATATTTCCAAAAGATGTAGAAAAATGTCCTCTGAATTTTCCAAGCAAATTAAACTTAATTTACTTGTAACGACGCAGCTACTTATTGGATTTGGTTATTATGGTTTTTGCTGTTCAATTCTGAACTATTAGTATCAGTATTGTGCCCTCAAAATGTAAGCATACAGATAAATTAAAAAAAATGTCTTTAACAAATTCACTTTGTAATATACGTTTGCATCAATTTGGAACAAATATGAATTTTTATCAAAACAAAAGCTTATATATTTGGAGGAATAAAATGACAGGTTTCATCGAGATGGTATTATTATTAGGCTTTGAGTATAAAAAACAAGTCCCGGCAGTCATTTATTACTGAAATATCAGGGCTCATTTCATCCTATTTACCGACAGATAGGCCCTCCATTACCACAAAATAAATCACTGTTGTAAATAGCGGAAATAGGACTTGAGAAAATAACCTTGTCCAACATAGTTTTTCTTGCACATGGGAAATGGTGCAAGGTTATTGTACTGAGGCTACAACTGACTTTCAAAGACACTGTACCATCTTAAAAACATAAACAACAGAGCCAATTAATTTGATTAAATTAGATACACATTTTCCCCAAAAAATATATATTTACCTATTTATTCCGCTTAATTTATGTGCTGGAGCAAAAGTTATTATAAAACTTTATATAAAACGTATTCTACACTTATTATAAAACTTATTATATATTTTAGAGTAGACTTTAC
This sequence comes from Mugilogobius chulae, assembly GCA_038363315.1. Lineage (NCBI taxonomy): Eukaryota > Metazoa > Chordata > Actinopteri > Gobiiformes > Gobiidae > Mugilogobius > Mugilogobius chulae. The sequence goes on from CM076409.1 coordinate 18,428,999, forward strand.
AATTGACTTATTGTTAAACCAATGAAGATTTTAAATTTGTATTAGTTTTAAATAGTGTTAACTAAAGCATATTCTGACACTAAAGAGTGATATTTACCAGTATTGGTCAGGTTGTTTCACGGCTGTTTTGTTTACGTTTTTATATTGTTTTGTCTTTTTATTCCCACGAAAGCTTAAGTGAATCTAAAAAACAAACACAGCAGATTTTCTATTATTTCCATAGGAGCAGTTTTTGTTTTTTGAAGTTCCCAAGCTCAATATATACCTGAGTTAAGTAGCAGCACAGTCATGGTGGAAATGTTGAGATACTTCAGACAAAACATGAGAATTTATCACTCTTCAACTACAATCTAAACTGTTATAGCTAGATATAAATAAATGCAGTTCGTTAATGAAACAATCTCTGTGAAATTTTGATTACATCTCTAGTTACCACTGCTTCCTGTATATTAACAACTCCACAGTAAATAACAAAATGCTTTTGTATTGCAATTTCCTCAGTGTATAACTTACCGATTATCACCACAACATGGACAAGCGGGGTTGGAAGGGCTGATTGGGGCTCATCAAGCAGACAGCTGGAGGTGTGTCCTGGATGTAGAGCAAGGTCGAGTGGCTCTTCCTCACTGTCTCATCTCTTTACTTCACTCACTGCAAATCAAGTTGTTTTGGTGCCAGGACCTGTCACCAGACACAAATAAAAAGATAATCAATTACCATATATGTATTATAAACAATCATTTCTATGGACCTATTCACATTACTACTGTTTCAATGGGTTTAGATGATGGAATGAATTGAGACAGTTTCCATGGCAATCAGCAATTAGAAACAACACAAGCCCAAAGTAGCATAAATGTCAGCAATGGAAGGTAAGGCAAAATTTTAATACATCCCCCTTTCTTTTGAAATTTAAGGGAACCGATTAGGAAAATATTTTTTGCGAAAATCCAGAAATTAAATATGAAAAATATATCCAAGTTTTCCCAAAGCATGACACCAGTCCAAAAAGGTCCTGTTATTACAACCAACACTGATGGAGGGTTGCTAAATAATTTCATGATGTACTCAAAATGAAAAACTCAGAGGTAGTTTTGGTATCTGATATGCACATCAGCTACAGCTTGCAACTGAGAAGCCAAGGACATGATTACATGTACAGTATACATATCCATAAGTAACTTCTTCTCAGAGTGACTGAAAATAACAGTGTTCATCACGTTCCTGATTCTTGCTTCCAAATTGTCTGCTTCGTGGCTACTCGGTAAGTAAAATTGTAAGTTGTAATCGTCTCTTCACCACATCACAATGTACCTGGCCTGTGGTGGAAACCTTGAAGCACCCGAGACTTAAAGATATTACAAAGTCTAATTCACTGTAATAAGACTACATTTTCGCTAAATTTTAATTTAAACCAACAATTAAATAAGAAACATGTTCTGGTAGTTGTATTTGTAGTGGACAAAGCTGGAGTAATAAGGTGAGAGATCTGAGGAATCCTTGGAGAAGAAGGATAAACATGTCCCATGTATTTACCATGCCAAAACACAAGAAGCAGCCAAATATACTGTCATGGGGTCAGGGGTCATAAATGTGCAACAGTACCAGGGGCAAAAAGTGGCTTACATATAAAATAACACTATCTGTTGCACTAACCATTATCACCTGCAGAAATAATCCCAAATCCTGTCTATATTTTGTGGGTTATTATCTGTTATAAAGAAAACATTGAATTTACACCAATCCAACTATAGTTTGTGATGTTTTTTTGTTTGTGTGTTTGTTTTCTAACACACTCATACAAATAAATAAAAGACACAGTTTTATTGTCAAATGATAATTAATATGGCTTTAGAGGCGTTGCACACATCATTTATAGTAAGTAAGATTTCATTAGACTACTAGCAAACTTCTACCTCAATCGAGAAGTCTACACTGAGGAAAGACTGGGATATCAAACGTGGAAGAAAAAAATCTCTACTATGAAATTTAAGTTCATCTTACCTTTACAGTGTAAAGTGCCTAAAATGCCTTCCATTGTCCTGGCCTACGTTCAATCACACTGTATTAGCATTAGCAAATTTCCACACTAGCCTCGCTAGTGCTAGCTACATTTTTCTGCGCTAATCCGTGGCTGGCTGCCCCGTTCCATTTTTCTCCAAGACTTAATTGTTGTCCTCTGGCATCTCTAGTACATCTGCAGGTTTGGTCCGCGTGTAACACGAAGATCTTTATCATGTTGGACCATAGACTGTATAATCAGTGGACTGAGCTAACGCTTTGGCTCCCGCGTTCCAAATAGGAAGTAGCCATGGGCGCGTTTCGGCTCCACCTTCTTAGTTCTCTGTATCTCTACCATTGAAAAAACGGCACTATTTTCTCTGTAGCTACGGCAGTGAGGTGTGTCATCTTAGCCTTAAAACGTTTGTACTAAAGAGCACTACATGATCTGGGTGTGTTTATTTCGCTATTTTGTCCGTAAATCGAGATATTAATTTTATTGATCAAAAGAACTGACCAATCAGGTGCCCGGGAACCGTTTGATTGACATCTGCCCGCGGACCTTGGTGCATTCGTTCCGCGCCGCTCTCGTTAGCTGCAGCTGCGTAGCTAACATCGGCTAATAGCAGCTAGCCGTGAGCTAGCTCCGATGGAAACAAGCTGGATTCACTTCTGCTGCTGCTGCTTCTGCTCCTTCTTCAGAATATTCAAGACAAACATGGATGTATACATTTTTAAAGAGTTGTTAATGGTGTGTTTATTGTAGTTTAGTCGTGTTCTGACAAGTTAAGATGAGTTTTAAGGGGACAATGCTAGTTAATGGAGCAGCCTGCTGTTTAATGGATTCACATTCACCACCTGCACTTCTCTTCTCTCAAGAAACTACACACGTGAGTAAAACTGAATATGCTTTACTAACTAACTAAAACAATTAGGGGAAGTTAGTTGGTTCTGTTGTGACCTTTTCCAAAACTCAATCTGCTTTTCCAACATGCTAAAGTAACTTTATTCATTCTAGTGACATGATCAATGTTACGTCACAGCTGCTCCAGTAATGTTTATCATTTTAAACCCATAGACACTACATCAACAGTACAACTTGTTGAGCACATATTAAATTGTCTTTATTTGATTTTAGATTTGTCTGTGTGTGTAGATAGTAGTTAAAAAATCACTGCAAATCTGATACATTTTCAGTATGTTTGCAATTGTGAATTTAAATTATTTCTAACTGTTTACTTTTGTGAATGTTCTGACAAGGGAAGTTATGCAAAAGTGAAAAGCAACCTGGCAAATACATAAATAGAATTAGAGCAGCATGATGAGTATTTTATGTATAATATCGGATGTTCTTGCATTTCAGACTGAGGGATGAAGTCAGTGGAACTCAACACAGTTACACCTGGACCTGGTCTTCTCTGACTGCTCTGCTGCTGTAGACTGACTGCTCTGCTGCTGTAGACTGACTTCTCTGCTGCTGTAGACTGCAGACCTAGTGGCGCAACAGACCTTCTCATTGTTCACCAGGTAATAAACATTTACCTACAATCCAGCTTGTGAAACACCCAGACTCCTTTCTGATTTGTCACACATTGTCTGTTGCAGACTATTTTTAAAATATGATGAATAAGAGATCTTATTCTACATTCACAAATTATAAGTGTCATACTTGTGGACATGGGTAAATAATTTCACATCCGTGTTTAGTTTGTTTTTTGTGTGAATAAACTTGAAATCTGTCTTGGGCTTAGGTATGACTAATTTTGATCAAATGCTAGCTTTACACACTTAATCAAGAATCTGAAAAAAACATTCATGTTTATTTTTATATGGTTAAAGAATAAATTATTATTTTGGGTCGAAATGTAAGATAACTAAACACATGTTGGCATATTTAAATCATGTGTAATGACACTGAGGTAATCAGATGATTTGAAACATTTCTTAGTGGTTTTAACTCTTTGCTCAAACATATGGTAATATATTCTTTAACACCGGTTCATTGAATGTAGCTAGTTTCTCTAACACTACACATCTGTTCTCAGGAGGAATTTGGGCTCAACATCTCAAAATCTGTACAAACTTCACACCAAAAGAAAACAATTTTTAAGCTGCAAAATCAAACAACAAAATAATGATAAAACATGATTGTTTAGCAAAATGTGAAGATTGCTTGAATGTACATATCATTTTTTTTTCTTTTTTTATCATTATGATATTTTTATAGTAAATCATCTCCAGATATGATATTTTTATAGTAAATCATCTCCAGATATGATATTTTTATAGTAAATCATCTCCAGATATGATATTTTTATAGTAAATCATCTCCAGATATGATATTTTTATAGTAAATCATCTCCAGATATGATATTTTATAGTAAATCATCTCCAGATGTAAGTTCATATGTGTAAAGTGTGATTTTTTTTTTAGGTTAAGATTTCTTTTTTGAGAATAAAGCTTCACTAGGCTTGAGCTGATTTTATATGTTTAGTTTAATAAATAAATTGTATAGTTAGGCAACTGAAGCTCGAGTTTTTGCAAATTGTCATTTAGAATGGAACTGTAAGTCAAAATCATTGAGAAAAACTTTCTTTCCTCTTCACAAGCAATTACAATTATTCATTTTTATGCCTGTAAGGCTTTTTCCACCAACCAAAGCTCCCTGCAAGTTTGTGAATACTCTCTGACAGAAAACCTTTCTAATTTGTGTATTTCCAGGTTGTATCTAATTTGCTGGCGCTTCTCTGGTCCTCTGTCTTCTCCTGTGTACAGCTTGGTCCTCTGTCTTCTCCTGTGGACGGCCTGGTTCTGTGTCTTCTCCTGTGTACAGCTTGGTCCTCTGTCTTCTGTGGACGGCCTGGTCCTGTGTCTTCTCCTGTGTACAGCTTGGTCCTCTGTCTTCTCCTGGTCCTGTGTCTTCTCCTGTGTACAGCTTGGTCCTCTGTCTTCTCCTGGTCCTGTGTCTTCTCCTGGGACCTTCTCTTCAGTGGACTCACGCTCGCTCGCCTGCTCTCCTGCTTTAGCGGACATCACTCTGTTTTACAATAAATTTTTAAATATACATGTGTGTGTGTTTCTAAATTTAACATTAAAACCAAGTTAGTGAGTGAAAAGTAAATGTTTGGTCTATGTAATACACAGACTCATCAGGTGTTTGATGTTTTTGCTTTATTACTTGTGAAACAAAAAGCTAAGCTAGTTTGATAGAAATCCAAAGTAGAACAATGCTGCTGATGTTGGTTTCATGTTGTCCTCACTGTGTTATCCAGTCAGCCTGTGAACACAAACAATACTCAGTGAAAACGGAAATATCAAAGTATAAAATGATAATATATCAAAGAAAAGGTAAATAAGAGGGGAAGCAGCTAAAGTAAAATTCAGATTTTGAGCTCTGGAGTCTAGTCAATGATAAAAGATGTGTATCAGAAATAACAATGGAACTGACACTTATTTAATTGTAAGGTACAACGTTATCAAAGGGCATACACTGAGAGAAGAGGTTTATCACGAGTCAAAATAACTCATGTAAAAATGTCTTATAGCAAATGTTTTTGTATTCACAAGTGGCATTTTGTTTGCTTCAAATGGTTCAAGTTTTCTGGAAAAAAACAAAAAAGTGTATACTGACAGATCTAACAACAAGCTAAACGACTGATAATTACGAAATATTAAGCTAATCAACCAAAGAAATCATTAGTTGTGCATCAGCCACATATATTTAGGCCTACAATGGTTTACAAATAATTTAAACTAGTTTGAGCTATTCATTTAACAGACAGAACAGACACAGAATTATCCCTCTGGTCTGGTAAAGTAAGACCTGTAATAGAATTGCAACAAAGGTTGTTGTGTGTAAATCTACTGCAGATCATTTAGCTTAATGCTGTAAAAGGGATTGATAGCCCACACACATGCTATTTTATTGCTAAAAAGCAACATAGGCCTACATTTTCTAAATAGATCCTGATAAATTGAAGAATTTTACATATAAAGTTTGTGTGAAGCTCTTACCTCCGTCGGAAAAAGCAACAGAACGCCATTAGCTCTGAACTAGCACAGCAGCCGAGGAGTGCTAGCTAGCTGCGTAGCTTTGCGTGTAGCTGCGTTGTAGCTGCGAACTTGCCGCGGACTGTCGCCATAGAAACCAGCGCAGAGGTAGGTCCTTTCCACAGCCGCGTCCCTGGTTGGCTCTTGGTTGCTATGATACGCTGACTCGGATTTCCAAATATGGTCTAAAATGGCTGCTCTGGCTCCACTGTAGCCGAAAAACTGCTAGCCTCTTTCGGCTTCATTTTTTTTTTTTTTTTTTTTTTTTTTTTTTTTTTTTTTTTTTTTTTCTATTTACTTATTTCATTTATGTATCTATTTTTTTTTTTTTTTTTTTTTATTGTTGTTTTCCAGTAAACGTTTACAAAATATAGCGAGAAAGTGACAAGTATTTCAGCATACAATGAATTTGTACATAAAGAGAAAAAAAAATAAATAACGAATAAGAAAGGAGGAAAAAAGAAGAGGATAGGATAGATCAGGAAAAAAAAAATTTATGTAAACAGCTTTTTTGCTAGGGGTTGTACAAGAAACTCATGCAAATACATTAAAAGCATCACAGATTTCTACAGTTTTCAGTGCTTTCTTATTTTCAGATAACTTAATGGACAGAATGTACTGTTTGAAAATATTACAAAAAGCAATGAAACACGGCTTCTTTCCTGAGAATTTGCAGCAGTGAATGTAAAATTTAGACATTAAAATCAATAGATTAACTAAGTAAATTGACTTATTATTATATACAGTATTTTGATAAACACCAAAGAGTACATCCTTCCAAAATAAAGCAAGTCATGTTCAATGTTGTTCTGAATAAAGGCACACAAGTTTTGCCAAAACATTTTGACAGTTGGGCATAACCAAAACAAATGGACAATTGTTTCAGGGGAGTCGTCACAAAAACTACATTCAATTTGAATATCTTTACTAAACCTTTTTTTAATGTATGTCTTAACTGGGTAGAATTTATGGATCAATTTAAAAGAAACTTCTTTAACTTTATTAGTTATAAGATATCTACTGGGCAAAAGCCAGACTTTCTTCCATGGAATATCATCAACAAATGCACTCCAATATGACACTACACATGGTACTGTTGTGTTTTCTCTTTGGAACAGGATTCTTATAGCTCTATTATTGTTGGTACGATTGCTTGAAAAGCAAACTTTTCCTACTGGCGTATCTTTGAGAGAGGTAATATTTAATTTGTCAATATCAAGTCGGGGTTGACTTTTAAACAGCATACACACACCAGAAGGAATAGCTCCAAATACCTTTGCATAGTCCCCAGGAGTTACAGGAATACTGTATTTGTCTAGAAATTCTCCATATGTTAACAGTAAGCCTTCCTCATTAAATAGTTGATCAACCCATATAATATTGTTTTGAAACCAGTATTCCAAAAAGAGGGATTTATGCTTGAATAATATCTCTTTGTTATTCCAAATGGTATAGTTGTGGGGTGTAAAGTTGTGTTTGTAGATGAGAGACCATGAAAGAAAAGCCTGACGATGAAAAGCTGACATTTTCACAGGAATTTTGTCAATGTTATAATTGCAAACAAGAAAAAAGTTAACACCACCTAATTTGGACAATATGTGATACGGGATAATGTTCCACACTGAAGTAGGATTTTTTAATATTTGCTTAATCCAATTAATCTTAAAAGTGTCATTGAGAGTCTGAAAATCCAAAAAGTTAAGACCACCCCTTTCATATGAGTTCATAACAACAGATTTCTTCAAATAGTGAGTCCTATTCTTCCATATAAAGTCAAATAACATTTTGTCAATTTCTTTTAAAGTTTTATCACCAAGATGTAAAGCTAATGCAGCATAGGTTAACCGTGAGATTCCTTCTGCTTTGGTGAGAAGAATTCTTCCTTTTATAGATAAGTCACGTAAGAGCCATTGGTTTAATTTACGTTGTGTTTTTGTATAATTGGGTTAAAATTGGAGGTGCTTCTTTGATTCTGATCTTTTGTAATTAAAATGCCTAAATATTGTATTTCTGTTTTGATCGGGATATTACAAATTTCAGATTTAGAGCAATCTTTAATGGCCATAATTTCACACTTCTTAATGTTCAGACACAAGCCAGATGCTTTGGAAAACTCCTGAATCACATTGACAGCTATGGAATTTGAGCGTCACTTTTCAAGAATAATGTGGTGTCATCTGCTAGTTGCGTGATAACCAATTCTTTACCAAAGAGCGTGATACCTTCTACAGCACTTGATTTAATATGATATGCCAAAAGTTGTGCCACAATTAAAAATAAATATGCAGATGCCGGGCATCCTTGCCGAATTCCGCGAAATAAGTTAAATCTTGGGGATGTGCCACCTGGTAACTTGATAGAGCTGTTACTATTAGTATATAGTGTTTTAATAGCTGAGGAGAAATAATTACCAAAGCCAAACTTTGTTAATGCTTGTAAGATGAAGTGATGCTCCACAGTATCGAATGCCTTGTAGAAGTCGAGGAACAAGATAAACCCATTGTCATGAAAAATATGAGAATAATCTAAAATGTCTATAACTAGCCTAATGTTGTTTGTTATATGTCTTTTTGACATAAAACCTGACTGAGTTTCTTCGATAATTGTGTTCAATACCATTTTTAATCTTTTAGCAAATATTGTGGCAAAAATTTTATAGTCATTATTTAATAAAGATATTGGACGCCAATTATCGATTAGAGTAATGTCCTTGTTGGATTTTGGGATTAATGTTGTTAGTCCTTGTGTCATTGTTGTGGGGAGTTGTTCCTTATTCAAACTTTCTACAAAGACCTGAAACAAGAATGGAGCCAATTCATCTGAGAATAATTTGTAAAATTCTGAAACCAAACCATCTGTACCAGGTGACTTATTTGTTTTTAAAGAATTTATGGCAATTTTAATTTCATTAATTGTAATAGGATCGTCACACCTTAACATTTCATCTTCAGTGATAGTTGTAACAGTTAAAGAGTCTAGAAAAGTTTGGGCTGATGCTTGACAAATGTAGATGTATACAATTTGAATAAAATTGGCTGCAGTATTTAGAAATTACATTATAGTCGTCGGTGAGGACGCCATCAATATTCAATTTATTCATATTGTTAATAGAGGAGTGATATTTTTCTAAATTAAAAAAATAATGAGAGTTTTGTTCGCCTTCTTCGAGCCATTTGGCTCTAGATCGAACAAAAGCACCCTTGGCTTTGTGATTGTACATATCATCTAATTCAATTTGTAAAGTGGAAAGTTCTATTTTTTCTTCATCTGATAATGAATCTGGGGATTTACTGGATAAATAAGTAATCTTTGATACAACATTTACTTCTTTTGCTCTTCTGTTTTTGGCTAAATCACTACTGAATCTTCGGAAAAAAGTTCCAAGTTTAAATTTTAAGAGTTCCCAGTTTGTACAAAAGTTCTTTTCATTTTTGGCTTTGACCAATAGAAAGATATTAAATTTACAACCTCTTTTTAACAATTTCATTAGATAATAAAGAGGTATTTAATTTCCAGTAAACACAATGAGAAGGACTAGATTGAGATGTTGACAATTTGATTTTGATAGATATAGCCTTGTGATCCGTGAGAGGAGTGGGAGATATGTCCACTTCAATATTGCTATTGTTAAAGCCTTTGGAAATTAACCAAAAATCTATTCTTGACTGACTAGATCCTGTTTTGTTGCTCCATGTAAATGATCTATTGTTAGGATTTTTAATTCTCCAGATATCCTCAAGGTTAAATTTATCCACAAATGCAGAAAAGTGATTATTTGTTCTGGGTGTTAGGCCTGGGGGCCATTTGTCTTTTGTATTATCTATGATTATATTAAAATCACCCCCTACCAGTAATGTAGCATTTGGAAATTTTGCTGACCAGTCCATAAATATGTTTTCTATAGATAATAATAATGAATCATTTTCCAGTTTTGCATTGTAACCATAAATGTTACACGTTATATATACCCTGTCATTATGTTCTATGGCTTGGCAGATAAAGTGACCATTAGGGTCACACACAGTGTGTAAAATATTACCATTAAATTTATGTTTCAAGGTTGAGACCCCTGCTGAATGTTCTGATCCATGAGAGAACCATAAGGTATTGCCCCATTGACATTTCCAGAAATTAGCATCATCTGCAATTGAGTGAGATTCTTGAAGGAAGACAAAATCAGACTTAAATTGTTTAGCAAAAAGAATAAAGCTTTGCGTTTAACGTTGTTACGCAAACCCCTAGCATTAAGAGAAAGGAAAGATAGATAAGACAAGATAAATAGTAACTTCAGTAAATATAGAAAAAAACAAAACACTGAGTAAACTTTAGAGTAACTCAAAACTGTGTGCTGTTAGGCTCAGCACCAATACAAAATAGCCTTAACCAGGCAAGTAACTTAAGCATAGAAACTTTCTTAACCATTTTTTTTTTTTTTTAAGTAATTCAATATTTGGATTTAAGAATATCGTTAAACCTGAAAAAAAAAAAAACAAGCAAAAACATTAAGTTCTGCCTATTGTTCAAGGAAATATCTCAGTTCCATTCACAAATCCTCTTCCTCCCACAAAGTAGGCTGCCTTCCCGTCATCTCGTGCCTTCTTGATCTTTGGCCACAGTTTTTGTCGGTTTTCCTTTTCTTCCTTGGTCAGATCCTCGGTGAAACGCAGGCCTTTTGCTTGAAGAAAGGTGCAGTTCTTTGCCGCTTTCCACAGTTCCTCCTTGTGACGCCGTGAGATGAATCTGATGATCACTCCACGGGGCTTTGGGTCGTCATGGCGCCGTCTCCCCACACGGTGAGCCACATCAATGACGTCGGGTAGTTTCTCTTTTAGCGCGGGGAGCACCTGTTGACAGACGCCTATCACTTGCTCTCGTACATTTTCCTTCTCAATCTCCGGCACTCCATGCAGTCTCAGGTTCCACCTGCGCCCGTAGCTTTCCAAGTCAGCTACACGTGAAAGGCATTTCTGAGTTGTCTCCTCACTTTTTCAACGCGCTGCTCAATGCGGGTGACCTTTTCACTGATAGCCTTCATGTCTGTGCGAATGGCGCCAATCATGCTTTCGAGCGCGTCACTTCTTGAGTTGATAAGGTCGGCTAGCTTTTGGACCGTATCATCGGTGACAAAAGTGTTGCTTGTGCTATGAACTCTAGTTGTGGCTAGTTTCTTAGCAAGAGGAGGCTTACTTGGGGTCAGAGGCAACGAAGGAAAGTCGTCTTCATTAGCCAACTGTACCGTGCATTCCATCCCATTGTTGTAGTCGTGGTCGCTAACGGCTCCTAGCTCCTCAGTACAGGGCTCGTTTCTTTTGGCAGGCTTCGGCATTTCCAACGGTGTAAAAGTTTTTAATGATGATCAAAAATAGTCCAGAAAAAAGTTATTTGCGTGTTCGTTCAATCTTGTCTCACGTTTAAGCTGAAAAGTTGTTGTTTTAAGCTATTTGTGCTGAGCCCAACAAAAGTCCGACTTATCACGCCGCCATCTTGGCCGGACCTCTCTTTCGGCTTCATTTGCCTGGAGCCGAACGCTATGGGTGACGTCACACATGCGCGGTCCACTGATATATACAGTCTATGTGTTGGACGAATTAACTATTTTTCGCGCTTTAAATTCTGTTAGGCCAATGCAACTTCTTTTCTTTACTTTGGACCATAGAAAAAGCACGTAGGCCTATATATGTTACTACGTACGGTACGTATGTCTGCAGTCTCTAGACTACTTGATTATAGAGAGAGTGTTGGAAATACTTAAAAATATATTAGGTTAGGCTACAGAATAGCCTACCAGTACTAAAATAATGCAGCCCTCTTTTGAAAACGTCTTTAGCCTACTTGTCTTTAGCCTAAATTCGTATGCTTTCTCGCAGAATTACCAGTTTAGTATAAAAAATATTGTCCGGATTAAAACACTTTTTTTCCCCCCGTTCCTTGTTTTTATCATCAAATGAAAGCGTAAGTGGGACTAAACTAAGTAGCGTATTTTTCAGTCCCAACAGTGATTTGGTCTTTTGGTTAAGGCTATTGTAAATGCTAGAAAAGGGTCCTTAATTGTAGATTTAACAACTAAAGACCGGGAAAGAAATGCTCAAGATTTGTGCACTTTTTTCTTCTTCTTTTTTTTTTTTCTTTGCTAAGATTGTAGAGACGAAATTATGCTGCGCTTAATGTTTCCTGGAGTGAGCTGTGATGAAAGGAGAGGAGCATGTGCTGGAGCCTGGAGTGTACTATTGCTGGTGTGCTGGAAGAGTAAAATATTGTCCACACACAACAAAAGGCCATGTGGAGCTGTGGGCATCTTTCATCTTAGCCAAGCAAGAGATAAACAGCAAAGTGAGGCTGAATGTACAAGAGAGTATCATTACAAGTCCATCTAAACTCTTTATCTAACCACTAATGGCTTTGGAGAGGAGTTTCAAAACCATCAACACTGCTGTTTCCCAATGTTTCCGGCAGTACCTTGTCTGATAAAGCCTGTCATTATGTAAACTAGACTGCAAAATATGATGTTCCCTCCATTCTTACCACCTCTCTGTGTCTCTTTTTCATGTAGGATGTTTCAGTCACGATGACCTTCAGGTGAGGAATGCCAACGTTACATTGATCTTTTTGTGGACTGTCAACAATTCAAACCTCAGATGTGACAGCCTGCTTGAAGACCATTTACAAAGTACGGAGACAGTCAAGGTGACCCTCCATAACAATGGAAAACAGCATCAATGTGCCAGCTGTCACACAGTTTGACAAGAAATAAAGAGGTAAATGACATTTGGTGAATGTTGGAGGCAGTTTGCTTTTCTTTTGTGCAAAATGTCACTATTTTCTATATCTTTATGTGACCACTCCATTCCAGTTCCTTTTCTGGATCTATATCATCAAGCACCCGGTGGATAGTACGAGATCATGGGCAGCCCCACGTGGAGAATGACCTTTCAGGCATGTGTCACCTGCTCGCGATGCTCAGGGTGGCTCTCAGAGCATAGCACGCCTGAATGTCAGTATATAATGCTCCAATGAAGCAAATAAGACCCAAGGGGAAAAGCAACTGACAAGGATCTTGGCAAAAAGCTGTACAGTAAATCAAGTGTATATTAGATCAAATACAAGCTGAACCACTCTGATTCAATAGCTTTAGTAAGACGAATAAAGAAATCCTTGGTCAACCAAATACATGTGCCATCGACCAATTATTAGTCGACTAAACAACTATATCAATGAATTTTGAAATTGTTTATTTCTAAAAAGGCAGATTAGACTTGGTTCCAAATCGTCAGCTGATTGACACCTTTTTGTTCCTTTTCAAATAAACCTGTATAATCTATATAAATAGGTCAACTAAATAAAATTTGGTTGACTAAATTCCATGAATCGACTACACGATTAAAAAACTACAGCCTCCACATACCCAGTAATGAACTTTTTTCTGCATTTTGTACTTTCTCCAAGTTTGAAGTGAGCTTGACAGTGCATTTTAAAGCACCGTTCTGCAATCAAGTCTGAGAGTAGTAATCAGCATGTGATGGGAGTTCCTGTGAAGTCAGCTCCCCAGTGCACCGCCATGGCTCAGCATTATGCACACACGCACACACAATTTGTACTGCCTCGTAACCACCTTTGTGCCATCTGCCATCCGCTATATATTACTCTGAAGTTTGATACGTCTGCTGGCAAATGAATGGAAGCATAAAAAATGTCGGGCGTATAGTGTTTGACAGCGATTTTTCAGAATAAGTGGAGAGGACAGATGGATGATTAGTGTACGTGTCTGCCTCGTCGTGCTGTCGAATCACACTTAGTTTACATATTGCACCACCACAGAGAGAGGTGAAAAGATTTTTTTTTTTACATTTAGGCTTTGCTCTACTTGCTTAAACTGTTGCTTTTTGTGTTGTATTGCTAGTTTATCTGTAAAAAACTACTTATTTATGTATTGTTTTTGTCCATGTATGTAGTAATATAACATATGTAGATCAGTATTGTACATTTTGTTCTTTGTAAAACAGAAAGTTGAACTGAAAGCCAAGCTTTTTCATTCTAAGTTTAATTTTAACAAGCAGCAGATTTGAGATGGCATATTTATAATTACTTTTAGTTTTTAAGGCTTTATGTGTGAAAGGCAGGACATCAAAGGAGTCAGATTTCAGCCGTGCAAGCTGTAGTCTATTCATTGCTGTGATTCAGTTGAGATGGAAATCGAAATCAAATTATCATCTCAAAATGTTTATTAAATGGCGCGAGACAGTTGTTATTTAGTAAAGCACAGTTAAATGAAGCCATCCCAAATATTTGTTGGCAGATTGCTATTTTTCTGACGTGCAAATGGGTGGGAATGATAGTTTCTCTGCAGCAAACCGCCTGATGATGTTGCTTGTGTTTCGGTGCATCCTTCCCCAGGGGGTACCACGAATGAGACAGTGCTCCGGGCTGAACACGCACCTCGGCCAGTCCCCTGCTGACTCCAATGTGCCCACAATGAGGACAGGAGGAGGAGGGAGCAGATGTCAGCTCAAGTGTGAAGAAAGGTGTGTATCCAAATGTTTCTCAACTATGATTACGATGGCAACCTTGTAGAAAAGCGCAACACATTGTTTTTGTAGATGTAGAGGTTTTTGCTTTGTTTTTATTAGGCCCGAGCGCCCCAAGCAGGCGATGGGCCTATTGCTTTCGTAAGTGCCGTGCGGAGCACGGCTGCAAAAGTGCGCACGAAGTGCGCACGAAATTGTGCGCGAAGCGCACGACCCCCCTCAAACACTCACCCAGGCCTTCCCCAACTCATGCACGTCCCGTGCATGTAAATTTGTAGTTGCTAGGCTAAACATTATTACCGTAAACGGGCGAAGCCCGTGCGAAATGCACACGAAGTGTGCACAAAACGAGTGCTTTACGTGGGAATGACGACCGCGAAGCGGTCGTCATTCCCACGTAAAGCACTCGTTTGCGCTGAGTCGCCCACCTACGCGTTCCCCTACTCATGCACGTTCTGTGCATATAAGTAAGTAGTGGAAAAATGGAACATTATTCTTGTATATGGGGCTAATAAAAAAAAGTGGGCGGAGCCCACTGCGAAAGTCACTGACGGGCACGAAGTGCCCGTCAGTGACCCAGGACCCTCACCATGACGTTACACGACGCGCGCGCTTTCCGAAAATGTATAGTTTATTAATATTGAAAATTGGGAAACATTGTTTTCGTATCGGAATATTATTCTTCTTCTTCTTCTTTATTATTCTTTGTCGTCGGGACCAACCCCCTATTTTTCACCCCTTGAACAGTGACGAAAAGTCACGAAATTTTGCAAACTCCTCAAAATCGTGCCTCTCCAAATTATGGCTATTTTCATTTTTCAAAACTCAAAAAAATGGCGCGTTAGCGCCACCTAGAGTGCGCAAAATGAATTAGGGAATACGAAATGGCCCAAAAAAAATTTGACCCTAGAATCTCGAAATTCGGCACAGAAGTAGATAGTAACAAGACAAGAAAAAAATATATTACGGCAACGCCGTCCCCCCACCAGATGTCGGCTATATGCATTCAAATTTTGCTAAACATGACTCAGCATTTTTTTTTCACGTCGCACTTTTATCTTCTCCTCCTCGGGCGTAAGCCCGAGCAACCTCAAATTTGGTGAACATCATCTTGAGAAGTGTGCCATCAAAAGTTATCCAATTTACTGGTGTAACTATCACCGTTTGTTTGCGGCGGAGCCGCAAAAAAACACCAAAAAATTTAAAAAATCGGAAAATTTGAATTTACTCCCATTTCCACAAATAAAGTCAGAATTTTGTAAAATTCGCATCACTTGTTAAACTCCTTGCCCTTAACCTACTTGATCAGGCAAAATCAAATTTGGCGCGTCAGCGCCCCCTACAGACTTAAATACATTTTAACATGGGGCGCACAAAATTTAGTTTGTCGAAAATTTTTGAAATTTTGCACAAAATTCTATTTTGGCAATCCGATCAAAAAAGTCAATCAGACCTATGCCATAATTTTTACGGCGTAGCCGTAGCGATGACAGAAACACCCAATGATATCCTAATGGGAAAATTGCCAAATCTCTGAAAATAGCAGATTTTTAAAAAGTTTATACTTTCACTAACTCCTCCTCGGGCGTAAGCCCGAGCACCCTCAAAATTGGTGACAATCATCTTGAGGAGTGTGGGATCAAAAGCTATCCATAGTTTTTTCACAAGTCTTATGGTCTCTGTGCGGCGAAGCCGCAATTATTGTCCAAGATTTGTAAAATTTGTCAAAAATTTTAAATGGAAATTTAAAATTTAGTTTTTCCAAAACATTTTAAATTTTGCACAAAATTCCTTTGTGGTATTCTGAACAAAAAAGTCAATGGAACCATATGTCCATCTCTTATGGTGTCGCGACAGCGACACTGTAAATCCTCCATTTTATTTTAATGGCAGTATAAATCTATACAGCCGGAGGCTGCAGTCTCAGGCCTGCAGTCACACGCTTTTATGGCTTTTTGACTCATATTTTAACTAATTTCTCTTCGGGCGTTAGCCCGAACAAGCTAAAATTTGGTGAAGATCATCATGAGGAGTTGGTCAACGAAATTCTTCAGACTCTGGGCGGCGAAGCCGCACATTTTGTAAAAAAGTAAGAAATTTCCAGAAAGCAGTATTGCTTAAAGAGAAGAAAAGAAGGCGCGAAGCGCCATTCATTTGCCTATAGGTTTAATATAAAGAAAGTAATTGGGGCGCGAAGCGCCCCCCTCTTGCGTTGCGGGGCGGCGGCGGCGTAGCGCGGCCCGTGAGGGCCGTTCAATGCCGCTTGCGGCTTTAATTCTACTTATATTTATTAGTTCATTAAAAGTAACTTAATATATTTTATTTATTTGTTTGTTCTTGAGCTTTTCTATATTTTTTGCTTTAAAACTAAGCACAAGAACGTTCACAAAATTGTCAAAATCATTCTGCACATTATTTATTTATCTAAAAATACAACACACAGTTAAGTTAAAAAAGTAGACTGAGATTTGATTTAGATTTGTATAATGTATTTTCTCTTTGAACAAGACATATCAAAGAATAAAGCATTTAAGAGGTTAATAGTCAAGTTGATTTTAACCAGTGTCCTGTCAGTCAGTGGTGGGTGGATGTTTAGCTTCCAATTATTAATACATCTACAAAAAAAACTTTTACAATCAGGCTTTAACTTAGCAAAGGGAGGTCCTCGCTGTCATGGCAACAGCATAGAGTGACCTTCAGATGCTGCGGACGTTTCCCCTGAGCAGCCTCTTATTCCACTTGCCATGGACTCCGTGAGTCATCAACAACATTCAAATTCTCTCTCTCTCTCTCTCTCTCTCTCTCTTTCTCTCTCTCTGTCTCTCTCTCTGTCTGTCTCTCTCTCTGTGTCTGTCTGTCTCTCTCTCTCTCGCTCTCTTGATTGTGGGCTAATTAAAATGGAAGTGCAAATGGAGGAAAGGGGTAGAAACGGTAACAACTCGACTGAAGGCATCTGTGCAATCTGATTAGCATTAATAATTCATTGAGACCTGTAATGAAAATTGGATATCTGGATATGGCTTGCTACAAAATGTATTCATCCATATGGAACCTGTTATGTAACCTATAAGCAAATGCAATTTTAAATACACAAAGTATTTCAAGTTATTTTATTATTGACTTCTTTATTCCCACAGCTAACCACTGAATATTTTCACAGTTGAAGAAGAAATGAAGAAATCCCATGAAAGCGGTATACAGTATTGTACACTTGTGCTGAGAACTCTACCCCCTACAGGAGAACAAGAGGAAATGAGGTGTATACATGGACCCTTTATATGACAAAGGTAATATATTAGGGTTGAAATGATCACATGGTTGCTTGAAAAATCTTATTTTTATAGTAATGTTTTTAGTAACCATTAGATGGCAGCGGGCGGCAAATGCAACAGCATCAGTTAATGCATTGGCATTTTGTGCTCAGTGTGACTTTTGTATACTCATTCTGATGGAGAATCCATGCACATGCACAGCATCACATCAGATGGCTTGAGGTTGACTGTAATTGAACAAGCTGGCCCCTTTTTTAAGATTGATGGTGATACAGCACATATCTGGTATCCATAGCAACGATGGGATAGGAGGAACAAAGAAGATCTTTGGAAACAGATGACTTAATTCCCAACTGAGACGAGCCAAGTCAGTCAGATCTGTCATTGTGCTTGTTCACTGCATGGGAGCTTTTCAGTGTCTGTGTGGAATCATGGGTGTAAAATGAAACAAGTCTGACACCAGGGCGATCAAGTACACGTCGATTTATGGCGCTCTTCTCAGGGGAAAGGATAGTTTGGACAGCAGGCATGTAGCATCACAGCAGAAGAACAAATAAGCAACAGCAAATTGTAGTGTGGACATATTTTGGAAGCAGGGAAACATTACAATAAAATTCAATTCAAGCTTAAACAACCAACACATTGAAAACAGTTTAGACAAAAGTAAATATACATAACTTACATACCCAAAGCATCCTAACATAATAAATACACAAAAGAATATAAAAGGCATACTTATCTTAACTGTATTTCGGCCAGTTTTAAGGTGATTGTAGTAGTACACTTATGTTGCACACAAGCTCTACAAATAAACTGTTGTATCCACTGCTGGTTTGAGACTGCAAAAGAAACACGGCTACATCATTCTACACAATAAAGCTCAAATATTCAAATTAAAGTTCACCAATATAACAGCAACAATTTAGTTAAATAATGCAATTTGGCAAATGTCAAGCCTTTGGACAGCCATTAGCTGATCTCCCTCTGTTTATAAAGTGTGGTAGTATTTAGATGACATTTACATGGCGTTTTAGCAAAGGCCAGAGCTGTATGTGGTCGAGGGCTTGAAAAGTGCATTTGAAGTGTGTGGAATCTAGTTATTGTTTTTTTTTCCTTTATAGCATATTAATGTCTGTCAAAAGCAAGAAAACCTGCTCCAATTGATCAAAAAATCCAAAGCTTGAAATGTAATGCTGTTATTAGGTATTAGTCATTAGTTTGTTTGTATGTTGTTGTTTTTTTGCTTTTTTTTTGTCATGAAATGTTATGCTTCTACAATTAATTGCAAAAACAATGTATTTTTCACCATTCAAGGTTAAATATATATTATATATTATATTATATTATATTATATATTATATATTATATTATATTATATTATATTATATTATATTATATTATATTATATTATATTATATATTATATTATATATTATATTATATATTATATTATATATTATATATTATATTATATATTATATTATATATTATATTATATATTATATTATATTGTTTTGATTTATTCATTGCCATGGTACAGCTGTCAAATAGACAAATGTTGATAGACATTTTGCTACTTCATGTGTTTTTTTTTGCATTAATTGTCCAGTGTTCAATTTTTATTTTTTGGAAGATCCATCAACTGGAGAAAAGATGTTATTTAATTGAAATGATTTACAAGTTAAACTCTGCTACTTATTGTTTAGTCTCTGTCACTACAACATTCAAAGATAACTGATGTTTAAGTAACATAGGTTTTTTTGAGTCATTGTTCTATTCATCTCCTTTCAGACTACGTAAAAACTGCAACTGAAATGCATTTTTCCCCCAAAAAACTTTTAATAGTAAGCACTTTTTTTCTAAATAGAAAAAACTGCTCAGTTGTAATAAAATAACCCAAGAGGACAGGGCCGTGGTCAGTTCACAAAATATGACCGGTATCGTTTTCCATCGCAGCATCTTGCTGACCTGTTCAGCCCTGCGGGGACGAGTGCTTCCTTGAGCTGTAGACCCAAGGGGCTGAAGAGATAGGCCAAGAACCAAGAGTATGAAACCAACTGATAATGAAATATTGCCAGTTTTCTTCAAGAACAAGATAAGACAAGATATCAGCCTCACAGAATCACACACTATTGAGTGAGATCGATCCACAGTAGTAGGCCTACATTAAAGTACACCAGAACAAAGACGAAGTACATAACCCCTCATCTTATGTTTTTTTTTATTTATAGTAATTTATACTATTATTTACACTAGCCTTCTGCTTTGCAATGGTAGCAGCAAACTCTGTTTGCTTACATGTCTCAGGGCTTTAAAGAGAACCCAGTTTTACACTCAGATCATTTCTGCAGTTTTAAACAGGAAGTCACTGGATTTATTTCTATTTCTAAGCTGTTTTAATGACTAAACTAATTTAATTTAATTAATACCTTGAAAAACATAATAGGACTCCATTAAAACCAATGTATCAGTGTCAGTTGCAGGTTTCGTGTAGTCTTCATTTCTAACATCAGTGAGATTGTACAGCTATTGTAACCAGCATAAATGGCTGAATGAGTGTGACTAACAATATGTAGTTTGGAAAATTACAGTTATTAGAGTGATGCAGCGATTTTATAAGCTGTTTGAGTTCAAGCATTCAGGAAGAACAGTATCTTTGGTCACAGAGTATTAAAATGTGATGTTTGTAGAAACATTTCTTTGAGCTTAATAATGTTTCAACCAGTAGATATCTGTTGGGTGTGATCAAAAGCCTAAATGTGGAAAGAAATTTGCTGCTCTCTACTTTAAACGATAAACCTTACAACTTTCCATAAAAATGCTAATGGGGATAATGAGAAAAGCCTCCAGCCCCTTCCATCAGTTGAAAGAGGCCATTATCAGAAAATTTAGTTGACATTACTCCTGATGTGGTTGGTATATAGAGCCGTTTCTCTCAGGTCGACCGATAGGTGAGGAGAATTAATGCATTCAGGAGGTGTCATAGAGGTTGGTAGAGGCTTTATGTCCCAGGATGGTGGCTCTTACACACACATGCGGCGCTGTGATTGGCATTTTGAATCATCATCTCTGTGTGTATGGAAAAAGTGTGTGTTAAAAGCTAAGGCTCAGTCATATCACATTACTGACTCAGTGGCATGGTATCATCACATCGAATTAGTCTTAATGAACACAGCGAGTCGGCAGAGGAGAGAGATAATAAAACTTTTATTAAATGACTTAATCTCCTGTACATGCATAATGCAATGGGGAAAGAGATGGGGATGTCTGTCAGCCAGAGGAAGGGCCTTTATCCCTCTGAAGTCGGATTTGTATCACAAGTGCCCCAGCGTTGAAACCAAAACCAGGAATGTCTTTAAAAGTGCAGTACTTTACAATGAAATGAAAACAAGTTGTAAAATCTCAATAGCAAGATTCGGTCCCTTGAGTAAACATTTTAATTAGAATTCCTTCAAATGATTTGGTTACAATACATAAATTCAGTGTAGCCCTCTTTCAAAACTTGTATATTACACTTATATTAGCCAAACCACCAACATATCAATACACAGTCACTAAAACAAGAGAAAAAACCCCACACACAATTGTGCAAAATATTGGCTTACACTAAAAGGCTTACTCAAAAGTACTCACATTCAATACTTGTGTGCTCACAGATTTACAAAATATACATCAGAATTGTTTTGTGAAACAGAAAAATAAAGCATAAGGATCGTTTTTAATTTTAAGAATCACATCATAAAAGCACTTGCAACATTGATAGTAAAACTGTCTAGTTGCAGCACAAACCTGGTGAAATTGTTTAAATTCAGAATGTTCAGATAGTCAACTAGTTTTCACAACAAATCACTGCAGTTAAAGGAATTGTAGCAGATATTTACGGACAAACTATTTAAACTTGTCATCTCGGTCCACATGTTGCTCTGTCACCTAATTATTCACTGCGATGAGTTAATAAGAGAAGTCTTTAACATGCCAGAGAAAACCATTCAATGACTGAACTGGTATTTTTATTTTTTATTCATTTTTTCATTAGTGACACACCTGGATTGGGATTGAAGGTACAGTAATTCTAAATAGTGCAAAGGCTGTACATTGTTATGCACTCTGTCAATTATCCTCTGTCACATCTCTTTCACCACTAACTTGTGAGTCAGTATGAAATGTGAGAGACTTCTGCCGGTGTTTATCTAAATTTCGACAAAACATATAAATGTATATGTTCATATTTACAACCACTGGGTAGAAACAGTCTAAACCTGCGACAAATCTGTGGTTTGCAGACACATGGAACACAAGGCTCAAAATAGACTTTGTCACAGGTAAATAAGAATGTTTGGTCACCCTACAACTGACGTTCTGTGCACAGTGAATTAGATGTAGCAGGGCAACACAACTACTTTTCACATAAAAATAAATGTGACAAATACGCTTGAGTTAGCCAATATTCTTGAACTGGAATACAATGACAGTGACATAAATAATAAAAACTGTTTAAGTAGCTCTTGTTAAGTAGAATAATGTTAATGTTTTCTATATTCGGTACATCATATACATTCAATTCTGTTTTAAACTGTCTCATTAAAAGTCAACATACTATATAAAACAATAGGCACATTACATGAAGCTTCAACTAATTTTGAGCAGAAAGGAAAAGGCCTGCTGGTGAAAGAACATTGTATCGATCATCTTTAAAGGCCAGACATAAGCCCGAGTAAACAGGTGAATTCATTTGACCCAGTGCGTATCGCTGACGAGGCAAATGGAGATGTTTTTCAGAGGAATGTACATTAGGAGGTTTGGGCTTGGTGCTTCTACCTAGTCAGCTGACCAACTACTTTGAGCAACGTCTTGTTTTCTTGTTTGAGTTGGTCATTCTCATCTTCAATGTCGTCAAGATCCTACAAAAGAATGAACAGCATTAGAAATTAGAAAAGAAATTTTAAAAGCTTGAAAGCAGTGGGAATTCAAAGACTGATTGATTTTTGTCCAATTGCACAGGTGGGTATTGTGTTGAGAAGTAGCAGCCAGCTGTGATTTACAATAATCTTTGATAATGTTCCTCTTTTCATCGTAACAAGCTTTCTTTTCAAAGAGTCTAAAGTGGCTGATAGTGGCTCACTGGGCTAGCTTTAATCCATTTTTATTTTCTCTTAAATAAACTTGTGCAAAGACAGTAGACTGGATCAGGCTTTATCTCACACTTTCCCATCAGGCATTGCTGTAGATCCACTGTGAGATGTTTCTGATGGCTATCAACATGTTACCGTCCTTACAAAAAGGCTCTTCTTATGACTGGCTTCCTGCGCATGTGATGTTATCAACAAGATGTCTCCTGCAATATTGCACTTCTAGCACATATTAGCTCAGCAGACAGTGTACGGTAACAGAGAGAGGACAAGATTCATTAAACTGAACAAATAAGATTGGAGCAGACATGCCTTCTTTTTCTGCACAAAGTAATATTATAAACATAAGCAGATAGAATTATCAACAAATGCAACAAAAACTTTTTTTAAGGAGAAGGAAACACACAGTAAGTTTAAATAATATAAACAACTTCTTGAACTTTAACTAATCCCATGTGGCCAGAATAAAGAAAACAAATCTTGTTCCATTGGTAGATAAATTGAATTAACAAGTGTCCTTTTTTGGACGGGATGACTGGAGTCCTTTATAAACAGGGTCATTAGTCTGACAGGTGGTTAGACGGAATGACAGTCTAATGTTTATTTTGAGGCCCTGCCACATCAGTTTTTCTTTGTTTTTGACATTTGTTCTGTCTCCAAAACAGTTTATTGATTTTTTTTTCCCCATTGTTCACCAAACAATCCCTGCCCAAGCCTGCAGAGATGGCCATGGAGTTTATCTTAAATAGAGGACGAACACATGTGGTTCTCTTCTAGAGCAATGACATTTTGCTTTTCAACAAGCCATTAAAAACAGATGTAAAATGACATAATTGTTACCCATCTTTAAGTAGCTCAAAAATAAGCGCTTTGTAAAAATAAAGATGTAATAGTGAAGTGCCATTACAAAAGGAGAAACAATTGAAATGTGTGTTTAATTATGTGTTCTGTAAAAATATTGACGTCTGACAAGTGATTGCAGGAAAAACACAGTTATTACGCACAACTGCACTAAAAAGCCAGAGGATAATTTCAGCCCCACAAATCATCTGGGGATGACAACATAAAAATAGTTGAAAATGTACAAGAACAGAGCACAACATGGCAACACTTACTCTGTTTAATAGATCAATTTCTTCTTTAAGTTTTCCAATGAGGTCGTCTTTTTCTTGGTGAGCCTTTAACAAACAAGCATTCTCCTGCTGTTCTCGGAACAATTCCTGAAAAACACAAAAAAAGGTGTATAACATAATTTTGGATGCACTTTTAAGAGTGGTGGAGTAATCCTTGCTAAAATCTCCCTGCAAGATTAGGCTATAAATTTCGAAGTTTGATTCTCGCTTTCTCCTTGCTTAACATGATGGGACTCAGCAGGAGCGTGTTTCCATAGAAACCGATGGAGCAAGTAGCAAAAAGCTCTACGGATAAATATGCTATAAATGTACTTGCAAATGAATAGGCTATTCTTACTCCAGAGTTGGGGGTCAAGGTGGCATTCTAATACTTTCTTTTCACAACCTAACCTAACTTTTAAAAACATACAATCAGCTGTTACCTAAAGCTACATGAATATCTTTAACCTTAGGTCAACACTTTGTGCCTTTATTTAAAAATATAAAGTTTAAGTTGTCCATCATTTCTTTTAGCGACAGAGTTAAATGTGATGCAGCAGCAGAGTGCAGAGCTGTGTGTGTATGTGAGTGTGTCTGTGTGGGAGGGACACGTATCAGCAGTCTGAAAGGTCATCTCTAGTGACAACAATGAGGCTCAAGAAATTCTGCCAAGGCTTTACACAAAATCTACTGTAAGGCAGCTGAGCTTTAAAGACTCAGAGTGGAAATTCTCCTTAATAAGGGGCAGTCCTCAAGGTTCTCTTCAGCTACACATCAACAGGGATTTTAGGATCTCACAAAGGGATTTTAATATACAATAATCTCAAAACATTATGCCACTTAGCTTAAAGACACACTGTGTAAGTTTTTTGCCAAAAAATAAACTTGAACAGAAACGTTTTTATTTTACTTGGCTGTTTTTTTTAACTTGGTTGTTGTTATTGGACTAAAAACATAAAAACGTGTCATTACTCTGAGCAGGCTTGCATCTGCCTAAGCATTTTTGTGTGCTAGAGAAGGGCCTGCTCTTGCTCACTTCCATGGAAATATTGTTCCTTTAGCTAGAATATTCTGTAGGCATGAAACCAATGCATATGAATAAAGAAGACCCCAAACTTTCTATTCTAGTTTTGTTATGCAGTTGATTTTTCATTCCCAGAAAGTTACACATGCCCTTTTCTTTCCAGAACAGATTTATTATCAAATACTTATTCAAATGAAAATGAGTTTGCAGTGTCGCAGCATTTTGTTCCCACAATCCAAACACTAAGTTCTGAAAATTGTGAAAAGCCCTTTTAAACATATTGTAGTAAATAATTATAAGAACTGTTTAAAGCTCATATGACAGATTATAACCTTTTTCTAATTGTAACTTTTTTGGCGTGATAGTCTTTGTGGTAAATATTTATTATAGTTTTACAGCAATTAAGTTGCAATTTATGAAGAAATTAATATTTAAAGTAGAAAATTACAGGAAGTAAGTAGAGTTCTAAAACAAATTTCCTCCACAAATCAAAAAACGCCAAAATGCAAATACAATTTACACACAACTGACAGTGTTTCCTGGAAGTTTAACTAATCCTTTAACAAAATTAAAGTGTTATAATAATTTGTCACATCACACTCCTGAGTTATTTATGTTCTTTTTGTCCCAGATTTACAATGTGGTTGCTAGGTAACATTTGTGGATTCCCTTCCACAAGTGTCATATTTACTGGACAAAAGACGATAATAAACTTCACCAACACAACCAAATTGGGTAAAAATCTTAATCATAATCATCTTTACTATGTTTTACTAAAAATGTAGTCTAACTAGTCATGTGCACTTTATATTTTAGAAAAAAATTGGACAAAGCAAATTTGAATTACGGAATTTTGAGAAAAAACTACCAAAATCGACCCATAAATATTGGCAGAGCTTCTATCTTCATACTGTAGTCGTTACACTGTGTGTAAATTACCCTCTCTAGCTCCTCCAGCCTCCTCTCCAGATCGGCGATAATGGCCGCTGCGTCTCTAGTGTGACAGTTTTGTTTTCTGTTGTTTACACTGGGGTCGTCCTCCACGCCGGGCCCTCCAGAGCTGCAAAAAAAAGAACAAAATTGTCCGTTAAATACAAGGTAGTTTCTCATATCCTAAACAAAGAGACTGCAGTAGGTCTTTAAATGCTTTGAGTGCCATGTCTGAAGGTGTGAGTCAGAGGCACATTATTAAACTACAATGGGCTGACACATGCATCATCAAAAGAACAGGTGGGATTATTGTCCTTTCAGTTAAGAATGAATAATAATAACCTCACTTTGCCTCCTTTTTCATTAATCAGGAAATGGAATTGTGGGAATGCTTTTTCGGTGTAAAAGGATTTTGATTAAGAAACAATTTCTGTTTCACAACTTCAAAACTGCTGAAGGCAGACAGTGGAAATGCGTCTGGCACTGGTTTAAGCTGATGGAAAAGTAAGAGAAGGCTTATGGGCAGATTAAGCACAAAACCATCTATTTCACATTCTTGGTCCTGTGAGACAGATTTTGGGAGAGCTATGAGGGAATCTTTATGCAATTTATTTTCAATAATAACTGATGCAGAAACTTGGAATGAGACTGGACAGAGTTTTGTCAAGGAAATAAGCACAAAGTAGACCAGCTATTATTGCTGTGAACATCTATTACTGCACAATGCAAACAAATTAGTTAGTTATTGTATGCTTGAGACTATAGTGTACACTGGTGAGCAGCCTTGGCAGTAGTTACAACTAGAGCTATCAAAACATAACAGAAGTGCTAATCTGACCTTGGCATTTCCGAGGGAAAAAATGTCTATTTTCACTCTTTAAGAGAAGAAAACAGTGGCATGGTCATCCCTTTTGATCAGAGGGAGTCCTTGAAATGCTCCCCATGCGCTCGCCCCGTCCAGATAACGGATGTTTCATTTGTCTTCCTTATTGTGGATCTTTTGCTCTCTCCATTCATCTATCAAGGTACAAGGCCGACTTGACAATGGTTTCACAGTACATACATGTAGATAATTCTAAAATGGAAACATTTTCAACACGACAATAGAATACAAAGAATGCCAATTAGCAGGTTTCTATGCGAGACATTTTGTGGCTCATACTTGGACACAGACACAGACCAGTTCACAGCAGGTGCTGTAGCAGACTCTAAACATCCATGGCCTCCATACTAAATATCACACCGAGGCCCATTAGCATCCAGCAGTGAGAGGTCTGAGGGGGAGAGAGGCTGAGCCAATCAAGAACCCATGGAGCCTCAGCGGGCGGCCAGCAGCGAGCACACACAGGAGAGCCAAGAACGGCAGCCACCACATGTATAACAAAATCAAGTGTCACAGCTGAGGAAGTCAAATTTATACTTAAAGTAGCAACACAGCATGGATTCTGATTAGCACTTCAACTGGAGGAGATGTATTTAGAGCTACAGGTCAACAACAGTGAGACATGCATTCTTCAAGATTTTTCTTTTAATATCTGTACTTTTTCAACAAAGTCAATAAATGACTAACTAAACTGCTCAAACAACAAAAACAACAGACAGACACAAGAAGCAGTGATAATGTGGCTCTGAAAGGTCTTTGAGGGTCTCAGTGCACCTGGCAGACTGACCAGGGCAGATCCATGGAGCACCAGAGTGTGTCCAGGCCAGCTGATGAGCAGCCGCATAATGACCTGGACAGACTGAGAGTCAGATCGCCTGTTGGGGTCAATGACAACTTCATAACTTAGTCCAAAAACAAACCAAACTCTGGTGGAGATTTGGTCTTTTTAATTCATCTATTGTAAACACAGAAAATGAACACCTCAAACAAAAGAAAACAACGCATTAAAAAAAAAATTGATGTTGAATTTGGCTAATACATAAAAATATGCATTCTATAAATGTGAACATAACATTATTAGATAGAGGCTTATGTTTTCTACAGTTTAATGCCCACTAAAACAAAAAAACATCATCATAATTTGCTAGTCACTGTTGGTTTGGAAACTAGTCAGCTCTTCTTTACAGTAGTACTGTTTCACGACATTTTAAATTACCTTTTGTGGCGGCCAGGTCCAGGTCTGGGAGTATCCTAAAAAAAAAAAAAAAAAAAAAAAAAACAATAAACAAAAGAAAAAATGAGATTAGAATTTAAACTGTTAATAAATCACTAGATATGGTTTATAGTAAGGTTATAAGTAGTGAAAATGTTACTAAAACAGTATTGCTACAGAACATAGGCTGGAATTTAATGAACAGCTTTTTAAAAATCTATTTTATAATGTTTAATTTAAAAAGAAGTGTTCAATAAAGTATTATTTTGCCTTAAAATCACAATTCAATAAATCAAAAATAAATGAAAAATTTCTTGGCATTTAAGGGACTACTGATTTTTACACTAAAAGAACTAAATCTATTTCCCTCCAGCACAGATGTCTTGCAGATGTATCTGTTCAGATAGAAATTAGCCCGCAATGTCCTGTCTAGGTCTAATAGTGTCCTGTTTGTTAGTCAAACTCCACCAAGTTTGTCTGTTGCGTAGCTAACTGCAGTAGCATACCGACACATCTCGCTCCTAACAGCTGTGAAAAAGCTAAAAAGCTTGACACACATTGTGATGAACAATTCAGAGGTTCAGAATGCATTAGGTACTAAGTGGGAGAAACATGCTTAAAATTATTTGCTTGCTTACATTTTAAGGAAGCAAAAATTGGGTATAGCACATTTAAAACTGTATTTGCGGCAACACTAATAGCTACAGAGCTGTTCTTTTATCAACTACTGAGTTTGTATGTGTGGATTCTATTGATGAATTTCTGTATTTGGTGAAACAACAATTTATCAGGACCAGCCTTTGCAGAAAGCCTCCAGCAGCAAAACTGATATATAGGCGATCTTTGTTGCATTTAATAGTTTGGCTGGACACCTACCGCCCCAAGTTAAATGAGGCAATCTTGTTTTCTTTCACATAAAGATGCAAGTTTTATCTTCTTTCCCATTACACTATGATCTGAAGGTTGGTTAGATCCAGACTGCCTCAAGAAAAATAAACACAGAAAAAAATAGGTGATTGTTTGGCTGTTGTATAGATGAATACACTGCCCGTCTTTCCTAAGGTCTGAAAAGAGAAGTCATGGCTTTGTGCAATCTGTCAGAGGCGTTAGATGGAAAGGATGAAGAGAAATCTTGTGGACACTCTTAGCATGCATCAGCCTCTCCCTCTCGCTGACACACCATCCATTAACCCTGGATGAAAACGCAGTGCCTATCTTTTACCTGCTGCGGACAAAACCAGAGACTGAGATGGGAAACAGTGAGAGGAATAACACGCAATCCAAGGCTTTATGGAAGAAGTGAAGTTGATACACTGGATCGGCAGTAATATTACGTGATCTCAATGTAATATGTCCAATGTGCAGAAATACTGTGTCTATGTCATAGTAAATGTCCCATGAGTGTTTATATATTAAATTACAAAAGCAATAAAACCTTACAGAGGTCTCTGTGGTTTACAGCATACACCATATCTGTACAAAAGGAGGGATCTGATCACCAAGAATTTTCATATTTATAATTTGTTCTACTTGTATATACAGTAAACAGAAAAACATAACAAAAGAGATGTTAATGGATGTCTTACCAAAATGCAGGTTAGTATTCAAAGAGTCAGCAAACAGGCTTGAAAAAAAATATATAGATATATATTTATTTAGTTTTTCTGAGGTCAAGAATGAGATATGAGCCATAGCACAACAGACAAAGGTCAAAGCAGAGAACCTTTTGGACATAATTTGCATAGTTTGATGTGCACGCAAAATTTAAGCTTGATTCTTCTTAGACCTATTCAGAATCAACACACTTTGAAATATAGTAAAATAAATAACTTCCTCTGTCACAACAACAACATATGCATTAGAATTAGAAACCGCAGCAAAGGCCACACTCAAACCAATATATATATATATTTTTTTTAATCACCGACTGTCATGCAAGTTTTGATCCTTTTGGTAAAGGGCATGCATTTAAAAACACAGTATTTTTGAGCTTGTGTTTGTTGAAAGATGGCGTTTTTAGCAAGGGTGTTTTGATCTCAGCACTGCAGTGAAAATCCAATCTGCAGCCTCCCTGAATCTCAAAAAGGTTTCAGTCTTGCTTACTGAAATCAGTCCAGACTTCATTTTCCACATTACTCTAGCGGGGTTTCCCGGTGAGCACCACCTGTCGGGATATGAATCTGTAAGACAAGGTCAAACCATTTGGGGCAGAAGAACTACTTCAATACACCTGACACACAAGACTGTGGAAGTTTATCATGCTTGAGCTGTGCTGACAACTCCCACACGTGCTGCATCCCACATCTGAGCCACTCTCAACATTCCCAAATATCAATAGGACAAGTGCTATCACTGTCATTTGAAAACTTGGTTTGTGACCGGATTCCTCAACAAGACGATAAAACATTTGACATTTAAAAGGTTTTTTATCTCTGAAGTACCATGTTTCTGCTCAATTAATTTCAGAATCTCAGAAGAAATGCCATCTCAGCCA
Organism: Mugilogobius chulae; assembly: GCA_038363315.1. NCBI lineage: Eukaryota > Metazoa > Chordata > Actinopteri > Gobiiformes > Gobiidae > Mugilogobius > Mugilogobius chulae. The sequence continues at coordinate 18,459,629 of CM076409.1, forward strand.
CACACTACGTGGCCCAAAAACTCCTTCTGGCTAATTAAAAAAAAAAATAAAAATCACCCTTTATTTCTGAAGTCAGTCAATACATTTTGTTAGATTTCTGTTAATACAAATATGCAAGTTCATGCAAAGCTCTAAGAGGATAAATCCTTTAACAAACAAAACAAAACACATTTCACTAAAAGTACCAGTACCTTTTTAACAACATTAAAAAAAGTCCCCTTTTAACTCCTGCTCAGTAGCAATGTGTAAAAATAGATATTCATATACAGAATGCACTATTTTGGTAATTGGGGTTGATAATTTGTTTAGATTGTGAAATTAATATAATTTTTGTTTGCTTTATTAGTTTACTTTTGTCTGAGTCATAAACCATCTCTCAAGATGACTGGAAGTCTGTGTCTAGTAAGTATGCAATTCTAAGACTGTTAAATGAATTGTCAGTTATTACAATAATCATAAACTTGTGATAAATCAATTAACTTGTCGGATCCCTACAATACATTGCTTGATACTAATTATTTACTCTTTTTAATTATGCAAGTTAACGATGACAAGTTTGACAAGGACATCCCTAAAGTTGTCAGCACTTTGTTTGAATCAAATAAATAATGTTTGAAAATTAAATGTGCTGCCAAGCCATCTAAACATTTCTTTGTAACACATCTAATACTTGAATGACCAGTAGTTTTTGTTGCTGCTGTCTTCTGTTGTGGATCTGGCGCCATATGAAAAGCAAATGATCCCGAGGAATGTTCCACTTTCCTCAGACCGCTGGATCACATGGACAGGTTTCCTAACTTTCCTTAGAGGAGCTGCATAGCTGAAGAAGGTAAAGCATTATAACAAGGACCACATGGTGACGCTCAGACTGGCCATGGCTAAACTGCAAATATACGTGTCCTAAGGGAAAGTTTCATGCTCAAAAGCTCTCACACATCCTGACCTAATGAATCAAAATCCAGACCAGCTTTCCATTCAAAAACACAGACAATATTGGAACATGTACAAAACTCCAGATAAATAGCTGCTGTATTGTATTGTGCATTATATCTCTGCTAACACCGATGAGCTAACTGAAGCATGCATCTCCTGAAACTGTTGGTGGTGCTGTCTTGATGGCAGCTGAGGGGCCTGACTCCCTGCTATAGATCATAATAGGCCTGACATGGCAATGGCTTGTCTTTCTGTGATGTATTAGGCCCGTGAGAAAAGCAGTGTGTTCAGTATGCTCTGCTTTTACAGATGTTGCAGCGACAGGACACTGGTAAATCTCAAGTGTATCAGTGAAGAATTTTATTTGTGGTTGTGACCTGAATCAAATGAAATCCCCCATCATACATGACTGTAGGACTTGGAGCTACATCCTGGTTGTTTTATGTTGAGAACAAAATCATCACATTCTGTTCTAGGGATGCTAAGACTATTAGTTTAACAGATAATCGGATTATTCAGGTCACATAAAATTTACATTTATAATCAAATTATTAATTTAATCAAACTGATTTTAGTCACATTTCCATTGATGTATCATTTACTCAAACTTCGGTAAAAGTAGTGTGCTAGAGTGTGAGAAATGGGCGTCATTCATGAAAGTTTTCTAGTATGTGCAATTGTCACTACTGAGAAAATTCTGCGGCCGATTCACCCACATCCACTCACAAATATAGTCATAATTACATATTTACATAAAAATGTATATGTTTTTAACATTAAACGCACTCTAAACTTCCAAATATGGGCTGGCATGATACAGAACAATTGTGAAAATTTTAGCTGAATTGAAAAATGTTCACAACACATGGGCATGCCCAGCAGGAGCAGGTTTTATTGATATAAAACTGAACTTTGTGAATGACAAAAATGTTTATAAGAGATCAAACTTCACAAAAATGTGTCATGAAAGAGGCTGAATGTTTTTTGGTTTCAATAATTATGTATAATCATTTAATTGTGTTTATTCTCAGAGTAGTGATATAGTTAAAATTGTATGTTGTGACATCCACATTCTGTACCAGTGATTAAAATGACATCCCTGTGTTTAGGCTCATAGTAGCTGCAATGGTACAACCAAGGCCCCAAATGTAAAAACGGACCATGAAATGGCGCAGCTCTCCACACTCCGGCTGCTGGACTGTTTGTGTACTTACTTCTCACACAAGTCATCAGTGTGCATAAACAGCCCCAGCCTGCTCCGTGCCCCAAACAAAAAACCCACTGATGCATAACAGCTCATCCATCTGGAGGAAACTAAGTGCCCTCACCAAGAGCTGTCACTCAACAGAACAGCAATTGGGTTCATATACATGTTTTTCCAAATGCCTGTTTTAAATGTCAGTCATAAAAATAATTAAATATGCAGGACTAGCTGGATACTGCAGTATTATTCCTGTGTATTAGTATTTTAAACTATGTGCGAGTAAAAAAAAATTGTTGTTGATTTTTTGTCTCTAATTATATCCAATATATATAGATCTATAAAACCAGAGGTGTGGATTGGACTCAGTCAGACTTGAGTTTGTTGACCTGAGATTTGACTTGATAAAATGGACTTGATGCTTCCACTAAATAATGCATAATTTTATATTAGCTTACTTCTTTATTTGTGACCAGAACTTGATATTTGCATAGTTAATTTATTTATTTTTTAAGAAATTGTGAGAAAAAAAAAGAAAAAAGAGAGAGCTTTATTCTATATTTTGATATAAAGCCCTTTAAACAAAAAAATGTAGGACTTGATTTAGGTGTGTGTAGTCCTTTGTTTTTTCATTTAAAAAACAAACTTTGCCCGGGACAGATCATCGTGTTCAGGGCTCAGTACCCAGCTTGCACCTCTGACAGATCCAAATGCCCATGGACAGTCCTAACATTACTTGCTGAGGCAACGCCCGAGTTGTAGATCCCGTTCACCGTCTGTGACGGCCTCTCGCCGGTTCAGTCTGAGACTCTGAGGAGAGAATGACCTGCTGAACCTACGACCGTACAACTGAGAGCTGCTATGGATGTGTAAACAGGGGTACCTAGGAACACCCCTAGAGTGACTGTGGTGAGAGTGGAAGTTTCACATTGGACATTGGATATTTAGCTTTGTCCGTGTTAACTTTGTGTGAGCTGCTGCTCTGTGACTCATATTACTACTCACTTATTATTAGCAATCTAAGATCTTGAAAATATATAAACAAATCAGATATTAAAACATTAAAAACATGTATAGCCTACGTTTTTTTTTCTAAAATGTCATTGTTATTATTTTTCAATTGGTTATATATTTAAAAAGACATTAGGCTTCCTTTTTATTAGCCTAAAAACTAATTATAGTAATTTGATGACGATCCCTAACGACACTTCACAAAGCAGCTCCTCACACAAAGCTAACGCGGGCAGGTCACATTCAGGGGAAGCCGTCGCTGTAGTTGCGGAGCAAAATATCCAACGTGAAACTCTCACCACAGTCAGTTCTCAGGTACACACAACCATAGCAGCTCTTGATAGTATGGTAGTAGTGTCAGCATCTAATTCTCCCTTCCGAGGCTCCAGCCAATAAGTACATGAACCTACTTGTCTCACTTTAACTTGGAACTTGAGATAAAGACTTGATACTTATTTGAGACGTGCAAACCAATGACTTGGTCTCACCTCTGCATAATTCTGAGTAATTATGACCAACCGAAAGCTACAAATGAGCCAATTTGTAATGCTCAAATAAGGATTTACCAAATTTCAAATGAAAGCGACTGCTATTAAAACAAAAACACACCCATCACTTTGTGGTTCACACTTGCAGCACTTTCAGATGCTTTCTATTGATTTCTTTGTACAGTTTCAAAGATAATACAAACAGCCTGCTGAATATAAGCTCCTGCGGCTGTCAAAAATATGACTTGCTTTATAAGCGTGTCATTGCTGATTTGGTTTCATTTTGATTATTCATTTCTATGCCCATTCTACAAACACGAGACAAGTTTTAGGGGAGAAAAACAGACTCACTGAACTGGCAGTGTCTCTGCATGGTTTCCTCTTATTAAATAAACATTTATTACCTGCCAAGATTAAAGACTCATTTCATCAGCATCATTACTCTGGTAGAAACAAGGTGCATTTACTAAACACAATTTGACATTTGTTTCACTGTGAATTCTGATGAACACAGCTGTTTTCATTGAGGCACTAAGCCAGACAGAAGCATCCTGTTGTCATGGATAATACTTCCTTATTTCAGCCTCTAACAAGACTTTCTGAGCCATTGTCTAAAGACGCATTGTCTCTAATACAATAGATATCTAATTGATACTATAAAGCTGGTGATTGATAATATCTTTTGAACAATAACTGGATTCAGCAGAAGACAATTATACATTCTTCTAGTTCAAATGTTTCAGCGCTGTGAAGATTTATTGTGATATCATTTGAGGGAACAGATTTATGGACACGCAGACTGAAGTTCAGAGCAACACAACGCGTCTATACAAGGTTTAAATGACAAATAATATGGACGATTATTTGTATGTAATATAACAAAAAAGAAAAAAGTTTATATGATATTAGGGGTGTTGGAAAATATCAACTCAGCGCTATGTAATGATACTCAAACTCCCAATACCAGTATAGACACTCAAATTTATATTTAAAATTAAAATGAATATTTTTATTGATGTTACACATTTTAAAGAGGATGCTTTGTTTCCTGGATTTCAATGTTAATAGTGGTTTCAAATTGGTCTATTCGGCCAAGACAGTAGAGGGTAGGACTGAGTTTTTAAGACAATATAATGTTAAACTTTGGCACACAAATTATCACTTTATATGATTATAAAAGAGACAAGGTTTATTATTCTTGCAAACTTGATCCGCTTAGTGTTCCCATTATCAATGCTGTCAGAGAGAATCACTGAGCATCAATATTGTCAATCATCACTGCAACTGATGTGTCTCATCAAAACAAAAACTAATTTTCGCTTTGTAAAATGTCTTGTTGTGGGCCTCTGTATCGAAAAGTATTGGGAACTTATGCAATCGTAACATGTGTATCGTGGTACGTATCGTATCGCCAGATTAGAGGCGATGCACAACCCTAAATGATCCTGTATTTACCAAGTCAGTACTACACTTTTGGCTCCATCTATTGACTGCAGAGGGAATTACGTAAGTGAGATAAACAAATGTTAGCTTGCCCTTAAAAGGTGCTATTATATAACTTTTTACTGCAGTCTACATGTCCTGGATCATTCTGAGCCAAATTATTCACCATGACGGAGTGTGTCTGAATGCTAACAGCAGTTAGCCACTACGCTAATAACAATAATGCGTTTCAGAATTGTAGTGAACAAATGGTAAGCTACAACTTAAGACATAGAAGACTGAACACTTCAAAACTCATTTTCACCTCAGTAAATATATTAATAGGTCTGTGCCGTAGGGTAAATGATTATAGATTATTTTCTCAAAAACAAATTATTTAAATTGCAATAATTAAAAAAAAAAAAAGTTAATGATTTAAAACAGCTTAAAACTGCAAAGAAGATCTCAGAACTTGACAAGACGTAAAACATTTGTGAAATTAGAAATGATAAAAAGTATATTTTTGATAAGGGAAGAATTTTAAAACATGAATGAAAGCTCCAAAAAGTACATTTTGCATATGTGGTTAGAATTTGTCAATTTTATTACCGTTAAGTGTCCCGTGGTTGAACCTGCAGTCATGGCCTCGTTTTGTAAGGTGTTGGCTTGTACCAGCTCCTCTTCCTCTCTTCTGTTCTTCTCGCCAACATCATCATCATCCAGTTCATCCAGGCTCTAAAAATAAACAATAATTGTGAGACCACAATTCAGGCTGTTGTGGACAAAGATTGTTTGCAGTAGAGGTCAGACTGGTCAAGGACGTCTTTTAATTTGTATGGTTTCTTTCACAAAAATCACACAATCAATGTATCAAAATAAAGTAAGAAAAAGGTAAACCAGGATATGGGTTTTCAATCTAAACAAAATGTCTACCATGACTAAAACTACTTTATATTTATGAATTTCAAATGTATTTAAGACAATCCTCTGAACATGCAACTAGAGCCAAGAAATTTAGTACAATAATTTTACAAAAAGGATGACCACTCCTTTCTGAATAATTTGGTCTTAAAATGTGATCTGATCTGATGTAAGTTACAACAATAACACTGTGTGTAAACTAATACTTTCTACTTGTTAACTGAATTCTTTATCATCTTAATCAGTGCTGGGCAGTTCTTGGAGACTGGAGAGCCATATTCAACCCCAGAACAGTGGTGAAGGGCCAGACTTCCAACACTGGTATAACAAACTCTCATTATTTCAAACACATTTCTTCAACAGAAGACCAGTACGAATAAATGTCCAACGAAATCTTAATTCTTGTCCTAAAATTATGATTTTATCTCATAAAACATCAAGTTTAATCTAAAAATAGCTTCTTTTTATTCTCAGAAAAAAAAAAAAACTTTTTTTTTTTTTAAGCACAATCTTAACTTTTCTAAACTTCAACTTTATTTTATCAAAATTATTAGCTTAATCTCAAAATGTTACAAGTTTATTAAGGAAATTTTACGAGAAAAAGAACAAAACTTATTATTAGCACCTGGACATGGACGAGTCAAATGTTTGCATAAAAACACACAATAGAGTTTTTATATTTATAACAACGTTTCGTGGTCCAAATTACAACTTTAATCTTGTAAAACTTTAATAATGAAAAATAGCTTTTTATGCTTTTGACATTATTCTCATAACATTGAGAATTTAATCTCAAAATGTTACACGTTTTTGTCTCTTGCATTTCTGTTTCTTAAAAACCTGCCAGGGGCCTGACTGAAACAGGTCATGGGCCTCATTTGGCCCCCAGGCCGCAGTTTGCCCAGGTCTGATCTTAATGTACAAACACAAATCCATTTGCAATTGTAGCTTCTGAGGAGATCCCTTTTACAAAATTGTCTCACAAGAATGTTATATGAACGATGGCAATGTCTTGAAAGAAAAAGCATAATAAAATGATGGTTCAATAAGAAATATAATAAATTATAATTGTAATAATTGTTAGCATTATTGAAAATGTTGCTATATTTAGTTTGAGACTATATTGATAATTACGTATGCCGTCCAACACTATGATATATACAGTGCATAACTAACTTGGAAAGATCCATTATGGAGTTTTATGAAATGATCCATAACTGATACATAACCTGTATCTTTAGCCAAATAAATGCATGCTCAATACATCAATCAATTGAATAAAGAAAGTCCTTACGCTGATAAAAGCTTTCAAAATGAATGTCTGTTTCTATTTTATAGTCCAGCTAACTCCATGAACTCTCCTTTCTACAAGGCCCATATAAATGCGACTAATAAACTGCAGAGACTCAATAAGACTGGCAGGGGGCAAAGGAAAACTTGCCTTTCCTACTTGCTTCTCAACAATAGGTGCTCGCTCAGCAGCCTTCTGTGGTAAAAATAGCCATGCAAAGTTAACAAGGAATGCTGTCATTTCCAAAGCCTTTCCGGCCAAATGCTTTATCAATGGTCCCCAAGGAATCTAAAGGGTTTTTTTTTTCACAAGCGGTTCGCAGTTGTTGTACCTCACTGCATCGTGCTGTACCCAGATCATACACAAGTTAATAAATCAAAAGTCTACACGCATCTCTGCATATGTAAAGCTATTTTGTCTCAGTCCTCAGAGCAGTTATCATACCATTGGTGCATATGGAGCTAAAAATAAAGCAGACATAAGGACTGACTCACTGCCCAGGTATGTACAATTATGACCCGAAAACGTACAATTTTTGAGCTCTGAGTTTACTTTGGAAAACAGCACACTACTTTCTTTGTGTATTACAATTTTGTGGCTTCCAAATAAAGGAGCAGCAAACTCTCATAGCCATAAAAGGCTTGGTTTGACTCCTGATAACTTTCAAATGTGTGTTTCTGTAGATTTGTCTGGCCAGCTTCAGAGCTCAGTTGCTGAAATTAAGAAAAGAAGGTGTAGAAAGACCAGTCATGCTTGGAAGAAGTGTCGGACCTGGATGGAGTGTAATTTACCTAAAGAAAGTCTGGACTTTCAGACGTTCTGTGACGCTGTGTTTCGGTTGTCCTGGCTATGGTAGCGCGCTCGTGAACGCGGACTGTAGTTAACACGACCAAGGCGAGGGTCTTGTGACGGTGATTCACCAAGAGCGCTGATCGACAGGCTATTTAACCCATCAGAAGCAGCGTTTGGCAGACGTAGCATTTCATTGATTTACCTCACTGCGAAAAGTTTAATCTCTTCCACGTTCCTAAAACGTGCCAAAATGAAAAGATAATATGAATGAATATTATTTCTCCAGTGGCTGTGATGGATTATTGGTCCTGAAGAGGTTTACACCTGGACTTTAACCCTAACCTAAAGTCCGAACCAAAGGCTGCTAGTGTGAAAGCAGCCTAAAAGAAAATAGATTGACTCCTGTCTTGCAATTGATCATATATCATATTGCCAAAAGTATACATCTAACATCTTCTGTTCTGCATGTAATACACAGCAAAATGCAAGCCAATTTCTTATTCAAAGTAATGTTTTGTTTTTTATTTTATAATTCCAGTATTTTATGATAAAAATCTGCAAAAACACAACTAGATTAGTTGTGTTTTCTGAACAAAAGCAACTCCAGCAAGTCATGTTTCCTATTAAATTTATACACAAATGATGTGCTATGATGAGAAACAGTTGACTTCCAGGATTCACAGAGCTTCCTGTTTACAACAAGCCCCCGAGACTGTTTATGCAAGAACAACAAGCAGAGCATGAATCCGCCAGTTTACATTTCAGGACCTAAATCACTGTAAAATGGCAAAAACAATTTGTATCTGCTGTAAATAAAAATGTTTGGAACAATAGAAAAGTGCACAAGTTTATCAGAGATCACTTTCTCTGCTTCTAGTTAAGTCTGCAAGTCTCGTTAAGTTTAGTTCTTGCACACTGAACTTGGCTCTGGAGTAGCACAGATTGTCATAACAGTACAGTCCAGCACTAGCGGTTTCTCTGTCACACAGCCAGTGTCCTGTCCACTTAGGGCTCAGATTGATCACTAAACAACCCAAGGGCACTGCGGCCCTAATGACTGCTGGGTATTAATCAGTTCAGTCGCAGCAAAGTGACTTGATGGATAATTAAGACGATCCATTAAAGCAGCGCTACACTGGAACACCAACGGCCATCGCCTTTTAATCAACTGTGCAGGTCAGCTGAGGCCATGTTATGAGGAACACTGAGCAGGTGCATGCTTGTTCAGGGCGGATTGTTCAACAGAACAGTTAGGCAGCACTTAAACTTAGTTTATACACAAATTAAATCTACTATAGTGTCTGATTTCATATCATTTTTACAGGAAATGTTCTTTGATAAACAATTTGTTAGAATTTAAGCTTGTATTGGTCACAGCCTCAAGAATCTCTTCAGTGTCAAATGAAAGTCTTAAGGCATTTGCTTTGTTCATTTTCACTCTGAATATGAGCAACATTTTAATCAGCAGAGAAACAGATGTGAGAAGACGTGAGGGCTGTAATGAAACAAACAAATCTTGAGCACACAGTAGGAGTCTGGCTGTGTGTTGACCCACAGATAGCCTCGTCTGTTTCGACTCAGGACGGCCCGCTTAGGCTGAGCCGCTCTGGACCCAGATGTTTGTCTGCAACAGCTTTGTGCATGTGAGGGAAACTGCCTTTGAAAAACAGGAAAGTTTGTAACCTCTGTAGACCGTTTAGAAATGCTACAAAAGTGGTATTTCCAGATACAAATGTTGCTGAGTAAAGTTAAAAAAAAACTTTAATTATCTGAGTTCATATGAAAAATGTATATCAGTGTAAATTGAGCACCATTGCAACAGAAAAAAAATAAGTATGACAATTCTATAATGAAATCTGTCACATTGACTTCAGTAAAACATTATTAAACACACATTTGATGTAGATTATATTAGTCCATTTTTAGGACTTACATTTTATGATGTAAACACGTGAAATTGCCTTGTGGTTTTCTCGACATCTCTCTGCAGAGAGCTGTCGTCACATACCTTACCTGACACTCATCCTCTTAGCCCAGGACATTGAGTAATAGCTGTTTTAGTTCACTAAGTACAACACTGATGGTTTTTCCATGTGTCCTGACCACAAACGGCCTTTGCTGTAACTCCAGCTCTAAATGTGAAGTTCACACAATCCACTGAATATTGAGTGTTTAGAGTGAGCTTTAGGAGCTGTGTAGATGTGGGTCTGCAGTGTCCAGTGATGCCAGGTGGCCCACTGTGTGCTGCACTGATCAGGGACAAATACAGGGCCTATTATGTAACAACTCTACAAGGGTCAAAATACAGGTCTCACACTTAGCGTTAGTGTTAATATTAAGATTTAAAATGAATAATTTCCCTAACACAGACTGTCAAATCAGTTTGAATTGCAAAGCAATAAAACATTAATAATTTAAAAAAAAATTGGAAAAATAATTCTTAATAGAAATATTGCAAATAGAATGGGAACAAATATGTATAAACTACTATAAAACAACACAAAGTGGAAAAAACAGCAGCGTTGTTCTGAAACATCCTGAACAGCTAGACAATAGAGCGGTTGGGTAGAAGCTCACACATCCTGCCGTCTGTCCTTTATCCTGTTCTCTCATGATTCTTATGTTGTTGTGGCTGTCTGCGAAAGTGCTCTGGAGGCCATTTTTATGTCAGTCTTGCTCCTTTTGGGTGGGCCGACCTTGTTCTCTCTGATCACCTGCCTTGTGCTGATTCAAGTGCCTGACAAAATGACCTAACACAAGACAAAAAAAATGCTGTCTTGTAGATCAAGCCTTCTCCAGTAATATCGAACCATTTTGGGCCACTGAAAGCAGAAATCTTCTCTCTCTTGGTGGATTATGTTCATCTAATGAGAGCAGAGAGCGTACAAAGCCAAGTGCCATTGACTCTTCGCTCGACTATGGTGTTTTTGGCGACACACAGTGGGCTTGTGCCATTTTCAGACAACTCTGGGACAGCTTGGGTTTCTCATACACGCTTGGCCAGGAGTGACGCCAGCTCCACATCCAGTAACCAAGCAATAGCAAGCACCACGCAAATGGCTTTCACGCATAATTGATGATCGCACTGTCCAGAATCCTCCAAACACTGTGTGACATGGCTATGAGCAAAATGAGCCTCCAAAGTGGCACTAATCTGGTAGAGGTCGATTTCAAACGGAGAAATGATTATTACACGCTGTTCTCATAATTAAAACATTTGTGCAAAGCTGCTTAAACAGTCTACAAAAAGGTCAAGCGTCTGAAGTATATAATCGCGTAAAAGTTGTAAAACAAAGCAAGGTTTACCAGAACAATTGATTTAAATTGGAAATATATTATGAGTGTGCTCAGAAATGCTGAGTAGGCCTCACCTTTCCTCTGTGCCACTGCAGTAGCAGCTTGAGGGCATCTGGGGGCAGTGTCCTGACCCAGACTTGCATAGACCTCTCTCCAGAGAAACCAGGTTGTTGTGGTGTGCATTCACTTCGTTTGTGTTTTATAAGATTGCCATGACAGCAATATAACAAAGGCACATTGTGAGAATCTGTAGGCAATGCTTCTGTGATGTGATTGCACTTTAAACCAAACCTTTAGGAAAGTGAACAAATTTGATCAGCCCAGGGGCAATTTAAGACTAATTGACAATGCCCCAGTACATCAGCCAAAAAAGCTGGAGCCAAAAGGGGATGTGTCGTTCCAAATAAAGAGGCTGCTGGAGTTCTTCTGCATTAATTCAGACACATCCCACAAATAGAGGGTCTGCTCCGGCTGCCAGAGAATGAGGGTATTGTGTTGTGCTCAGAGCCCAGACCCAGTCATTAGAAAAGAATAGCTTGTGAAGCCAAGATTTCCTCCTGAGATTGTTCTTCTCTCGTCGTTTAAAAAGTCTGCCATTTTGGAGAGGAATGTTCAAGTCTAAATCACAGCTTAATTAAGGAGATAATGTCTTGAAGAAGCAAAACAAAAACGCCTGGCAGGCAGCATACCACATTGATGTAGACTGCGTGTTCAGCACAGAAATAACTACATTAGGAAGATAAAAGGCTTTATTTGGACCAGTCAGTTCCTACAGGTATTTAAACCCTCCAGTTCATTTGCAAAAACAGATAAAAGAGACATTTTAATAAGTCATCAATGGCTTGTGATGAAGTCTTTATAGACCAATGTTTTGTTTTTACTGCTATTAACATAAAATAAAGTACTTTTATTGATCTGCTGAAGACATTTTTGAATGAAATTCTGTTTCTTCGATTGAAATCCAATTCACAAACTAACCAAATATCACAACAAATCTAGAAATATTGCAAGGACCTTTAATTTACAATGAATTAGACTGTGATTACAACATATATTACTTGTAGGCAGCCAGAACATAAATACAAAATATACAAAAAGACATTTAAGGAATTTAATTCCATTAACACTTTCACACTAACATTTTTTTAATCTCACTTCCAAATTGCTTTCCGTCTTTGAAAATACTTTTATCTTCCTCAACTGCATAATCTAATAAACTATGATCCTTTTGATAATAAAAAGCTAAAAGGTCAACAAGTGCAAGATGCAGCATAACAAGTAGAAAGTCAGTCTTGAGACATGATGCAATGAGAAGCCAATGTTTTGAGCCCAGAACAACACATTCTAACAACTCTCAGCCACAAACCAAGGCAATGAGAGAAAGAAGGATGATCTTATGGTATTAATACTCAAGAAATAAAATGACACACTGAAGAAAGTAATTTTAATTTGATTATGAAGGAAATGAAGGAGGTACAGGGTAAACATGCGTCCTCCATGTCGACTGTTAAAAACTGGGCATATTTCCAATAGAAGAATTTGAATGAAATGCGACTTGATCCCCTCAGCGTCAGCAGCGGGACATTCATCAGGTTTCTGTGAGTTTTCTTTGGCTCGTTAGACTACTTTTTACCAGGTCGCCTTTCTATGCCAAATAAAAGAAGGAGCAGACACTGGGGGAAATAAGTCTTCTCCCTGATGCAGCTGCTGAACATAGAAATGACATCTGTGAGATGAATTAGAACTGTGTGGTCACTGTCCAATGGGGCCAAAGCACAAAGCAGCACCATCAGACAGGTCTGGAGACATTCAGAGCTACTGTTTTCAAACACAAGAGAGTGGTCCCTTATGTTACATGAAGTGAGATTAATATAATAAGACAGACAGCTGCTCTGTGAGCACTGTTCAATAAATGAGGAGATATTATCAAAGGCCTCACAATAAACAGACTGGACAGAAGACTCATTTCACTGCAGGTACTGCCTTATCTCCAGCTGCAGACACAATGAAGTGACTTACTGGTGTGTGAGGCACCATGAGCTGGATGTGCTGCTGTAGACCAAAGCTGACAACAAACAAGTTTAGCCAAGATTGGCATTTGACCAAGTTTTGATGAAATCACAAACGCAAACATGTCTTCCTGACTTCTTGTCGGCATCCCACTGTTTGTGTTCACTGTTTGCCAAGATGACGCAAAAAAGATAAAAAAAAAAAAAAAGAAGTTTGTAAAGACAGTTTTCAGCATGAACTGGACATAAAACACTGTGGCATGTGACAAAGAACAGCTAACTGAATATTAAAGTGGAGTGAAATATGCAGCTGCTGCTCACGTCGTCATCTACATAGACTTCCTAATGTAACTGTGGTCCCAAAGGTTGTAATCTGTTTGGGACAGGGCTCTGCAACATTCCCTTCTTCCTCATCCGTAAAGGGCAAGAACAACAAGGAGAAATCGCACGTCTCTCAAGGCAAGCTCAATGAAGCAATCAAAGCTGAACTATAAAACAGTGGTTAAATAGATTTCCCTATGGATATAATGGAATCTAGATGGAGGGCTAAAAAAGCAAAAGGGTTTAAAACACTTGGCCAAAAGTAACGATTTCACAGTACGTGGTCACTATAACCCATAAAAACAACTGATCATTAAAAGTTTTAGAGTCGCTGCTAGACCCATCATAAGAATTACAGCGAGAATTGCATCCCTTTAGTGGAAGTAGCAGAGCAACAGCATTACACACTAAACAGTACAATGACTCTCCTGGTGTTATTTATTTATAGCAGCTAATGTGCTTAAACATGAAACATGTTAACTGAGTTATTTAGGGTTACAAATTCCCTATGGAATTCAATACGTTTTTTTTTCCTCCACAGCAATAAATCAAAACAGACCTGCCCATGGTAGACATACAGGTATAACTCTCACACAAAAACGTCATTTTCCTTCAAAATTCTTTCCTAGAATCCACTGAATATTTCTTCTTCAATAAATTACACAGAAAGTTGAACATTGTGCCCAGAGCATCATGTTACCTCTCAAATTAGGTTGCTTAATTTCTGTTGTCAATCATTCCTATATTGAAAAATAATCAGAGAATAACTGGGGGGAGTGACATAGGCCAATGAAAAACACATTGTGCTCTGAGCTTAACTGTGTGCAAGTGGAGAATCATTTAGAGAGGAAAAACATAATCTTTAAGGCAGAAAGCAACAATTTAGGGCTACCACATGTTAATCGATTAATCGCAACTAATTGATTATTGAAATAATTGCCAATTCATTTAGTATGCTACTAATCATCAACTGTTTTTAGATAGATTCCAAACATCCTATGAGCTGCGGAAAAGCCTCAGATTACATGAAAATTGTGTATATTTTGTATTTTTGATTTAAAAACTATTTCTGCATAATGTTATGACACTAAATTGCAAACTCAATTTAAAATTAAGGAATAGACTCAATTCTAAACACTAGTTATGAAACCACAATAATAATTACAAATGCCCTTTTTACTCTCAATTTCTATGCAACAGATGGCGCTTTCCAGCACAAAATACAAATAATTTCTTTACTAAACATTTAGGTTTTAAACTAGTTTTGATAAAGCTCAGGACTTTTCAAAAACTCCTAAGAAAATATAAAATGTTGTCTTGATAATGGTATTTTTTTGGCATCGAAATTGATCAAATGCGTATCTATGGTTTCAATATTTAGTATTGATTAATATCTGGTATTACATACTTTTGACAACCCTAAAATTTTGAAATGACCTGACAGTTCCAGCCTTATCACAATTTAAGGGAAAGTGACACGTAAAGTTGTGGTAACTAACTTTTTAGTTAAAACTTTTTAGTTTTTTTTACTAACTAATTAGTAAACCTTCCATTAAAAAGCATATGATAAATGAAGCACTTTGTGAAAATATGACACCACTGAGTACTGTCTAAACTGAATAATAAAGAAGTTTAGTTCTTTTCAAGAGCTGAGTGCTGCTGTCTGATTGGCTAAACTTGGGTGGTCCTCTCCAGTTTCACTTTTCTCTTTGTAAGAAGAGATTTTTAAGCATTAATTGCAACCAAACCATATGTCGATATTAATCATGTGTTAAAGGATTTATAGAGGAACTTAGATTTAAAACCTAAAATATAATAATGCCTCATGTCACAAATGCTCACTTCTATCTGCTACTTCAATGGTACTGTCTGTAGATGTGTGGTGATTAAACTTTTCTTAACAATGGATGAAGTGAACACAGAAGTCACAGGTGCAATCAAAAGAACGACGGAGGGCGGACAAAAGAGCATGATTAGTGCATTCCTTCCCACTGTACTCCACCCGGTACCTGCACAAACAATAACCACGTTGACTGTGTTTAAGGAGCTCCATGACACAAATAATTGTGACGATACCAGCACAACCGGTTCCATTACTGTTTACATGATGCACTCAAATCAGATTGTAGCCTGCTTATCCCACCATCGAGTCTTCCCTGTAGAGAGGATCAGTCCAGAAATGTGTAATAAAGTCGGCGTGCCTTTGAGAAGCAGCCCCCAGGTCTGAGGTGAGAAAGCCGAAGCAGAGCACCTCCCCTGAGCCAGGCTGTTTGCTATTCATGAGAACGCCGGCTCCACTCATGGGACTTGGAGAAAATTAAACCGCCGCTCTGGACAAATCAACTGCTTCTCCATCGGCAACTGGACAAAAATGGCTGCTGTCAATCCCCCTCCCGTCTTGCGCGACCCCGGCACCCTTGTTCGAGCTTATCGAGCTCAGCAGAAGAAGAAAGAGAGTGACGAGGATTTGGTGGGTGTGAGAGAAGATGAGGTTGAGAGGGAATTAGTTGAGTATTTGATAATAGACAACACTGGAAAGAAGCCCAACCAGGGTAGGTATAAGACAAAGAATGTGCATTGAGGCATGGCCAATAGTAAAGAATGGATTCATACAGCATAATTTATGCATATCACCATCTGTTTACTTACTACAATTTCCATATAGAAATGTTGTTGAAGGTTTTCAATTTATTACTGCAGAGCTTTAGGTAAATTGCTGGTCACTCAATGTAAAGCTGTTGGCTGTGTGATTTAGCAGGCTCTTAATTTTTCAAGACTAAAGCCCTTTATCTGTTCTTTGAAGCGTGGCATGAGACCAGAAAGGCTGTCCTAAGCTTTAAGTGAGAGAAGTGCAGAGCTTTGCATGCAAATGAAGAGGTAGACTCAAATATGACATTAAACGAACAACATTTCACTGAAATTTCAATTTATAAAACGTCTAGCACACAGATAGTTTGCCTGTTATTAATAAAAACTTTTGAAAGTGTGGGGTGCATAGCAAAGATGGGCTATGTGTTACATAAGTCTGCATGCTTGACATTATGTAAGTGATCCTGGGGTCAAAAGAATGGCTTTCGAAATTCTTCTCATGGGGAGGTAATTTATTTGAGTTGAGTGGCAGATGTTGGTGCCAGGAGAGTGCAGCATCACCAGTGTGGAAGGCAACTTTCCATGAGAACAGGTAGAAGACTAGGGCTGGGTTTAGTTAAGATTTTTTTTTCGATACCAGTCTTTAACAGTACTTGTTTTCAAAACTAACTGGCTCTCCAGAGAGCACACACATAAAATCTGAAGAATTCAAATGGAGTGACCCCTGCCATACTGTTAAAGACGGATCAGGTTAGTCAGGCCAGTCACAGAGCAGCAGCGAACCAATCACAGTGCACCATTGTGTTGTGAGTGGATGCGTGCGTTTGAATAAAACCATGGCGGAGCTGATGCAGGTATTGCGGACTACTTTAGCAGAATAATGGACTACTTTGACTTTAAAAAACCTGCACACAGAGGAAATGTGTGCATTTTTGGACAGGAAAGATGTTTGTGCTTTCTCTCAATTGTATTTAACAAAAAAACATGACTTTTCGACTTTTTCTGGGTTCAGATGCGTCATGATGGAATCAGGAGACTAATTACAGTGAAACTGTAAGCGAACACATCTGCAACCTACACTGCCTAAACTCCTCTTAGGTCCCAATTCTTCAAAAATAAGATTCTATTCATCCAGAATCCAAGCAAACAAAATAATCCCGCATGTTGTGTGTTGTATTCTCTGACAAAAAAGTCCCTCTTCTCCACACCGAAACTTTGACAAATTAAAGGTCCTTTTTGTTGTTATTGTGATCTGTGTTGAAGTTGTGTACTAAAACTGAAGTAATAGCTGGGTTGAATGCATTGAAATGAAGTGCTGCCTCAGTCAAAGTGCCTAAGTACAATGCAGTCCGGTGCAGCAGTCTGGTGTTGGCGCTGCTCTAAAAAGGAGGCCAATAATCTGAATAAAAATTAGAATGAATTGCTGTATTCTGGAGGATCTAAGCATTAAAACAACATACAACATGCCCTGGAGCAATATTGACTGTATACATTCTGGCTGATAATCGATAGGCCTTCAAGTACTTATGTTATACTGTACATTCGTTTGGCCCTAGTTCTAGTACTTAACAAACCTTTTTGTTCAGTTCTAAAGAGGAACTTGTGTTTTGGTGCCAAGCCCCACAAGAAACCACTGTGAAGACCTTCAAGGTGAGAGCTCACACAATGAATCAGAGCCATTGAGAATTTCTTTATTTTACATCATGCAACAATGCAATAAATAGCTCAATAAAAATCAAGTCATCATCTGGAGCTTTATAAAAACAGACAAAACTAACGGTCCTGGCATTTCAAGGATTAGAAGGTGAACAAAGAGGCCAGTGCTATTTTGAGCACCTGTGTTGCTGAGTAACACAATACTCAGATATTCGTATCGGAAACCGTTAATGCATGTTTTGCATTCCACCGGGAGCCGGCTCAACTATTGTGTACGGAGCCATTGTGTTTGTGCGCTGACCGACACAATCCAGACCATGACTCATGCAACACTGTCTGAAACTGCAGTTCAAACTACAGACGACAATCACAACCTTTGCACCTGACCAGTTACACAAAATAAAACTGGAAATATCACACAATACACGAACCTGAGGAGGGAAACTGGGTTCACAAAAGCAAAGAATGCAAAAAGTAAATGGACTTGCTTGTGTGTCCAAAGACTTTCTTTTGAAGAAAATACATGAAAGGAGAAATTCAATTTTCACTTGTCCCTGGTTTGTCCATAGAAAAATAGTGTTTACTTTTTGTGGTTTTCTGTCTCTTCAACTGATTTTTGTCACATTATTATATACAATATTTATTCAGAGTAAAAAAGCACATACCAGTGAGGGTTTGCTTCACATAATTGGTAATGCGTCATGTAACAAGTCGTCAAGGAACACTGCAACTGTCCTTAAGATAATGGTCAAGGCACAAGTGTTTGCAGAGGATTGTGTGACCTTTTGGGTTGACAAAACAAAGATAAATCCAGCCATGAGGACATTCAGGCCGCAGACATGGGCCCATTCATCCAGGCTTGGACAGCCTTCATGTTTGCCTACTGGACCAAGGATATCGCAGTGCACAAGTAGAAAGTGAAGAGGAGGAAAGGGCATACAGGCCACACACGCTGGTATAGCTCATGTTTACTGATGAGCTTGCAGTGTGAAATATTCAGCAGCAGCAAACAAATGAGTATGGATACATGCAAGCCGCAGGACAGATTCACTAATAAGTCGTTTGAAGAGATCGCTGAGGACATCATGAGGAGCAAAAGAAAATAAACATGCATTTATTAACCAAAAGCGAGGAAAATGTATAGTGTGTTCATAAATGGCTAGTGGAAAGAGTCACACGATGAAGCAGACGTCAAGTCTACAATCAGACAGACCAGCTTGTGATGAAAATCCAATCTGTCACACTGAACTAAGGAGTTTCATTGGCTATGAATGTTTTAGCAAGACGTCAGAGCCACAGGCAAAGGTTAATACCCATGAAAGGCAGCTGAATTACCACTCCACATATGAGCTTTGTTCTGCTTTCACTTGTACCTTTAGACACACTTTAGTGGTCACACAGGAACAGAGGAACAAGCAACCTTCAATAATGTGTCAGTGAACCGTTTACAAAATTTAAGCCCAGAGGGAAGGATTAAAGGAAAGTCCATTGTTTCTTCTCACTGTTTCCCTTCGAGACTTAATTATGTGGTGTACTATTGAAGCTTTTGGGTGGATGCTGTCTCAAGGTCCTTTTAAGGCAAACAGCTTTGGATCATAAACATCAAGTATTCGAGATAATAACTAAAATTGTTGTCATCAGAACAAGGTAAAACGTTGAAGAATCTTTTGTTTGTTTGGTTGAGCAGCTCAAACACAAGGAAGTAGAAAGGAAGTCAAGTTCACCTCCAGTATAATCCAAAGGGGGCAAAATTCACTGGCCAATAGTTTAGTGCTGTACATTTCAAGCAAATGAAAAGTTCTGGTTGCTAGCTTTACGCTGTGGTTGGGCAACTATATGCACTTTATTTCATGCCCAAGGAGAACAGTTTTAAAAGCCTAAACCACAGAGACATTTAAAACATTAGCATGATAGCATACATAGTAGGGCTGCACGATATTGAAAATTTCTGCGATATGCGATATGGGCTCTGAGATTGCGATATTCGATATTTTTGCGATATTTATTTTTCAATTAGAATTTCTCTGTACATTTATTTAAAGTCGTTATTACACTATTAAAACGATGTGCGTATAAACCGCACACGTTCTGTGGCTTAGTAATTGCTTAATCATTTTATTAACTTATTTTTATTGAGGCGCAGTCATGTTTTAGGACGATTTTTTACACTGCTTAGTTGCTGGTTGCTCTGAAAATCTGGCAACCGCAGTCGGTACCCCTACACACCTGACAGGTCACAGCTTTATCACAACTAGTTTTTGTGCCTTTTCAATCTTGTTTTAAACCAACACAAATCACAAGAGTTGTTCTTAAGAGGAGAAGACGAGAACGGAGTCAAATCACTCGGCGCTAAAAACAGATGAATAATGCATAAAAATGTAAAAATTATTGCACATCCTTGCGATATGGATATTGCACGTGTCAATATTGCGATATCGATATTTTTTCGATATATTGTGCAACCTAATACATAGCATAGTAACATCACAGCTAGTTTCTGAGAATAAAATGCTCTATATTTATATGTAGACAGGGCAAATGCTCACAGTTAAACAAATGGCAAAAGCTGCAAGTGGTCAGCTCTGCACTCAGTAATGGTAGGACCTCCTCAGCTGGAGATACTGAAGCTGCATTTGATAGAAAAAAAGGCTCAAGATCAAGGCTTTTTGCTTCAACCTTCTTAAGGACACACATTTATTCAATTTCATGGGTTCAAGTGCATTCCTGAGCTTCCACACGGAGCTGTGTTTTCAATACGGTGTCTTTTTGATGTGAATCTTTCCATGGTCTGTGCGCCACTTTTTCCAACAGCCACAGGGGAACAATTTTCACACTTTTCTAATATTAAGAAAATTGGTTACATATTTCAACTGAAATTGACTTTCAGAAGCTTTTTAGATGTGTTATAATTGTTTAGCCTTCTGATTCTCACTCTCAAGTTGAACATAGAGTTCACTATGTTGAAGTATATTCAGGTGAAAATCACTCTCGATCCACACTGCTCTCCTTAGTCTAGACCATTTGTGTCACAACAATGTGGGGTTTGTTGTTCATGTGATGAAATATAAAAGGCCAAATTTAGAGTTGCAAAAGTCAGAAGACGTGTTTCTTTTATTAAGACTTTTAAGATCAATATTGAGATTTTTAAAACCCACAAAAACCTATGACAGACAAAACATGTTTTCTTCAGCTGGCACAAATTTTCAAATCCAGCAGCACACTAAGCGTAACCTTTACAGCCCAAACTGCAACAAACTCTAATATGCCTTGGTTTATTGTGTTTATTCATTTTCACTCACTTTGTGCCAAGAACATCAGCGAGGCTCAGATTCCACACGGGTTGTTTAGTAGTTTCAAATATGGATTCATGGTCAAACATGAAAAACCTCCAAATACAACAATAACAGTGCTTAAAATATCCCACCATTAAAGCCAACATTTTTTGTGTCTGGGACCTGCAAAACAGGTCCATTTGTTCTCCTTGTCTCAGATTTCTCAGTTGGGCAAAACATGTGACAGTCAAGTCGCGCTAATTTCTCATTTTATACCATGGTGACTACAGACACATCGGCAATGCAATTCCTCCAAACAAAGACAGAAAATAGCATTCACAATATGTACCACGACTTTCCTTAATTTGATGCTTCGCAAACAGCAAAAAAAGGAATAATATCAGCAAAAGAGCAAAGATATTCTAAAAATATAAATATTAAGACTGATGGATACTTAAATGATCAGATTTATGATTACGTCCCATTACATTTCATTTGGAAAGCTATAGAGTGGTGGAATCTACCAATTCTTCGTCTGAAAACAAAAAGTCTGCCAAAAGTGCACCCAAACAGCAAAAGAATGAGGAAAGGGAGACTGAGGCCTTAAGAGTAATCGAGCTTTAATGAATACAAACAGTCGGGCTCTCGAATGTTTAATCCTGCAGAGTGGCCTGATTAGAGCTGACTCACAAATTCTCCACAGTCGTCAGCAAACAGCCAGGAATGTCCAACAAATACTGACACAAACCACACACTTTAAGTCCACAGTTGACAGAGCCTGACCTTGCTGCATGTACATTGTCACTTTCCCAAAATAACTATTAAGAGCTTCATCTTCCCTTTGATTGCCTGCAGATTTTGGGATACAGCAAAGTGCAGGCAGCAATTGTGTTCTGTTGTGCTATTGAGTGAAAATTACTGTTCACCGTTTCACTTGAGACAAAAAAACAACACAACTCTCGGGATCAGAGGAGGACAGTGCGATTCTCTCCGACAGCGTGTTTGTGCAGGCAGAGAACAAAGTCTGACTGGATCAGCTTTAATATTTACAAAAGCTATGCACACAAAGGGTAACCATCACTTTACTCTTGGCTTTTCGACTGCCTCAAAAACACAAGACAAAAATAATGAACTATTTTCATTTGTCTCTCTAATAAATACCATATAATCTTCCAATATAGTGTTTAGTGATCTCAATTTTGATGCTATGTCAACTCAGGCCCTTAAATGTAATCAATTATATAAGAAAAATAAAAAATGTCTGTTAAATAAAATAATCACAAAACTGCCAATATCTGACCCTGACAGTAGCTGTGATATGGTGATGAACGTAAAGTTGGACTCAATCATGATTGCATAGAACTGAATCATCAGCAGCTCGGCTTTCCTCCGCTGAAGCAGAAAGAACAAAGGAGCTGATGGTCAGCTCCCACTTCTTTATCATTTTAACATAGATTATAATAGGCTTACACAATACTGATAATGATAACAATCATAAAGAGATATCTGTAATTTACTTTGCAATGCAATCCCTTGCACTTGTTCCTTATACTTGAACATAGACATGTGATTACAGAGACAAGTCATAACTCAAATACTTGATTGAATCTACGTTTAGAGTAGAGAAGTTGTGGCTATGAACAGAACAGTGTAATAGCTCATGTGCAGACTGTCATAATATATTCTCCAAAGAACATTTCATTCTTTACTACAGCTGAGCTAAGTATTCATGTTAGCACATATTAGCCACGGCTGACCAGAGTTTAAGGATACAGTCTGCTCCCTCAGCTGCCTGAGAGGTCAGAAATGTTATAAAGCAGAGCCTCATGATACGCTCTTCTCTTTAGCTCTCAAGACCCGGCACTTCATCATGCTTTTTGTACAGCTCAAGAGTCTGGTTATGTAGTTTACTCATATCTAGACTAATCATTCTACATCCTTATCTCCTGTGTAGTCTTCATATTAGACATACACAACCCACCCCAGTTGTAACATACCCCATGGATCAGACCAGGAAGGCCTAATGTTCTAGAACATTAAATCCACTGATTGTGCCTGCCAAGCCAGCGTTTTATGAGGTGCTGAGGTCTCTGGTGTCCGTGTCAAGAGGTAACACCACTTCCTCTTAGTTTTACTGCACAACTCTGAAGGGACTTTTCCCCATTAAATTTCTTTGAAACACGGCCAATGACAGTGGCCTTTGTAAACAAACCAGAGTTCATTCCAATAAGTCAACCAAACCAAATGTTCTTGTTGAGAAGCCATGCTTGGGAAACTTTGAAGCATATTTCACAGAAAGAGCAACATTCCTGTTGTTGAGCCAACAGCCCTTTCTTACCTGCAACGAGTCCATGAGAAAATCCTGATGGCATTTACTCTGGCCAAGAGACATTGTTTGGAAAAGCTTTTAAAGTAAGTGAAACATGCCCCACCCAAAACTAATCAACATTCCTACATTCTTCCCTAACATCTGTGGACACAAAGATAATGTACTGTAACAACAAAGCAGGTAAAGACAACACAGCTCATTTCAAGTAGGCTACATTTTACATCCAGGTTGTATAGTTTTCTAAATGGTAGCTTGTGATCAAAATATTTTTTTTATCTCGTCAATGAAACATAAATTGTATAACTCTGTATCCACTTTTTCACCTTACGTTTTTTACTAATTGTCAAAATCTATTGAGCCTAATGTTGAACAAACACATGGCCGTGCTGCATCTCCTCTGCACAGTTTAAAGTGTCTTTTGCTCAAACAACATGGCACCATAAACCTGCTGACCTCTCCCCTGCGCTGCCACAGGCTGGTGCTGCTCACACGGCGTCCACATGAAGCCAAACTCACACTCCTCTAGCGCTCGAGAGGGTTGTCATTATCATTAAGTGGGCTCATAAAAGCCACTGACAACAACATGGATCACCTGGGGCCTGCCCATAAACAAACGCAGCTTACATCACAACACATTAACAGAGATGCTGCCCAAGCTCTGTCCAATCACAGTTAGGGAGAATCAGCATTCCTGTTGCATAAGCAATTCACAGGTCAAAGGTCAGCATCAGCATCAGCATCCAACGAGGAGGAGTGTTCAAGGGGAGAGAAAGAGGACACCTCTCCTCAAGTGCAGGGGTGATAGTGATGGACGAGTGCAGAGACTGTTTCACATACAGAAGGGAGCTTTTATCGGCCCATTAAAGCCTCAAAAGGCAGAAGATTGGGTTCCCCAGGCGCACAGTGACCATTATCCTGCATACAGAGAGAGAGGGCCTATCCCAGGCATCTCTACTCACACCTGTCCACTCACATTCACATCACAAAGAGAGCTGCAAAAGGGTGAACAATCCTTTGCACGTTCAAGACTCTGTTGTTCAGGGAGAGCAGAAAGAAATATTTTACAGACTGATACAGTTTAGCTGTTTACAGTGGTGAGCAGCTTTGTGCCATCTCTAGTTCGGACTGAATCCACAATGTTTTGCTCATTCCTTTGCCATTAGCTCTTCCCTTCTGGAGCTGCCACAGACAGTAGAAACATCAACCACAATGTTATTTGTAGATGGATTCAGCATTTCAAGGGCCCCTCTGTGTGCACTCATCAATCTGAGGATTCTTATCAGCAACATTGGTCAAATACTAAAATATTACAAATGGTGGAACGGTAGGCTCCTTTTGAATTTTTTTTTATAAAATATATATATATACATTTTCAGATAATCTCACACATCACAAATATTGGTCTTAATCCATCATTGACAAAATAGCCATCAAGCAATCTCTGGAAAACAAACCGCTTAGACCAAGTGTGACAACCCAAGGATCAGAACAAAGCCTAAACGGATTTGGACGCTCCTGAAATGGTCAGAAAAAGCTCATTATTTAAGAGAGCCTCTTATGTCTGACTATAACAACAGTTCAGTTAAGCTATTGGGAGGTTGGGTGGCAGCGCTTTAGGGCACTTCCCGCATGTGACTGAACCACAGGAATTAGGTAAGAGGCTTCCAAACAATAACAACCAAACCCAAAGCAGCTCCAAGGATCCACACAGTGTAACTGCAAATAACAGTCCCCAGACCCACATACAGGACCCCCTCTCTCCCCCTCTCATATCACACAAGCACAATTAAAGCAGACGCATGAATGAGAGGAATTCCAAAACTTTAGAAAAACATTGTGCTTGTTTCTTTTTTTGGATTCAAGCTATTTGTTGGATCTGGGACAATTAACCGAACAGGGATGTGGAGGGAAAGTGAAAACACATTTCAGACATTCTTTCAAGTTGTTTAACAGAAACCAAAAAACATTACACGGACTGTTGCGAAACGTAAAGCATATGAACAGACCTCCATCTAACATTCACTCAGGCTCACACAACAATCAAAATACTGTCACAGAAAATATAAATATGCATATAAAAATAAAACATAAAAAAATTATGTTTTAGGTTAAATGAGGTTTTGTGATCAGTAGTTAACACATTAGAACTACTAACCCAAAGTAAGATTTTCAACTTTTTTTCAGAAAGTTTATGGGGGAAATAATAGGAAAGTAGTGGTTAGTCACAGATTGCACTCAAAATGTGATTATTCAATTTCCAGAACAACAAGATAGGCCTAAATAAAATGACATGTAAACTGTAAATAAAAATAAATAATAATTTTTAAAAAAGTTAGTTACCCCAACTTTAATGTGTTAAAAATCCCAAACATTTCACACTGAAATTCGTATGTGCATGCATTGAACAATTGCTTTCTATCCAGCAAACATAATACAGTCTGAAAAAGTGTAACATGTTGCACTCATTGTCTTTTTGTTCTCAAACTGATGTGTCTGGTGTCAGTGTGTTATTGGTGCAGATGTGACTCACCT
This sequence comes from Mugilogobius chulae, assembly GCA_038363315.1. NCBI lineage: Eukaryota > Metazoa > Chordata > Actinopteri > Gobiiformes > Gobiidae > Mugilogobius > Mugilogobius chulae. Next base: position 18,485,693 of record CM076409.1, read on the forward strand.
CGTTGGATGGTATGCTCACAACACCAGTAGATCTCCTTTTCTCTCGCAGTTTCCTTTTCTCGATCTGCCCTTTGCCCTTCCTGGCGCTGGGACCGGAGCTCTTCTTGTCTTTGCTTTTACGATGTGGAGTTGGACTGTCCCTGCCATCACTGTCATTATTACAGGCCACAGAGCTGCTGGAGCCCGGGGACACGCTCTGGACGTCTGTTTGCTCGGGGCCCTTCTTCAGATTGACCCCCTGCGTCGCTGCTGTAGGTGCACACGTGGGTGAAGCTGGTGGTGGAGCGGGGTGGCTCGTTTCTAGGCAGTTCCCAGCCGGAGAGTTCTTATCCGGGTTGTTATTCATGGTGTTGCTTGTATTTGCAGCTGCCAAGGGAGCACCAGTGGCAGCAGCAATGTCCCCGAGCATTTTGGCTCTCATTTTCTCCCGTTTAGCTTTCCATTCCTCCAAAAAGTCAGTGGCTGCACTGGACTTAAAGCCTCCCGTAGCCATTATCCCCTTTTTATTGGGTCGCTTAGCGCGCGCTGAGTGTGAAATTTAACTTGGCAAATGCTTAGGTCTCAACTCTCTCCTCGTCTCTTGTCCTAATCGAGCCACATTCCTCAAGTGATTAGGCGGCTGCTGTTGACAGGTACAAGAAAAGAAAGTCACAAGTACAGCTAACCAAACTTTTAATAATACTTTATATGTTACTCTTTAACGACGTTATGTGCGTGGCAGGCAGCAATAAAACAAACACGCAGCATGTTTCCAAAGTCAGTTTCGATTAAAAGCTAAAAAGTAAGGGTTAACTCAACTTGACTATACTTTAAATGATAGTTAATGAATAAAAAGAGAGACAAATCTGTGCTTGGCCGACAAATGTAAAGTTTAAAAGTTAAATCGTACCTGTTCCGAGCCGCTGCAGTTGAAGACACGGCCAGGTGTGCCCGAGCTCGCGCTCACGTATGGCGTCGCTGGAGCGCTCGTGCTCACTCTGCCCTCTGCCACCGGGCTGCTCCGGAAACTCCCGAAGAACTCCGGGGAAAGCCGAAAGTGGGGTGGAAACAGCCTCTCACTAACTTTTTGGGAGTTTCCAAGTAGGCTACTTTTACCTGAATACAGAGTGTGTGAACTTTTCTTTAAGTAGTCCACGCATCACAAAAATATTGATTGGTCTACTGCGCACCTTATTTTCTAAACACACGATTAAATGGACAAAAATTGTATTTGTCTTTTAAACAAGCACAACCTTTACTCTGCACTTGTAGGCCTATTGTTTCTCAAAGTGTTTTAAAGTTCTTTGGTTGGAAAATAAATTATAAGGGATTTTCTGGAAATTAAATAGTAGAAACTTTCAGAGATCTGTCCAAAACTGTGCTTTCTGAGTCTCAGAAAGGGAAAAAAAAATTAGACAGAACGCACGAAGCAATAGTAACAAAATTGGTCATAATAGTAGCCAACTGTTCAAAATACGGTTTTTCTATGCGTTCAGCAAGTCAGTAAAACAATAAAATGTGATTTTTAAGATAGAAATGCACAAATTGTATTTTTATATACAGTAGTATACCCAGACAGTACCCAAAATCATAATAGAAAGAGCAGTGCAAGAAATCAAGTAGTGACTAAATGCATTTAATTAGAAAAGTAGGCTACTTGGAAAAATGTGATTTTCCCCAAAATGTTTCTCAAGTAAATGCAACTGCAAACAAACATTTTTTAGGTACAATTACTGTGATCGTATGTAGGGTGAATCATATTCTAAAATAAAATAAAAAAATCTCAGCTATTTTCATTGTCTACAACATGTAATGGACAGAACAGATATTTTCAAGGTATAGAATTCAAAATACAGTATAAATTGTCCTCCCAAGTGAAGATATTGATCCATGTTAACAGGAAAGACTCTAACATGGTATGTTGTAAATAAATACCTCTGCATACCACTCTTGTACATGTCAACAGTATTCTCCACATATCTGATCTCCCGTGTGCAGTTACCCATAATGCATGGGGCCCCTTCTCTCCCCATAATCATTTAAACATGCTTAAGGTGCGCGCTGCTGTAAACCTATTTCATGCCACGGTAATAGCACTATAACTTATCGAACTGAAAGGCAAGTTTGTATGCATCTTCCTCGGCCTCAGAGGGGCCATGAATTTTGGGTGAGTTTATTATCAACATGGCCCTGAATTTTAATAGGTATAAAAATGCTTCTTGCTTGTGAGCTGTCTGGCTTGTTTACCCAAAGATTCCAGCACCAAACCCAAGACGGGCTGACTCAGACATTCACTTGTTATCGCTCTATGTACCAGTGCTGTTACAGATAATGGGAAATTAGGCTGGGTAAAGGGAGTGTGGTGCATGCTCTAAAAATAAACACTGAACTTTATGGTGTTAGGTGACAGTGCTGCATATTTAGCATATTTGAGTCGATATGCCCATTATGAAAGAGGAGAAAGAAAGCTGGTGAATAGCCATGACTGTTACTATTCTCCAGATGAAAAGGTTTTTCATGTTTTCTTATTTTTAATGGACACATCTGTTTAAAAAAAATCTTCTTGGTTCCCTATCAAATACACAGCAGGAGGTCTGTGAATTTCCAAGATTTGTGATGATAAGTAAATCCTCAGCATTTCTGTAGCATTACATCTGGCAGTGCCAAATTCCAAAGGTCATTAGCTTTGGGTAATGACTAAAAAGACAAGATGGCAAACACAAGCAAGTTCAAATGAGCTTCCTCAGCAGGATGGCTGGGCGGTCCCTTGGAGATAAGACGATGAACTCAGCTACAAGGGAGGAACTTGGCGTAGAGTCGCTGCTCCTCCACTCTGAGTGGCGCCCGAAGACTCAGGTAACAGTGGAAGGACTATGCTCCCTCTCTGATGCTATACTTAAATAAATCTGGCAAATCTAAGCTTGGCTCATGCTGGACTAAATGAACTAAGTCAGAAGAAAAACAAACCATCACAGTTTAAATTGAAGAAAAATAAGATTCTGTAGTTTCTGTAAACGGGTTTATATGGGCTAAAAAGCATCAGTTTCTGTGGATAGGCCTAACAATCATAAAGGTATTGTGATTTACCGTCTTCTGACGGGCACATAATAATGTAGTAACTGATCTTTCTGTCCAGAAAAAAAATAAAATAAAAGCAACTAATTTCTAATTGTACATCGGGAATCACTCACAAAACAGGTGGTCATTATCATTTTCAAATCCAAGCCTTTATGGTCGGTGTAGTCCTATTACACATTTGCAATGTCAAAATTACTGGGTACTCCAATTGTATTTATTGTACAGAGCAGCTTATGAGATTAATAAATGAACATTTGCATCATTATTGTGGAGGGGAAAAAAGACATTTAAGGTGTAAATAGGAAACAATAGTGGCCACAGATCAACAGCAGGGGCCTGAAATGTATATAAATAATAACAGTGTTGGCACATAATGGCCACTCATTTTCATTTTGTTCACATTGATGTTTGATTCAAAAGCTATTATGAAAGTAATTGTACAGCCCCCAAAATCACACCTCCATGAAATTGTTTACAGAAGAATTCAAGTTAATGTTTTCTCTTTTTGGGGGGCTTCACAGAGCTGGTCTTGTGTGAAGAAGTGGAGAAAAACAGAACTGATGAAGAAGTAACTGAAACGTATCGCACATTCACCTTTGTGACGTCGACCTGGTTGGTAGTGCTCCATCATCTGCAGCGTGTCATAACGTCCCGGGTCAGTCTGTACAAATAGCTCAAAGTCACATAGCACAACTCAAACTGGCAGGTTTTGGGATACTACTACTACTACTACTACTACTACTACTACTACTACTACTACTACTACTACTACTACTACTACTACTACTATACTACTACTACTACTACTACTACTACTACTACTACTACTACTACTACTACGACACGGTGGCACAGCGGTTAGCGCTCTGGCCGCCCGGGGCCTTTCTATGTGGAGTTTGCATGTTCTCCCCGTGTCTGCGTAGGTTTCCTTCGGGTACTCCGGTTTCCTCCTACAACTAAAACATGTCCATTAATGCCTCCCCTGACCCTTCCCCCAGGGCTCCCCTGCAAAAGAGATTCTGAATCTCAGTGGGACTTCCCTGGTTAAATAAAGGTCAATTAAATACTACTACTACTACTGCTACTACTACTTAGACTTTCAGAGTTCATGTCACAGAGTTGAAAGTCTTTTTTATGTCAATGTGCACTGTGTTTTTGGCTACTCAATTCTGTAGAAATGGAAACTTAAAGTTGGGATAGCTAAATTTGTGTTTTTTTATCAGAAAGTCTTTGATAAATGCAGCACTTGTGAAAAAATTAGACCACTGAGTACTGTCTGAATTGAATAATAAGAATTTTAGTTCTAATAAGAAGTCAAATGCGGCAGTCTGATTGGCTGAGCTTGGGTGGGTTTTAAGCCGAAATTGCAACCAAACATTAATACATATTGATATTAACAATGTGTTGAAGGATTTATGAAAGAAAGTTGTCAGATTTGAAACGTTGTTGCTGTGTGAAAATCACCTTTGATACTGTACTTTGGACTATCAAATGGGAAAATACATTTTATGCCATATTGTGAAGAAATGCAGCTAAAATAATCACTTTTCTACGGAAACATGCAGGAAAAGGCCCTCCTTCAAGGCATTTTGTGGTCATTCAAGCCTGCTCAAAGTAAAAATGCAGAACCCCTCGAAAACGAGATGGCACATCTCGAGGGGCATTCATTAAAATAAATAAATAGTCTTTGTTTTAATAAACGCAATTTTTATTTGGTGTAATAAAAACATGCTTATTTCAAGTCTATTTCTGGTCATAAAGTTACACAGTGCACCTTTAAAGGTGCTGTAAAATGCACAACTCATGAAACACATTGGATGATTGTACCTGGAGTTATAGTTTTATTCAGATGTTTGAGTAATTATCAACAGGTTCTAAATGGTTTACATACTATCAACCGCTTTGTCAAGTGTAAAATTTAAAATCAAAAAGGTTTGACGTCCCTTCTCTAAATGTTCTCTGTGATGCCTGTGGTGTTTTAGCCACAATTGTACTTTTTTATTCAACAAAATATTCCAGTACCTTTTGTTTTACATTTTGTTCAGTTGAGATTGCCATAGAAAGTGTGCAAAATTTTCTTTATCATGAAAAATAGAACCGCGTTTTCTCTAAGACAACTTTCCCAAGAGGAGGAAATAATTTCTATGTTAACTTGTGTATGAACAAATCAAACACAACGACAAGTATTACTTTACTTATTGCAAAAATTGACCATCAACATTGAGATTAAAATGGGCTCTTAAATGTTTAATTAATTGAATTACGACATCACAAATACTCATCCCATAACTCTCTGAACTACTTCTGATGGGTTGCCCTTTCTGTGTCTCATCTTTTTTCACAACAAACATGGATGTCTTAGGACAAGAAAACTTGACAGTAACACAGGGAGCACATTTAAAAATCCACTGCTACATCTCTGTATCTCTCTCTAGATGCACTCCTTTAAATCAGCCTTTTCTTTTCAAGTGTGTTTGTCTTTGTTTCACTGACAGACTCGAGCTGTCACTTTATCACAATGCTTCCATTTGTCATTGTTTGTCATGGGAGAGGATCCGTGCTGCCGTCTGTCCTCAGCTCCTCAAGGGTTTTGCTCGTCCTCTGTGTCTAAGCCGGTAGGTTTAAAATTGCCACTGGGGAAAGGGAGGTTTGGTTGGGATTGCTTGCATTTTATGTGGAAAAAGAGCAGAAGAGATTGGGCCTAAAGCAGGGATCAAGTACGTTGACAAAAAAGTGTGTGACAGCAGTTGTCAAAGATTCCATTACTTTTTATGGACAAATTACAACCTCAACCACAGTGCGTCATCACAAGTTACCTCAACCACTCTCAGAATCTAAACTCAAACTAAGAAAAAAAAAAAAAAAACACAAAGAGAAGAAAAAAAAAAGCATCTTCAGATTAATTTAGCAAAAGAAATTATCTGGCCGCATCAGATTTAGCTATCACTACTTTCTTTCTACAGTACCTTTGCAAGGGCACACAGACTAAAAAGTACATGACACTTCTTCAGATTCAATAAACAAAACAAAAATATCACCCTTTATGCATACATTAATTGGTTTCAGTAAATATTAAGCTGTCAAAACAAATTAATTACTTTTGATTATACAGTTTCTCAACATAAGAAGAGAAAAAAGTTAATTTAAGATCTTTTTTTTTTTTTAAGAAAAATATTTGTCCCAAAATGAAACCTGGACCTGCAGAGGCCAGATGCAAGGTTCTATTACAAAACAAAATTGGACTATTATTGCAAAGTGACTATATTCACTTTGCAAACACAATTTAGATTTAAAATTTGACAACAATCCTTCGAGACATGGTTTATATCGGCATGTATTCACTTTGGTTGCATTTTTGGCTTATAAACTCTTTTTTTACAAACAACAAGTCAAACTGGAGAGGACCACCCAAACTCAGCCAATCAGAGAGCTGCATTTGGCTCCTTATGAGAAATAAAATTCTTTATTATTCAAATCAAACAGTACACCCCCCCCCCAAAGTGCTGTATTTATTTGTTTTAGTGGAAATCACAAAGTTGATCAATTTATAACTAAAAAAGTTAGTTACAGATTGTTCACATTTTTTTTCTCAATTAAATCATATTTAAAGTACTACTTTATTTCTCCTTTCTTTTTTTTAAACCATTAATGCTTATTTCACACCCTGTAAGCTTGCAGGTTCAACTTTTTTTGAGTAGTACACGTGGCTCCATCTGCTGTTGTATTGCAGTACTACAAGGAATGCCTCTTGGTCAGGTTTGTGTAAAAGAAAACAGTTTCTATCAAAAATGGCAGCAAAAAGTCACAATATGTCATTCGTAATTACTTAAACACATTTCAAGGAAAAAAGTGAACACTATGAAAACACAATAATTGTAATGAGGACAACGTGGCATCTTTAAAATGTACAACTTTATTTTAATTAATGGTTGGTAGTCACAGATCAGCTTGCATGTTATAACTACACTACAAACTTAAAATAAAAAGAGGGGAGGAGCGTGGGCCATAGATATGGTGGAAGAGTGAAAATCTACTAGTGATGAACTCATCATTAAAGCATTAAAAATAAATGCATATTGCACATACAATGAAAGCTTAAATTCCACCAGTTTTGCCTCAAATTGCTAAAGCAAGAATTACAGTTCCCTCTTGGAGGAAGACAAAAACAGGACAGGGTGCGCTTGCGTGAGAGACAGGGCTTCCTGTGCTGGTCACAGGAGCAACAACAGGGCGGAGGTGGCACTTGGAGAGCACACAGGGAGACAAAGGGGAAACTGCACAGCAAACAATGCTTATAAAAGGAAACAAAAACATACAAATAAGATTGTGGCACAAATAAAATCAGGTGTCGGATAATATCTGTTCTTCAGTGAGAGCCGAGAGGTTGATGCAAGTGTTTTTTTTCTACAAATAAGGCTTATTGGTTAAATAGTTTTTCGGCTTCCCCGCCCACAATGTTTTGACATGCTTTATCACACAACCATTTTTCTTTGTAAACTTAGTGGTTCTTTTGGGGCATTATGTAGCCAGATTTGGAGCAAAAGATGAATGAAGAATGGGCACTGCAGCTTTGAGCAAAGGGAGCTAAAAAGTTGTGAAGAGTATATGGAAAAAAAGAAATCTTGATGTCTGTTGCAATTAATATAGAAATGTGCAATTCCATTAGTCACTGCGAAAGGAGACTAGGGGTGCAGGGTGGGGATCCTGCTCTACTTGGAAAGCTTGCTAATGACTCGAATGAGCGCTCCATTCTCGTCCTTTAGTCTCTGGTTGTCTGCTTTCAAGTCTGGGAGCATCTGAAAAGCAAAGAAAAAAGAAGGAAGGGGGAGAGAGGGAGATAAACTTAGCTTAGACAGGTCTGAACAGACACTGGTGTTTAACCAGTCAGGCTAGGTTTGCAAACTGTTAATTGCAGTCTATTTAAGTTGCGTCATGTTTTAATTGGCCTCCTTTGCAAAATCACATCCTTGTGCCAGGACAAAAGAGAGCTCGAACACATCAGAGCCCAAAGTTCCTCAGAAAGCCATGCAAACACAATCAACTTTTTGCTAGTAGTACAATGACCTAAGTGGCTACTTTGGCCAGTAAAAATACAGTATTTTAGAACAGGTCAACAAAACAGGAAATTTCAAACTGTTTATATAATTAAGTTTTGTCTCCTGTACAGTAATTACAAATCATGCAATACGTTATGTGCAACGTGTGATCAAAACGAAATCCCTAGAAAATAGGCTACTCTGCATGTATGTCAAACAGTAAAGGTTGAGTGCTACAGGAAATCTACAGATATATATATATCATATTTCTTCTCAAAAGCAAAACACAAATGCAGCAACTGAATAAACCTGTCTGTGCATGCACTTGGCTCAAGGATGTGCTGATGTCAAATCAAATTAGGGAAAACTATTTGGAAAACTCAACTAGGGCAATAACGCAAGTTCTGTCTGGGAATCTGGGCCAAGAGTTCATGAAGCCACTTCATGCAAATAAGCCAGAACAAAGCAAACTTTTAAACTGTGCTCTCTTGTTGGAGCAACACAAAGACACTTTCTTTTACAGTCCCTTCCTTGCATCCTCTCCTTCTTTAGGAGGAATTGCGGATATTTGAAAGAGAATATAGATGGATCACAGAAAGGAACAGTAAAATGAAAGTGTCCTGTCTGAAAAATACACTCTCCCCATTTTGAAAATCAAAAGCTCTGGGGAGGTCAAGCGATCAAAAAACCTGTGACGAGGGACACCTGCCTGTCTGTGTGCAGGGGCAGTGCGAGTATGATGCATGAGAAGAAGAAGAATGGGATTGGGGAAGGGAGGAAAGAAGACCAGGGGAGATGGTGATGGTTTATAGGTCGACGCTGGGTAGCCGGCTGCAGGCAGACTGCGAGAGCTTGGCCACCACACGAGAAAGTGCCCGGTTCTCAGCCTGCAGCCGCTCCTTGACTTGCCGCAACGCCTGAACTTGCTTTACCTGGGGAAGGTTCTGCAGGGGAGGGGGGCAAAAACCACAAGGGTGAATGACAACAGAGGGTAACAGAATGGAAATGGAAAGATAATGAATTTATGAAGGACAGGACAAGAGAGAAACCCATACAAAAACAAAAATAAGGAACCAGGAAAAAAACAGAAAAGAGTGTTAAACTATGGGGGAAATGTGACAAAGACCTTTTTTGCTGCACATGAAACCTGAAATGTCCAACACTATTGTAGCAGCTAATAAGATAGAGGCATACATGCGGAATATAATTTGTTTAATCAAAATTTGTATTTTGAATATTGGCAAATTTAACTTTGAAAAAAAATGTTTTAAATGTTTGTTTTAAATATTTAAAAACAACCTTTCTTGGCTATTAAATCATGTGGATGGCATTGCCTACTGTTCTGAGTCACTTTTTGGGAGTTTTAGCGCAAACTGAACAAAATAGCTAGTTTCAGGTCAAAATAGTCACAAACTGACTATCTCACTGCAAACATTCATGTCAATTACGTGACATCAGCAGCGTATTGTTCACTCAAAACTGAGCACTGACCTTGCCCTTCTCCCAATGCCTTTCAATTGAGTTTGTTATGTTCGAAATGTGTTTGTGGATGGAGTTTAGGGGGTGAGCTCCATTTTAGATATTCAATGTGTAGCTTTCCAGGCCCTTAAACCCATCAGTGTAAATTCACACTGATGACAACATTCTCTCACACCAGATTAGGCTTGTCAAAAAAATCGATTCCTCGATATTAATCGATACTAAAACCGATAGGGTTAAGGTCGATATTTTGAGCCCCCCCTCCGCGCTAAGCCCCGCCCCCTTCTTCTCTCATTGGAGATGGAAATAATGAAACTATCAAATATTGTATATATAACCTATATACTACATAAACAGCAAATGTGTCTGATAATAGAACAAAGCCCAGTCTTAATGTAAAGGTTCATGAATCAAGTTAATAATAAACAAATAATATATTAAAATCGACAAAAATAAACTAAGCAACTGAAAAAAAAAGAAACTCTCATATTTCTAGTCAATCATTCATTCTGGGATGAATGAGACTCCAAAATACTCCAAAACCCCAAAATTCAAAGTATTTCAATAGGACTTTTATATGAGCTCTGCCTACCCCCCCCCCCCCCCCCCCCCTTTTTTTTGTGGTAATTTTTTTTTTAAAGAGTAATTGTCAAAACCCCAAAATAGCCCAAACCAGACCTTTCAGATTTACCTTTCTGCAAATTTACAAAAGAAAAATCAGGCAAAAATTACTTTCAATTTTTCCTCTGAACAAGGCTTGTTCTCATTTATGACTAGGAGTCAATCAAAGGCTAAAACTACAGAGCCTCAGCTTCACAAAGAGTCCAGACAATTGCTTGAGCTCCAAAAAGGTCAGAAATAGTCTCTGTTAAATTTTACTTTCGTCTAAATACATACTTGAATTTTTAAAATCGTTTGATTCCTACTTCTGTTCTATAAAGCCTGAATATGCGTCAGAATACAACATACAAACTTTCAAAGAAAATATACGATTCAAAGTAAGAACTCTGCCAATATTTTAAATTCTAAATCTGATTGAACAAATCATCTTCCATACAAAACTATCATACTTTTATGCACCTTAAACATAGCATTACCCTTATCAACCTGATTTTTCATAAGGCTTCGTGTAGTAAAATTGTGTGTGGGTACAATACCTTGAGTTCCTCCTCCATTTCAGATATCTTCCTTTCTAGAGCTCTTCTTTCCTGTATATTGGAGGAAAAAATAACTGTTAATTATTCAGACAAGGAACCCGAGACATAATGGTGTTGGCTTATGTGAGGTGAAAGTGTAGAAGCACACAGTTGAACACACACTCGTGAAATGTGAGCAGGCAACAGCCAGTTCAGGCCAAAGAGAGGTGTGATACAGAATTATTATCAACTTGTGTGCAAATGCATGTCAGTGATGGAGATGAGGGAACTGTTAGGCTTACATAAGAATGACAAGAATAACCATTAAACAAAAGATGCGAAATATGTGAGGATGTGCATTAAATAGAAATAATGAAATCAAGAAATATTTGTTTATATTAGAATTTCTGTACTTATGAGCATTTCCTGTTCAGTTCATTTCTTTGAGGTTTTCACTACATCAGACTAAAATGAACAAATACTTGGAATGTCAAACAGTGAACAGTGAGTTGTGATGGCTTTCTTTGAAAATTGTTAAAAATGTTACTAATTAGGAGAATATTTCACCAAGAACTCTTGTGTGTTTATAAAGAGACGATTTGTGTCTAAATGCTAATAAGAAAATAGGATAGTTAAAATAGCAAATACTCATATAAGCAACGGGTTATAACTACAGAGAGTGGTGCCTGTTGTTGTGGCAGTTGCAGCAGTCATCAGAGGACTAATTGAAAATAATAAAAAAAACAACAACAACAAGGCTGCATAATTCATAACTTAAAGGAAGTAATGTTTGGTTAAAACAATACAGAGAACTGTTTTCTGTCTGTAAATCTAAATATTCAGCCTAAGAACACTGCACTGAGCTGGTTTTGATGCAGAATTATTCTATATATGGGTGTCAATACATTATATGAGCGCAAACATCATCATTAGTGTGTTTACGCCACAGTCATTAGTATAAAACAGGAATTCAATAGCTGAAATTAAAAGTTTGTCAAAATTTTTTCCACACAGAACAGAAGCAATAATAAATGTACAAATACAAAAAAGTTTAATTATCCAAGTATTTAAACAAAAAAGTAATTTTCGTTTTTAAGCTTCAGTTTTCTATTAGTTTGTATGAGTCCTTTAGCAGATTCTCCCTACACAAGATGGCTGCCTTAACTGAACATTTGTAGCTATAGGTGACAATGACTACGCTCTCTAGTCATTGTACTACCTCAATGCAAATAAGTACATAAGATAACCATTTTCAATATAAACAAGCACACTGACGTTCCGTGTACAGAACCTGTTAATGTAAATGAAAAAATGATGGAGTTTGATCAGTTGTTTGCAATGATCGATGAGTGAAAATGCTAAATGAATGTTACAATGTGATTATAAGTAAAGTAAAAGCAAAGCTCGGAGTCTGTACAATAGGCACAACAAAAACAAGTGAACACAAACACACACAGGCGCGCACACACAAACAGAGATAAACACATCGTCTTTATTTTTGTGACCACACTGCTTCAGACGTTTAAAACCAGTGTAGAAGAATGTGGCAGTGTCCGGGGCAGAGAGGAGCACTAAACGCCCAGTGACGAGGGCGCGTGTAACAGCCAGCAGCAGAAATAGCCTCATAAAAACGCAAACTAAGTCATACCCAGATGATATTGGGGTCTGCTTGTAACCTTCAGACATAAATTCATGGGAATGTTATACTAGACAGTATCTTTTATTTTGGTTATACTAGACAGTATCTTTCTTTTTTCCACATTATTTAAGTAGCAATTAAACAGGGTTCGTACAAATTTTTGTAAATACAAATCAAGCACTTTTCATAGTTTACACTCATTTGTTGCTTTTTTCAACAACACAATGTAAAACTCTAGTTGTTGACAAATATTTCTTCCTATATGTAATAACACATAACCTGGCCAGCCAGATGGTTTATCTCGAGGTATTTGTGAATTCACAAACACTAGATAAACCATCTGGCCTTCGTCCGGCTCGATTGGTTTGAGAGTCCGAACCAAGCGATGACCAGCCCAATCACATCACAGCAGCGTGGTTTTGAACCAATCACATTGTAGTAGGGCGGGCTAACATGGGCCGTTAGCTCCCCGGTGCCGCAGCCGAGTCTGATTCAAGCTAAACAAAGACGGCGGCTCCCGTGGATGTTCGTGTTTCTGCTGCTTTCTTATGCGGTTTCAGCAGAAATACAGAGTAATTTCTTTTTGAAAGAAGAGCAGTATGTGTGACATGTACTTGTTCTATCTCAAGCAGACATTGGATACACCATTACGAGTTGTTGCTGTGATTGGCTAGCTCAAATAAGGTAGGCCCCACATCCAATCAGCTCGAAGTATTTCACTAAACGCCCCGCCTTTTCTCAAACGCTTTCAGCGAGTCAAGTCCCAGATGGATATAGTGAGAACTCAGATAGGAGTTCAGCACATATCCATCTGGCGTGAGCCAGGGTAAATAACACATGCTTGAAGCTATCATATCTATGAATAAAGTAAAAGCAACAAAATAGAGATTACTTCTCAGATCCAATACTGATTTCGATACCGTAGACACCAGATATCAACCAATGCTAGTGTAGTGACTGAAAATAGCTTTTTTCCTCAGTTAACTTGTCGTTTCATCAAAGAATTTGGTAATTTAGTGCGATGCAACTGTAATTTAATGCACAAATAACACAACAGTAAATAGTTGACCAATTAAGGGCACAAACATGATATTGGCTGGATTGATATTATGGGACTGATCCAACAAAATTTCATAGATCGACGCCAGTATTCAACACCAGCAACAGATCGTGCATTATTACTTCTTACTTTCAAAATTTGTTTATTTTAAAGCACATTTTACAATCTTGAAAAGGCTTGGATTGTATCATGTTGTTTTCAAGGATTTAAATTACTTGTACGAACCCTGTTGCAAGTGTTAATATAACAAATACATGTGACTCATTTTGTCATTACCCTTTTCTCGATCTCCAGCTGCGACCGGTCAGTATATCGCTCCTGTCTCTGCAATACACAATAAAGCTGTTAGGTGCATACTAACTGAACAAACTATAAAACAAGACCATTATACTGAACCTGTGTGGCTTTCTCTAGTTGTAGCTTCAAATCTGTCAACTCCAAGTCTGTGTCCCGTAACTGGGATTTTAACTTTTCATTTTCAGCTAAGATCTGCTCATACAGCTGTAAAACACATAAAGTAGAGTAGATTAGTAAACATACATCACACAATACAGGTGCTTGGTTATGAATGAATAGTAAAAACCTTTTTATAGTCTGTGGAGTCATCTTTATTGTGCCGGCTTGAGTATGGTCTTCGACTCTCATAGCTACGACTAAAAAGAGCATCATTACGATCTAAAGATGAAGTGCTAGTTTCATTCCTAAATAAAAAAAGACATTTAATTTTGTAAATGTGAAAGGTCATAAACATAAATAAATAAAAAAAACTGTAGTGCTTACCTCGGCAATCTTTCACTCTGGAAGAAATCAAAGTCAGAAGAAAAAAGTCAAATCAAAAACGTGACAGAAAGCTTGTTTCAATAAAATAACACTGTTTGCATTGGTTGGTTTAATATTGTGCATACGTCTACTATCCTATTTAACAACAATTTAACTACCTTGATCCACTGAATGCAAGACCATATGTGCATGGCAACAACATCTTCAATAGCTATTAATCAATTCAACATAAATCCTAAAGTGCATCTTAAACTACTGGTTTAACTAACTTTAAATTTTTGTCAACTTGATTACATTTAATTAAGCAAAAACGTCATCTAGTCTAAAGGAGCTTGGACAGGACTATGTTTTGCTGATGACATCACAGCATTCAAAATGTAAGCAGTGAGCAGCAAAAATCCATGAGAGACAACGATGAGAAAGTATATTTTTTTCCTTAGTCAAAACCAACTACAATGAGACAAAGCAGCTGCAGCTGGACACTGAGTGTGTGACATTTGAAATCAAGTAACTCTCCAACTGCTTTAAGCAAACAAGCTAGCTGAGGTCTACAGTTTTTTTGACAAGAGAAAAGCTACATTCAAATTCCATTTTGCCACATAAAGTTAATATCTGAATGCTGGGGAGTGTTTTTTTTTTAATAAACAAAATGGTGTCAGAGTATAAACTCTGTGAAGGCAACATACAGTAGTTGGCATATGTAAAGGTAATTCCAAAAACATGGCAAGAGACAAACTTTATCAAACAGTCTGAGTTGAGGTTAGCCATTATAAAGTCAGTTTAATCTCTGTTGAGGCGTGAGGAGTTACCTGTGAGTCCCCTTTTGTACTTCCCTCCTCTGAATCTGACTGCTGCTCTCCAGGCTCGTTTTCATCACCCTACAATTAAGACGACAGACATGAGGTTAGATCAGGCCTCTTGCGTACAAAGACAAAGACTTTTAAGGGGTAAGTGACTTTGAGAACAATACAATTCAAGATAGAGGCATATTCCTTACATCTTGGGTCCAAAATGAGACACCAGTGGATCGTCGCTTCTCCCGGGGCCGCCTGCGATCCCGTATGGAGCGTGGTTGAGACTTGTCCTCCCCGTCTTTTTCGTCTTCCTTCTTCTCCAGCTCTAAATAACAAAACAATGATTGAATAGGCTCTTCAGTACAATGCCAATTGGCTTGTTTATATCCAAAATAGCTAACTTTTGCACCATCTTTATGCTTTATAAACATAAAAGTGTTCTCCGGAGAAGTATTCTCCTGATTTGTAAAGTGATCTTTCGAGTATTTATAAATGTTAGACAGATGTAATAAAACAACAACGACTAGAAATTATTTAAACAGGGAATGTACAGAAGTGAGCCATTTTGAATAAACAAGTCAAATGACGTTCCATGCACAGAACCCATTCAAAAAGCTATGTGAGAAATGTCTCCTATAAAAAAAAGTTCCTTAGTATAGTATACGTATAAGGTAGCAATCAACACTAGCTCTTAGCTTGTAAATGTATTTTAAGTGTTTTTAAAAGTATGGTGTTTATTAAAGTCCCATAAATATTTTTTTATGAAATCTTATTTTAAAATGCAGTGCCTTGAGTGAGTTTCGTGTTATTATGCTATTAGTTCTCATGTAATCAAATGGAATCACACAATACCACCATATTTTCAAAATGATACAAAAAATACACAATTTTAAATCATAAATGAATAAGCTTACGTTTGTTTAATGTAGAAGCCTACAGCCAATCTCGTGTTAGTAAAAGCATGTGGTTTATAGTTCCCATTAAAATATTTGACTTTTTAGTTTATTGTTTGTATTCAAACTGGAAAAAGCAATTTGTGTTTTTCTTACGACAAATAATATTAATTTGATTGACAATGTGAGTAGAAACAAAAAATGGTCCTACCCTTTTCTGCATCTCTGTAGGAGCGGCTATAGGAGGAGGTGATTCCCGTCAGACTGTTGGGCCTGTTGAGGGAACTGTAGGACGATGTAGAGGTGGTGCTGACTGTAGAAAGGCTGGAGGTTGAAGTTGAGGAAGGAGTCCGGTAACGCTAAAGGAATGAAAAAAACAACAACGTCACAATGACTATCAATTTAGAGTAATATCAATAATAATTAAAAAAAAACACCTACCTCATCCAGGCTGCGATACCTGGACCTATAGTCATCCTCTTTGATCTCCGTCTCCTTCTTCTCCTCCTGCTTTTCTTTGTCCTGTTTTTCCTTTTCCTCCTTCTCCTCTTCCCGAGTTTTTGTTGAGGGTCGATTTCTTCCTATTGTTTTTTCAGCCTCTTGTAAATCAGTCAGAGTTACACCCTAAAAAGTGAAAAAACATATGTGAGTTTATATTGTTATACTAATGTTTACGTTGCACACACGTTTGTGACAAATAAAGTTCTCTGATCTTAATTTTTTGGTGAGTAATAAAAGGGTGGTGTCCAACCTGTGTGGACCTTCTGGACTGCCGAGCTTGCCTGGAACGAGCTTTTCTCTGAGATTCAGATTCCTCGTCTCGTACTGGTGTTAGATAAGACCTAAAATATATAGAAAAGTGTATTAAAACAATGCTTAGATATGTAAGAAAAAAAAACAATGTCATGCTATCTTTGTTAAGTTGGAATAAACTTTTTTTTTCTCCCATAAAAGCAATATTTTGAGGCAAAACTCAATTTTCACATTGTCAAATTATAATGTGGTAATATAAATAACTGCAATAAAAGGCTTGTGAAAACAGCAGCAATTCACACCTAGGCAGTCAAGACTACAACAGGTATTTTTAATTTATTTCTCCACTCAGAATGACTGTTGTTTTAAAAAAAAGACTTGAAAGCTTTAAAAAGACAGCGCAGTGTTTTCTGTCAGTGGATCAATTAATGAGGTGCAAAAAGATTAGAGTAACTTTATTATTATACTGGTAAAGCCTATGCAAATGTATACTTTTTTTTTTAAATCAACAGTTTGCCTATGCACTGTTAGTTCTAAGCACAAAGTTCTATTAGCCACGACAGCTAAAAAACACATCTGGTGCAAAGTGGAGCCTTGTCCTTGAGGATAGCATAGCCTCTGCCCATCTCCCTTATAGGGGAAACGAAGCAGGCCAGACTCAAAATAAGGTCCCTCTTGGCCAGGTGGCTTATTTCAGCACTACAACAGGAAGACAAGTACTCGACCGCACTTAAACACACAAATGCTTTCTGTCACAAAAATGTCTCTCCTCACTAGACACACTATGTCTAGTGTGCATCTTAATAACTCGACATCAGGGCATTTAGTGGACAAGTAAAACAAAGCTTAAGATTTGCAATTTCACCTTCGTCGCTCTGGCCCAGTGCCGGTGCCAGTGGTGTTGTGGTAGTGGTAGATATGTTGCTTGTGGTAGTGGTCGACGTGACTGTTGTAGTAGAACCAGTGTTTATAGTTGGAATAACCACAGCAGACTCCTTCTCCTTTTCCCTCTCTGCACTCTCCTCTGACCAGTACCTGAAAATCAACAAAAAGACAGAATGCACAAATGTTAAAGGTGGAAAAAGAACATGCACAAAATGTAAAAAATAAAAACTGTACCTGCTGGTGAGACTGGTGGAGCCAGTGCGAGCTGAGGATGAGCCCAGACTAGAAAGAAGGCCTCGGTGGCCTGTGGGTGAGGTAACAGATGAGGTGGTAGTGGTTGTGGTGGACGATGAAGTGGTTGAGGAGCCCGAGTCCTCCTGTCTCCTTCCAAAAGAGCCACTGTTTGAATAGATGAGAGTGATTACATTTTAATACATTTTATTACATTTTTATAGAGGAAATGCTTTTATCTGCCATCTCTGACATTCATTATTTTAAATCAACAAGAAAAGAAACAAGTCCGTTTTTGGACTTGAAATTGAAACAGTCTTTGGGATGACATTAATGGCAAAGGGGCAACCTTTCAAAAAAAAAAAAAAAAACACTACTCGAAAATGTAGGAAACTACAAAAAATTCTGAGTGGGTAAAGGGGTGGAAAGAGGAAATAGCTATAACACAATAATAAACTCCTAAATTGTAGGTGTGCTTATATTTTGGATAATATATATTAGAAAAATAATTCATTTTATAGTAGGCAGGAGATCACAGCCATAAATTATAAAAATCTGTATTAATAAACAAAACATATAATGCATGAAATGCACCACAATGAACAAAAGGGGACAGAGTAGAGAGAAGCCGATAGAGGCCTGTACCTGCGGTAAATGCTGTAAGACTGGTAGTAAGAGGAGGGTGGCTGCCAGGGTTTAGTACTACAGGTGTTAGGATCCAAGCTGGAGGTGGATGAGGACTTGGCTGGCACGTCCCGCGTGCTGCCGCTGCGTCCTAGCGCTAGCGTATGAGACGTGCTGTGGTGTTTGCAGGTGGGTGGCAAGACATGTTGTTAAGGTAGTGCACACACAAAAAACAACACACAAAAAACACATACATGTGCACATTAAAGGAACGATACGTCACAACCAATCTGTGTTCAAGGAAGCATAGCATGTGCAAATCAAATATTACCTTTGATGATAAAAATTTAAATGCTGATTTATACAAAAGGAAAGGACATGAAGAAGCTTAAAAACATTCATGTCATCTGTTTCATATTAAAAATGTAATAATTTAGAATAACTTGTCACATTTTATTTCATTTATACAAGTTTTAAAAACAATATAAATATGCTTAAGTGACTAAGTGTGGCTAAAGTGAGACTAAAGTGCTTTAAGCATCTTTATTTCCTACTAATAAATAAGTGCTGGGACAGCCTCTGCAGCTCAGTGAAGAGATTCTAAGTTTTCAACTGAAACAAGGCCTGTCCACATACTCCGATTGTCAACCAAGATTCACTTGTAATAGTGTTACACAGTAAGAGTGGAGGTTACATACCATACCTTTAATGACAATGACAATTGCTTTAAACATTAATATTAGTGACAAATTTTAAGCAGTGAAAAGCTTTTTGTTATACCAAGTTAAAGTCAGACATGTTCTCCACACTACATTTTATTTACTATGGTCTGACTAATAAATCACTTACAACATAACCCGCAATAATAGAAAGACAAGCTTAAGTATATTTAATGTATAAACCTATATGAATACAACTAAAACTATTTTCCAGGTTGCGAGTACATATAATAAAATGAGGAGAAGTCCCCTAGAGCTAACCTGCGCTGGTAGCTGGAGGTTCGGTTGGTGGAGGTGCTTCCTTCATTGTTCTTCAGGTCTTCGTCCCAGCGTCTCCGCGTGTAGGAGCCACTGCGTATTAGGTTTGTACTAGAGTCCCTATGGAACCACAAGCTACAATAGTACCCCAGGTTTTCATCACAACTCTAACTGACATATTTAGTTCTACATCCAATCTCTCTTCAAATAGTAGAATACTATTAGCTTTAAGCCACACGTGCCATGCAGAGCCACGTGAACTAATGCATGTGCAAAGAGACAACAGGGCTTACCTGTTTTCCTTCTCATCTATATCTGAAGTACTGGCCAATCTCCTGGGAATAGTCGGTGCTACATATGCAAGCCTTGTTGACTTATCTTTCTCCTTAACAAGAAAAACAAACACAATCATTTTCTATTCCACCAATCACAAATCTCCTTAGAAGTGATTTGAATAACAAAGCAAACCTTCTCTTTATCTTTATTATCCAAAGTTGAAGATAAGCGAGGACTGGAAGCAGAGCGCATCACCCCTGTTGTGTCCTTCTCTCTCTGGGCTTCTTTTGTTGCTGTAATCTCTGCCAGTGCCCCGTAGCTGCCAGTCTTCCTCAAACCCAGGCGCCACGATGCAGGAGATTCATCCTTCCTCTCCTCCTCCACTTTAGTCGAGACTTTCCCAGCAGTTTGAACAACCTGGCAAAAAGTGTGACAACATTTAGAGAATGTGTTTACTGACCTAACAAGGAGTGAGCATTTGAGTATCACAAAAAACTGAACACCTCAAAAAACAACAACAAAAAACAACTGTATTTTTAGAGCTGCAACATTTAGCTCAACCATGTAAAACAAAATATAATTGACAAGTAGATACACTAATATGGCAGCACACAGTTCAAAACATGCAGGTTTCTAGAAAAAAAACATTTTGATAACGTGGAAAAAATAGGGTGCCAGGACTAATCAATAAAAATATGTTAAATAACAATTGTTAAATAAACAATGATTGAAAAATCACTTTTAACACACTGCATATTAGAGTGAAGGGGAGACAAGTGAAAATCTGCAGACGGGAGGTTCAACATTATTTGTGGTAAATGAGTGTTAGCACTCAGTGCTCATAGTATGAACGAGGACAGAACAACGCTGTGCACACCAAAGCCTCACCATAGGTTTTTTTGGCCCAAGAGAAATGCCAGTTTTGCGCAAGCCTTGGCGCCACAATGCAGGACAGCCGGGCTCCGCCACAGGCATAGGGGCAGTGTTATACTCAAACTACAGCCAATCAAGACAAGAGCCCGGGATGAAAGAGAAATGCAGTGAAAGTGAAGGACAGAGGAAACAGAAAAAGCCACAATAAACAAAGAAGCAAAAGAAACACATTTACAGCAGGGTTGGAAGCACAATGCTTTCTGCAACAGAGCAAATACAGATAGGGTATTTTTTGGAATTTAAGTTGTTGGTTTTTTTAATTGAAGAGGTTGCACAAAAATCTATATAAAAAAAATACAGTACTGTATACAATTATAGATAAAACATGACTTGGACAGCAGAGGGCAGCAAACTCAAGAAGCATTCCTGATATGCAAGATGCATCTACTTTTCTTATCCATGTCAATAAATGCAGCCAAAAGCGCATAGTCAGCTAAATTCATGCACATGTGCCCTACACTCTAAATACAGACAAGAAACGTACTTAAGGAGACATATTGTGTTTTTTCCATGTATTTATTGGTATTTTTCCCTTGTGGGACAACATATTTTATTTAGCACTAATCTATGACCTATGCATTTTACATTTAGCTGATTGTATTTTAAATCAAATATATGTTTTACAAACAGGTCTAATGATTAAAACTGCGAAGACCTACTTCTTTTACCTATAACAAGCAGATTTGAAAATTCTCATGTTTTGTTGGAAAGTGTCTGCAGGTGAAGACACACATTTTCTAAGCACTTTGCTAATACGAACAAGACTAAATCCATATGCAACATTGACTAAAGCAATGATTTTAAAAAGTAGGTTTTACATAATATGTCTCCTTTAATATTTCCAATGGCACTGAGTTGTTTTGCTAAGAGTACAGAAAAAAAGTTTTAAATAATTATTATTTATTTAAATGAAAACAATATACAGTAAAATTGTCTCAAACACGATGAACAACGCAGGTTAAAAACGACAAATACAACATGTTAATGTCATGTGAGTGGATGCACATACCTTTTTGACAGGTGAAGTTGGTGTGGTCACCTGGTTGGTGGGACTTGTAGGAGATGAGATGGTAACGGTTGTTTGAGTAGTTGTAGTGTTGTTGCTCACCACGGCTGAGGGTTTGCTCTTTTCTGAAAGCAAAAACAAATAAATTGTGAGAACAAGCTTTTGGTGCACATGATGAATTTTACTTGTTTTTATATATTAGTACGTTTGTGAAGAAAACTTGCTAAACAACAAAAACAACAACTAAACTTAAAAAATAGAAAATACTAGTATATTCTAAAAAGACTAGGTCCATCACCGATTAATCAAATTATCTCGACATCCTTATTCATGTAATGTTTGTGTTCGAGATCTGTACATTGGCAAGAGTGTGGAGAGGTGTAAAAGTGAGCAGTTTGTCATGGCTTGTTGTCCGTATGTAAATATTGTTTTGTATACAATCTTGTATTTGTATTTAATGCATTGTGATTGTTATATGTGCTGTATTTTTATGCCCCCTCGAAAACAACATGACGCATCTCAGGAGGCATTCCATGAACAAATTGTTCAAAGTTGAAATCTTTGTTATTAATATACAAACCTGCAGAGACAATTTATAAACAAGTAGCAACATTTTCTGACAATCTAAACATTGGTTTGGCAAAATAAAAGGTGTCAAACAATAAATATTGTGTAAAGTAGGAAAGTTTCAGCACTTGTTTTCTGCCTGGTAGCTCTGTAACTTTGAAACTACCTAAAGACAGTACAATCAGTTGCGCTCATGTTTTAGAATTTGATGATATCATTAGTATTAGAAGGAGTAGTAATGACTAAATTATAGTAACCTAAAAAAGTTAAATCACAGGAAAGAAACATTCTGAACTTCACCAAAAAAAAAAAAAAAAAACATGGAACAGCTAAATCTTTTTATATTATTGAGTACTTAAATTTCATTTTTATAATAGAAAAATGTACTTGGCAGCACCTGCTTCTGTTTCAGACTCTGAATCTTCTTCGTCCTCTTCTTCACTGGAGCAGCTCGACTCGTCCTTCTTCCCCTCCTCCTCCTCATCCACCTTCTCTGGCTCTAAGGTGTCAATGCGTGGAGCAGTCTTCTCAGGCTCAAGAATCACGTTTTCTTCGCTGATGAACAAAGATATGCAAGATGAAAATGTTTCACAAAACCTCTAAAGAGTAGGAAGTAATCAATATAACTCATAAACAGTCAAGTTCATTAAAAATAACATGTTCTAAGAAACACCAATGTATATTTTTCATGAAATAAAATTACCAAGTACAGAGATGTTTTAAAAGGTGCTACAGTCAAAATCATAAACAAAACAAAATCTGTGGGTTTCTAGCAATGTCTTCCATGAACCAGAAAATAATGTTGCTGTGTTGCATGCTAGTTGTTAAACGTATAACAAAAGAAAAATGCTTACCTTTTCAGTGGTTTTTGTAATTGGTTGTTGTCTCCAGGTTTTTTAGTATCTTTCTTCTCACTCATTAACTGTATTTGAACAAAGATAGTCTTCATGAATCACAGTTAACAGGTAAAAACATTTGGAAAAGTTTCTATTCCAGCAATGGTGCCTTACTAGATTTTGTTTCTTTTGTAGTTCTTCCAAGTATCCCAGGACATCTTCATCTGCTACATCAAAAGCTGTTTGACCCTATGGAATAGATCACAGTGTTATAAGTTTTGACAAAGTGAACAGAAATGATCAACACCAAAGTAGAATCCCACCATTTTGTTAATAAGGTCCATGTCACACATGTTTTCTACAAGTATCCGACAGGCCTCCTCTTTACCCCAGTGAGCAGCTGCATGTAGAGGAGTCCAACCGTCGAAGTCTTTAATATTTACATCATACCCTGCTTGAATTAAAAGTCTGCACAAAGAAAATGTGGGCGATTAATTTTTTTTTTTAAATGAATACTTCTTTGAAAAAAATATACACAGTAAGAGGATGGTTGAATTGGTACCCAAAATAATCAGCTTACTTTAAAACCTCTACATATCCTTTAGCAGCTGCGACGTGAAGGGCCGTCCCTCCAGACTTTGTGTGTCGGA
The DNA here is from genome assembly GCA_038363315.1 of Mugilogobius chulae. NCBI lineage: Eukaryota > Metazoa > Chordata > Actinopteri > Gobiiformes > Gobiidae > Mugilogobius > Mugilogobius chulae. The sequence continues at coordinate 18,509,305 of CM076409.1, forward strand.
CATCTTGAATCTGACCACTGTTGAGCCACTGTCGGGCGTCTTTCAGCATGACCCGCTCCTCTTCTTTTCGAGCAGCTTCAATGTCCACGCCTGACCAGACACAGAAGATGCATTAATGCATAAACTAAAAAATGGCAGAAGTCTACCTCTGCATCAAACACTTAAAAAAAGACCAACAGGGTATCAGTTATTCCTAGGACACACACAAATCAGTTTGACACCTAAAGCGAATTCAACAATGTTCTGACAATTATCCTGAACTGGCATAGAAAATTAGTACTGTAACAGTAGCTAAAGAATAGAATAATCAATAAATGTACAGTCGGTGCGGTTTGAATCCTGTGATCAAGGACAACAGCCTAAGAGCAGAGCAGTGAGGTCTGGCCAGACTGTTTTTGACCCAAAGAGGGTCAAGAAGAGCATCCCGATGTCGTTGTTGTTGCTGATGGGAAACCATGGCCACGGCTTAACAAGTTTAACCTCATGACTGTGTCTCTGAGAGGGAAAATAACACATACAGCAGTGTTACACAACAGCTCGTTGCATAATGCTGCCTTCTACCTCTAGCACAGAGCACAGGATTGTCTGCATCTGTCCTGAGCTCAGTATAATCACATATACTCTTAAGTTCATACCATTTAGTCAGGGGAAGTTAGCTTAGAGAGCGGGTCCAAAATATGACTGAAATTAACATAAACATCTCAACATAAACATTGTTATGTTGAGAACTTAGCGGAATTTATGCAACTATACAGACACAGTAAATATAAAGATCTTATGATATATACTTTCAGTGTGTCCATTTTTGTGTCCTTGTTAAAAAGCAGCTTGGGCTGATGATGGAAGGCCAACATCTGTGGCACATGACTGTCTGTCCTATCTGTGGTGAGACTGTAAAGTGTGCGGAGACATCAGGTGAAGTATAGACCCATATCTCAGCAGAAGCTCTTTGGCCTGAGGCCAATAAACATATTTATGAGCCGTTCACAGTCAAGGGGAGGGGCTTTAATAATTTCAAGAATGCCCAGGCCAAAAATAGACCAACTGAGCTTTACAGGTTTAGATCAGGCACATGAGAGGTCACACACAGCTGGATCATGGTCTCTGTTACATAAGAGAAATGGAGCCAGAAGCCCAGTCTAATGCAAGGGCCGCTTCTATTAGCATACTTCTCACACGTTTGTCTGTATCCTTAGACTTGACAATGCTTTTAGTGACACCAACAGTGAGACAGCTTAGACAAAAAAAAAAAAACCACACACATTAGAAAGCAGTGGTCACTCACACGGTTTTTGGACTCACCTTGTCGATTGATCTCGTTCTGAAGGAGCTCCTCCATTGCTTCTTCTTCAGCAATATCCAGAGGCGTCTCACCCTCACTATTTACAACTCCTACATTGGCCCTTGGCTGATTAAATATCTAAAGTAAAAGCAATAAAAAACACAGAGAAAGAACAGGATTAAGAGAAAGCTTACGCAGGATACAAAACTTGAAATTGGTGGACTCATGGTGTTCCTTTGTGATCTCATGGTATAAAAGCAGCTCAATTTTTTACAATAAAAATACCTAAAATCAGTTTCTCCTAGCACAGATATCTTGTTAATATAACCATTCAGGTGAAAATTAATTTGTAATGTCCTGTCTCCGTCCAATAATGTCCTATTTGCTCACCCTGCTAAGTCTGTTTTTGTTGTTAGCAATGTGGCTAACTGCTGTTAGCATACCGGCATATCTCGCTCATAAAAGCTGTGAAAAAAGTTTTAAACACATTGTGAGGATCAATTCAGAGGTTCAAAATGGATTAGGTAAGTGAGCAAAACATGTCGACTGATGTAGGAAGTTTACAATTATTTCAGTTTGTGTAAATTTTTAAGGAAGCAAAGATTGGATACAGGACATTTAACTCATTTATGTGTGTTGGTAGAGTACAGTATTTATTCTGAAGAAATAAATCCAAGGTAAGAAGTTGATGTAAACATTAATTAGCCTAGCACTTGTCCATATACAGTAGTTGTGTTTTTGGATGAACTCCTGTGCAGTTTATTCACTGGCTATTTAAGGTAATGTAAGGTAAGGTAGTTTATTTGTCATTTGTAGTTAAAAAACACATTAGTAAGACAGTGCAAAAGAAGTTCAGTGTTCATAAGACATGACAACCAGCATTTATTTTGTATGCTGCATTTGGTCATAATTCATTCATTTTCTACCGCTTAATCCCGTTAGGGGTCGCGGGTGACTGGAGCCTATCCCAGTGACTTTGGGCCTTAGGCGGGGAAACACCCTGGACAGTGGCCAACTCGTCGCAGGGTTAGACAGACAAACATTCACTCTCTCATTCATTCACTAAGGGAAATTTATAGTGATGCCCAATTAACCTAAACAAGCATGTTTTTGGAGGTGGGAGGAAACCGGAGTACCCGGAGAAAACCCACGGTGACACGGGGAGAACATGCAAACTCCCATTTGGTCATAATATTGTACTTAATACTATATACTGATGAAACTTAATCTGTTTATTCTGTCATATTCTGCACTGCGCTCAACCTTAACAGCAACATATTGCACATGAGTTTTTAGACAAATATAATTTTATGACACACACACATATACACAAGTTTATTTTAAAATGGTAGTCTTGTTTGATTGCATGTTCCTGTTTCTCTGTTGATCTTGAGCTGCAGGTTGCAAAACTAGAATTTCAATAATGTGGAACCAAAAAAGAATATCTGATCCAAAGAAGAAATAAAAAAAGAAGAAAAGTGGTTACTTAATTGTCTTAATTGCTCTTAATTATAAATATATAAATGCATCCATAAAGACTAACTAGAATTCAGTAGTATACATACAGTATGTAATCTTGTTGATTTTATTATGTAAACATTCAGGAAGTATTCCTCCTGTCAGCACAAGGCCAGTGCACCCTCCGACACACAGGATGTGTCAACAGAGGTGTGTCTTGTGATTGTTGTAGTGGTTTGACAAGAGGAAGGATCAAAACACTGTTCATCTTTAAATACTTACTCTGCGATGTCCATGTACCCGCAGGAGGCCGCAGCGTGGAGAGGAATCCAGCCCTCATTGTCAGGCTGGTTGATGTTGGCTCCATGCTCCACAAGGAAGGTTACCATGTCCACATTGTCGTCTATGCAGGCCTGTGGACACAGACAGTGTTACTACATTTAGATGGACTGATGTTAAGAGAGGAGATAAACAATCTAATGTAGCAGAAAACAGCATTACAAGATTGTTTGCTGCGAGCTCAGTGTTCAAAGAACTGCAGCGGAATTTTGGCAGCTGTGGATCTCCCAAAATGCTTGCACATAGTGGAGGTGCTTGAAATACCAAATAGCATAGTACTAATGATAGAGGAGGTAGATGTAGTATTCTGTCAGTTCAATGGGTCACATTGACACTTACAAACTGTAATATTAAGCAGGACTTAATTACCTATAACATTAACACAGAATGTCATTAGTCTTATAACATTCTTCAAACATGACAACAAGCAGCTGTGAAATTCAGAAAGCTCTCAAAATCAAGTCTCACCGTCACTGTCCTGAACAGTGTCTTTTATTTCTGGTTGCCATGACAACGGAAACATTGACATAAGAAACGGCTTGACATGCTGCAGCCTCACGTTCGGGGCACACGACTATCTGACTGGAATGTCTGTCCAAATTTGGTCGGTGTGCACTCCGTACATGGTCAGGGCTGAGGAGCTCCACAAAGGGCTTATCTGCAGAGCTGTGTTTGTGTATGAGCCACTGTGGCTGCTTCTGCTGGACCAGGTGCAGCCCTTGAGTGGCCAAAATGAGTTTATCTGTATTTTATGATGGCAAACAGCAACACAGTATCATGTTTGAATCATCTGAATGAAGACTGCTGTGTGCCAAGCTTTCAAGAATACTTGCAAGTTAAAAATGTCCTTTCAGCAACTAAATCACAATCAGTATTGCTAGTTTATTTAAGAGGTTTTACTTTTAGTGTGGGCTTTTGTTGAGTGCAATGGTGATATAACAAAACAAACCTATACAAAACTATGGAAAATGGTCATTACAAATTATGTAAGCAGACAATATATCATGTTAAAAAGCGATTGTCCTTGTATCCTTCTCCTGTCTGTTGAATCTCCCTCTGTAAGAGCCAGCACATTTTTATTATCTCATCTACATTGTCTTCTTTTCTAAAAATGGAAGCACGCCCCTTAAGGCAAACTCAGAACTGACCCGTTTCAATGTGTCACCAGCAGCCTCCATCAGCGGGCTCCAGAGCCCAACAAAGGCAATCCCATAATGGCAGCTTTGTTTCAGTCGCACAGGTGCAAAAACGAAGGTATGAGAGTGAGGAAAAAACAACAGCAAGTGAATTCAGTGGTGAGAGAGACATATATAAATATGTACGTAGCCCTCAAGTCAAAAGCATAATTATGCTGCTGGACAATTGTTATGAGTCACGCATATATGCTGACAATGCCCTTCGGTTAAAAGACGAATGGAATCTGCTTTTGGAAAGTTAATGTGAGAAGGAAAACACAAGTCTGCAGATCTAATCAATGAAAACAGGAAGGATGCTCCATTTGCTTTGTCGATAGAGTTTAATGGACAAGCTTGCATTAGCCAGTGCATTTGAGGGAAAGCCACTAATGCAATCCACATTTTAATAAATTAGCATATTCCGTTTGTTTTGGTTAATATTACATTATATACATAATATTAACGGCAGAGGAACCTTTCTAACTAATCCTTCGCTCTCACAAACTTTTTGGCAAAAGTTTTTATATGCTTTCAGTTTCTGGCCACTTCCACAGCTTAAGAAGAAAAAATGAAGGAGCAATATACCTAACAGTCTAGAGCAGTGGTGTCAAGCTCATTTTGACAAAGGGCCACATTGACATCGGGGTTGTCCTCCAAGGGCCGGTTGTAACTGAATTTAACCTTACTAATGTTTGATATACGACAAATAATAGTTGTATTCGATTATTGTATATTTATTATTGTATATAAGTGACAACAACTGAACAACATCTAGCATTAGTCTTTAAGTTTCAGACCTATTGTTTTATTAGGTCAAGACATACGGATTACTTCTGGCACTTAAATAAAATTCAAGTAAACCTTATAAGACCTTGAGGGCCGCATGAAATGAGGTGGAGGGCCGCATCTGGCCCCCGGGCCTTGAGTTTGACACCTGTGGTCTAGAGTCACACAGTGACACACAGGGCTTTTTTGAATTTTGCAAAGACACACAAATCTTGAGGTTGAATCTTTACCAGGATACAGTTTTCAAGGGATTCTTTCAATTTGTTCACACAAAGTAATACCCAAACTAATGATCAAAGACTGACACCTACGGTAAACAGTGTAACACCGTCCCACAAAATTAACATGAATAAAACTGAAAATAGATGTTCATTGTACAAATGAGACAAGACTTCCCAGTGGGGCATAATCACACTGTATATGAGAACAAAAGGCCACAACTAAAGCCCACAAAAGCGGTGGTGCATGAACAACAGATACGTTTAGATACATTGCTTTGTCCAGTATAAACAAAGTGGAACACGAGTTTAAGTCGAAAACACTGCTCCACCATGTGAATGATACTTCAGAGACAGTAAAAGATGACATTAACCGTGCATGCTTTAAGGTTATGCTGTACCTGTGATCTGGAAAAACAAATAATTTTAGACATATGAACATCAACTAATGTTACATATTTGCTTTAAATGTTTGTCAATGTCACCCACCCCTAAGTGTACGCCACTTAGTCACGGCAAACAACCTTACCAAAGAAAAAAAACACCTGACCTGGATCTGAACCAAAAGAACCAATTTCAAAGCACAAAACTCATATGAGACTACTCCAAAAGAGAAGTAAACATCACATTGATATCTATTTTTCCCCCCATGTACCGCAAAATAAGTTTTTCCATATTACAAATGTATAATAAAATCAGCTTAGGGTCAAAATAAGACCTTGTGTTGTTCAGTAAGTTGGTAACACATACCAGAGTTTGTGAAGCCTGCCACAGCACCCTTAAGCTCTTTACAAACAGCAGGTGGGTCTCTGGGTGCTCTTCCTAGCTCTTTTAGTATGTTTTTCAGCACATAGTACCTGTTAAGTTTGAACTGCTTCTGTATTTTAGCTTGTCGGTGGAGAATGGGGAGGAGAATGGAACTGAGAACCTGTCAGGGCTGGGAATAACAACTAAAAGCTAAGAGAAAATAAATATATAAATATCTTTAGTTTGCACTTGCATCAATTTACAATGTGTCCACAATTTTATTTAAATAAATTTGCAAAAAAGCAAACAAAACCGCAGAGTGTGCATAACAGCCCTTGCGCTCCTACAGCTGATATAGAACTCTTGAGAACTTCAGCATCAGGTCTGTTGTTGGTGTCCAGAGTCAGGCAGAGTACCCAGAGAGAATCTGTGTTCCAGGTTCATGGATAACAAATATGTAACGCTCTCCCTATGGTTGTGAGACTGGTCACCACTGTGGACTGTGATTAAAATCTAATGTGAATTGCTATTTTTACAAACATTTTGATTGATTGACTGATCTCGTGGCATATTGTAAGGCGACCTCCTTAGAGTATGCAAAACAACTATGGAAGAATAACTTATAAATTAAATATCTTGCTATATGATGCACGTTGACTTTTCAAATTTGCGCCACATCACTGCTCTTTAGAAGGCAGCTAAATGAGTGCAATAGCCAGGGAAGAAATGATGACAATGATGAGCCAAGTCACAGCTGAGGTTGTCCACAAGTTACTGTAAGCGTAATCAAATCAGGGGTTAAGCATAAGGAGAAAGTGCTTCTGAGCCCACTAAACAAAACAATTCTTCTGCTTTATGTACCTTCTGTGCCGTGTCTGGTCTCAGACTGACAGTAGGGTAAACATGGGTAAATATAGCAGAGACAGATTGAACAAGGGAGCGTAAGGCTCATGTGGGTGCAGAGGAAAGGCAGATGTTTAAGAGTCAATGGCTCTACACAACATTTCAATGTGTATTTAATATTTTCTTCCAGCTCATTTAGCCAGGTAACACTAGATGTACCTTTTTCTCCTTTAAACAGCAGGACTAGCATACCAGTGCAGAAATTCCCAGATAAGTAATACTCTTAGCCTTGGGGCTTCAGGCATCAGTGCTCTGGCCACTCCTCACACTACGTCATAGGCTCAGAGCACACAGCCACTTCCACAAAAGGAATTCCTTTGCCTGCATTGAAGTATGAGAGGACAGAGTCTGTGTGAGAGAGAGGGGAGAGTTGAAACAAACTCCACTTTGAGATGGGTGACAAAGGCATGAAGGTATAGGTAAAGGAGCTGTGTCTGTTCTTTATGTGTACATTACATAAATGCATACTGATAATAATAAAAAAAAGCCAATACTGATAAAAAGCCTATTAAAACTGAGACACCGACAGCTTACGTTTATTATTCCTGTTATTTGTGACAATACTAGCACAAATTCATGACACTCAAAGTCAGATGAGTCACAGTTTTTGCATTATTCCTTCCCCCCACAGACTCAGAAGAAGATTGACTACAAGGACTGGAAAAACTTGGCAGAAGCTTGAGATTTGAATAAAGACTTGTCACTTCCAACACCTCGCTCATTACCTCGGACTGTTCCTGTGTGCGATGCCACACTTGTCACATCAACTGTACACACACACACATACATTCTGTATATGAGCTTGTGCCGTCAGACTGTGGAGTACACGTGCATTATCAGCTGTTTATCAGACTGGAGCTGTAGATGTGACGGTGCAAGTGTAATACAGCCTGTTGCACTGAGCTGTAGATCTATTTGACACACCATCATGAAACCTAAAACCCTTCATTTAAAGTCACTAAAACTTTAATTTATTTACATTAGTAACATAAAGCCTATAATACTAAATATACATTTACCAAGTTAGCATTTATATAACATTTTGTGTTTCATTTGTATAAAATACACTATTATTTAATTTAGTGATGAGTATATATATCATATTTATTTTCATCATCAGAAGCAGCAGCATTTCAGGGAGTATATTACAAAATTTGTGACTTAATGATAACATTCCAAAGACAATTAATTACAATTATCTAATAAAAACAACACAAATATATTGCATAGAAAAGAATCTATCAAAAAACAATCAACAGATTAAACAATAAGAAAATAATTGTTAGCTGCTGCAGCCCTACAGTCGATACATTTTACATGAAAGGTGTTTGTGCAAGTCACACAAGCCAAATTTTGGACACGTGCACACTTTTTGGGTTGTCCTGCATAGTGGTCAGTTCCTGCTACAACAGATTTTAACCTTGGGTCAAAAGCAGAAGACACAGCATACTTCAAGTTAGGGCTGGGCGATGTAGACAAAAGTATATACGGGTACCTTGATATATTTTTTCTTATCTCGATACAAAATTCTATGCATACAACAAATTGATCATTTGACCTCATACAATAAATAGAAAACCTTTGTGATTTTATAATCTGTTCAACTGAACCTGCTTTTTATCACTTATCAGCTCTATTTTACACAGAATTACATTATTTTGACATTTACTTATTTATTTTTGGCCAAAATCATCTCTTTGTAGATACCTCGATATACAATATATATATACGGATATATTGCCAACCTACTTCAAGTGTACATTATTTCTGTATCTCTATAAAACAAATGAATTGCTGAGCTGGCCTCACATTCAGACATGAAGCACTACTAACCAGGGGCAACTCATGACTGTTCAGTGGTTGCAGTGTGTTTATGTCTGGGATAAAGAGCGGCTCCTGTGCATTTGGAAGAGTTCAGGAGGCCACAGGGTAAAGCAGGGGGAGGAGCGCTGTGTGACCAGCTGGGTCCCCCCTACTCACACCACACAAACACTAGATACATACTACACACACCACACTGAAGCTGCTGCTGCTGCTGCCACGGATCACAGCCATATAAGGCCCTGGGATTCCCAAAGAAAGTGCAGAGAAAAAAATGTTGCATTCATCCTAACCAAGGATATGAACATGAGATTCTGAATTATGACCAAAACCCATACAAAACTTTTATGCAGGGCCCATAGTGAGGAGTGACAGGTAAAAAACAAACTGGGCATATGGACATCACTTCTGTCACCTACAGATGATATAAAATCAGACAAATACACCTGGAGGACTGTAGCTTTAGCAATCCTCTTTTAGTGCAATAAAGCTCATACAGTTGTCGTGACACTATCCCAGAATGCACAGCGTGGTGGAGACAGCGCCTATCAAACTTCATAGGACTTTTAGAGAATCTGGATTATTTTTGCACACTTCTTTAGATTTATAATAAGAAAACTACTGAAAAAAACTGAGCATTGCGAGGGAGCATTATCACAAGAGAAGAGGATTTCTGCAACAACAGACTAGAAGTGCCAAGAGAGCTGTATTATTTAAGCTATAAAATCTGAGAAAAATATATTTAATTTGATAAATTTTTTGTTATTGTTTACAGCTATAAAATTGGCTAAAGCTCACAAAACTATTGTCTATGATGCGATCCGTTATCTGACGTAAAATGCAGTCTAAAAAAGGTCAACTGTACCAGAGTTTTCCATTTGTTATCGCTATTCCTTCCTTGCTTTAAAAAAGGTGCTACATCCGATATTTGCTTCCCTTAAAACAATACCAAACTGAAATGTTGCATTTTAAACATTTTACTTCAGTCAGATGCTCACTTGCTTAAAACATTCTGAGCCGTTAAATTGTTCACCATGATGTTTTAAGCTTTGTCACAGGTGTTAGGAGCAAGTTAGCCACAATGTTCAGTGAAGAAACGGTACATAATTAGAGGTAGTACACTGTAGACTAAATTCCACCTGAATAGATACTTTAACAAGATATCTGTGCTGGGAGGAAATTAGGTTATTTTATTGTTAAAAACAAACAAACAAACAAAAAAACTGTGCTGTTAATGGCGACCACAACAAATGTAGTCAGGCGGATGAAGGACATCCACACTTTCAATTTAAAGTGGGAAGAAGAAGAGTAAGTGTTAAAACAATTAGGATTTCTGCATGATTTGGTCAAAAAGAGAGCTCTGATCATAGAAAAACACACACTGCTTTAACTAATGCTGCAATAAATTACTTTTTCCCATGATTTTATTCAGCATTTTTGTGGAGACATATTACAAGAATTTGGACATTTGGTTTTATTAAATGTTTTGGTAACAACATCATCATCCAAACGTTTTCAGAAGTTGCAGATTAGACCTGCAGCCATATTCTAGGGTGTCTGGTGTGAATCATTTGGATTGAGGTCAGAGGAGTTTTCTCCTGTTGAAGCCATTCTGTTGCTGATTTGCTTCTGTGTTTTGGGTCATTGTCGCAAAGTATCACACACCCAGAGTTTCAGTTGGAAGACTGATGGTCTTAAGTGTTTCTGGAAAACATTGTAGCAAAGTCGTCGCAGGGTTAGACAGACAAATATTCACTCTCTCATTCACTCACTAAAGAAAATTTACAGTGATGCCCAATGACGTAAACACGCATGCTTTTGGAGGTGGGAAGAAACCAGACTACCTGGAGAAAACCCACGGTGACACGGGGAGAACATGCAAACTCCACCCAGGGAGATTGTGAGATGTTGATATGGTCCAACCCGAGAGTTGAACCCACGACCTCCTGACTCTGAGGACCTGAGGGACTGGCTTACTGCTGGTGCTCAGAGTGCGGGATGGATTATAAGGCACTAACATGTCAGAGTATTTTGGTGCCTTGAGACCAATAGGAAAAACTGCCTCTTGACCAAAGACTTATGACATATTCTAAAACATGAATGCAACCTATTAGACTGACACAAAAAACATTAAAAGACAAGTTTTATTACATTTCTGTTATCATCGAAATTAGGGATGCACCGATCCGATACTGGGAAATCTTGCTGGATCGAGTATAGAGGTTATGCAGGTGACATCAGAGCATTCTAAATGTGAGTGCTGAGTGGCAAGGATGCATGAGAGTTAATGGAGAGAAAGGACATTTTCTCTTGTAAGAGTTCAATAAACAGCTAAAACAGGAAAAATAAACTACAGTTTGATAACAAATTCAACCCACCACAAGTTTACTGAGCACTGGGTTTTGTAACTGACATGTAAAAGAGAAAATCAAGTCAACCGTTGTAGCAAAGTAGATAAATAACAAGACTTTAGCTTCTTTCACATTTATCAGACAAAGAAATCACACACAGTTGAACTTATTACCTTTTTCTTCTTTAAAAAGATGCTTTTAAGTCCGTTTGTTGCCATTAAAATGTCCTAAATCATCAACTGTTTTAGCAGACAAACTTGTGGCAGACAAGCCGTTGTCACGACAACAAAGAAATACATTGAAGAAATGCCACTCATTCTAAAGTTGCTAAGCATTTTTGGAATAAAATGATGTCACCTGCATAACCTCTATCGGCTCCATGATATCAGTTCAGCTGATACCATTGTTGTGTCTTTAATTGGACATAACAAGACTGGTTTACTGGCCAATGTTGATTCAGAACACCTCATAATGTTTGACATTTTATTCAGATTAAGGTTAAGTTGTGACTTGCACTACATTTAGGCCCTGATTTACTAAGGTGGATAATAGCACGTACTAATTTGCGGCCGCAGTTCAGAATTTTGCGCGTCCCTGAAGTGGGCGTGTTGCACGCGATCAACAAAGAGAAACTGCGTCAGTAGTGCGGGAGCAAACCGATGAAGGCGGACCTATGTAAATGACCCTTTTGCGTGCTTCAGTTTCCACATAGAGGAAGAGACTCGCAAACGAAAAAAATTTCGACCCCGAGGAACTAAGGTCCTCGTGGAAGAAGCAAACTCTCGTCACGAGGAGCTGACCCATGCAGAGGAATAAAACCATCACAATAGCCGCAATGCCATCTGGCAAGATATCACGAATAAAATAAATGCCGTTGGAAAGGCCAACACGCCAACTCACAACTGTTGTTTTAGTCATTTGGTGGCAGAGATTTCTAATCATATTTGTACTTGTTTTAATTTAATTTAATAGGCTATGTATTGTATAAAATGTTTTAATGATTGTGTTTTTATTTTAAACAGGGCGCCAATGAAAAGGAGAGTCTTGTCTCATTGAGCCTCCCGGTATAAATAAAAAAATGAATAAAAAATAATAATAATAATATAATAATAATAATAATAATAATAATAATAATAATAATAATAATAATAATAATAATAATAATAATAATAATAATAATAAATAATAATAAAATAATAATGATGATAATATATCTTTCTATCTTTAAGCTTTCCGAAGTTATAACCATAACACAATTTATCACAGACATTGCAGGATCACACTCTTTCACTGAGACCATTTATATCATCAAATATTACATGAAAAAAATATTTTTAATTCTGCACATGCCAAAGATCATTAAAGAGTTAAATATAAGTTGTAGAAGTGCACATATTTTAATATACAAAGCCTCAAACATAAGTGTCCGCTTCACATATTGTCCCTCTTTACCAATATTCACCCTATTGCACAACCAGCAGGATACACATTATAAATACATTTATTAATTAATAAGCTTATTTTTAAGCGTATTATTTGTTTAGATACCTGTGAAAATCAGCTCAAGCTCCAGGAACGGGCCAAATCAGTGACGCAGTGGATATATACGCGCTACTTGAAGAACTCAAAAACCAGAACGCGAGGGTCTTTCTTCCGTGGCGCAGGAGGTACGGGCACTCACAGGAGTAATGCGAGGTTCGCGGGACTGTGTCCACTCTAAAAACATCTGTTCAGGCCCTCATTGTGAGTGACCACCGCACAGCGCATCCAGCTAGTGAGGAAAGCACGGCACAGTGAGCACGGCGGCGCGCGAGGTCGAGGAGACGCCACAGACGTCTGGACGCACGCTGAGAAAGAGAAAAAAATAATAAAATCATATTGAAATCGCGTTGCATGTTGTCTTGTGTCTCCAAGCCATACTTTGCCTGTGAAATGATTTTAGAGAGCATTCCGTGCTTGCAGCAGCGTTGTCTTGATTTAACCAGGCTCCTCCAAAACCTCACCACATATGATTATATTGTATTATATTATAACAGCATCATCTTGCAGGCCGTGTCTTTTTGCAATGTTGTGTAAGATGCAGCAAGCCACTACGATGTGAGCGGCTTTTTGGGGGCTGTATATCCGCCGCAGTGCGATGAAGACAGCGACAATAATAATCAAATATAAATAATAATAATAATAATAATAATAAAAGAATAATACGTATTATTAATTATTGTTATAATAATACGTATTATCAATTATTGTTATAATAATACGTATTATTAATTATTGTTATAATAATAATAACTATACTAGTTATTATTAATTATTATTGTGACAATATTATTGTTCTTGTAAAACTATCATTTTAATTTAATAGACTATTACTATTATTGATATGAATGGCATGTGATGCATTGCTCTGTGAAATACCAGCAGCAACTGCCACTGTCCTCTGGAATGAGCCAGATACCAGACGAGAAAATGACGATAAAATGAAATCCTCTTCTAATGTTTCTACATTTACACGCACCTCTCTGGTTTCTGCGTCTTCTCCGGCGGAGTATTACAGCTGCCACACCCTCGACGTTGGTTGCAGGCGCTTTTTAACGACATTTGCATTTCCTCCGCCTATATTTTGCGGCATGACGCAAAAATGCCCGAAATTACATATTCATGATACCAAAGGTGCTAAACTGGCGCAGCGCAAAACTGTGTCACGTGAAAGACGCTATTTCTTTTGCACATGCATGGTAAATCGGTTTGCTCCCTTTTTTGCGCGTGCAATTCACTTTGCGTCTGTGCAAACGCTTAGTAAATCAGGGCCTCAGTGTACATTGCACAATATGACCAAATGTCTTAGTTTTGATAAGAAAAATAAGGTATTTCAGTCCTCTCACTAGTATCAGTTGATATCGGTATAGGCAGATACTTAAAGAAAAGAGTATCAGAATCGGTATCAGAACAGAAAAAGCTGGATCAGTGCATCCCTAGTCAAAAAATGGTGATAAAATTACAATGAAAAATAATTGATATATACAGTCAATATCGCTCAGCCCTATATTCTGGAAAGGAAAGTTGCCTGATGTCAAAAAGCTTGGTCTCAATTGCAGGTCTTAGGTCCAACAGTAAAATGACTAGAAAAAAATACTGCGTAAACCCCACAGAATGGCTAAGAACAAAACACTGGACTGTCCTGACGTGGCTGTATGAGCCCTGATATCAATCCCATTAAACATTTGCAGAATAAGGCACCCATTCAAATCTGCGACAACTGATTTGAATTGAATAATTATCAGGGAGTTTTGTTTTATTATCTCATTGTTGATTTTTACTAACAATTGGGTACCAACAATTTTATCCACAACTATATTTGTGACAACTATGATGATGAAGAAATAGGCACATAAATCACACATAGTTTATCTTTACAAAATCATTGCTAAAATGTATTTGATTTTACATTTGTAATTAAAATTCTAATCAAACAATGAGATAAAAAACAAAACACTAAATTGTTGATTTTTGTACAGCCGTATTCTTATTAATATATTGACTCTAATAATATATTGACTCTAATATCATGTCCCTTGACTTAAAGTACCAAAAACATTGACTGTGGTTAAATGATCTAAAAGGAAATTGTGTTTTATTAGCAGAAGTTTGCATGTATGGGTCTGAGAGCACTGACTTGCTGCAGGGACAACAGTCGAGCCAATGGAGATGCAGGCTCACAAATGGAGCCTCAAAGAGGAAATGAGAAAAATAAACAGTCACTTCCTGTTCCTCTCTAGACGCTGATCCCTCCTACCATCACAAAACACACCATCAGAGCTTAGGAGCATGTCACAGATGGGAAAGAGCCATAATAATAATCAATGTCACAAAACTGAGCAACAATGGGTTAACCACGTGTCCAAAACTTTTACCCTTATTTCTTTAAATACTGCTTCGCCTTCGCTTTTGTTATACAATACGACAGCTTATTTTTTTTTACTTTTATCAAATTTTTTTTTTTTTTTTTTACTATTGTCAAATACCCATACAGTACTCCTTTTCCATCACAAAACTAGTCACCCATTCACACACACAGATAAGGGTCAAGTGTCTTACCCAAGGAAACAGCGGCAGAAAGGGCTGCGATCAACCTGTTGGCTACCAACCGTATCAGATGACTAGCATTCTATCAAAGCTGCTGCAGCTCTCAAACTGACTGTAAATAAATAGACTGATAAAAAAAATAAATTAATCTAATAGAGATAAGAAAATACAAGAATACAAAACTTTTCTCTGTGCAAGCACATGCTTGAATGAGTACAGAAAGGACTATTTTGTGCCATGAGTTTGCTCTCCAAATCTTGCTATTACACCAACCCCTTCTATGTCGACAATTGTTTGAATAAAAGCAACTTCCATATCATCAAAATATTATCGGATAACATATGTTTAGCCATCAATGACATTGAAAACATCAGTCTGATTCTGTACATTAACCAATAGAGAAAAAAGGTGACTCCATCTTTTTAATTACAATTAAAGAACACTGAGAACATTCCTCATTCACAGCTGTTCTTAGAACACTAATTAGCCTGATGAAATCTATGCATAGAGCAAATGATTTATTAATTACAAACTAATTCGGCCAAAGTTTTGGGCGATTCCTACCATTTAGTTGCCATATAATCTATCAGTATTAAACTTTTTTGCTTGTTTGTTTTTGTTTTATACAAATTATCACCAAGCGGCAAAAAAAAGCAATATATCAATAGTGCAAACAAAACTCCAGAGGAATATGATGCATGACTTGCTGCTGGATAGTGACAATAAGCACTTGATTGTTTCTGGTCCAGGTGTTGAGGTGTTACAGTTTAAAAACAGCTTATAAAAAAATCCCTGCAGGGGGCTTGTGACTGCTGCCAACAAACAGTGAAGCAGCATTAAGACGCTCTGCCTTAAGTGGAAGACAGACAGTGTGCCACAGGGCGGGAAATAACGAGCTGAGGTCATCCCACAAGCATCTGGAGCACCTACACTCTGACAGCGCTCCACACTCTGAGCCAGAGATGCCCTGAGCTGTGCTGGGCCTCTGCAAAGGTCCTGCCCTCTTTTAGGATGCAGTGACACAACAATTAGACAAACAAATAAAGTGTTTCATCATCATGCCAGCGCTGCTTAGACCTCACTTAAAACCTGGTGTTACCCCAGCCTCAAAATGTTAAAGTTTTTTGGGTAAGGTCAAGTGCAAGGAGGGGTAGTTCACTAGCTCTACGTGGCAGTCAATTCCAGACCATGGAATTTACTACGACCCTGGGTGAACCAGTTTCAACCTGCACTAACACTCTTTTTAACTCTCAAACACAGGTTAATATGAGCCAGTGTCAAGCGCAGCCGTATGTCATCTCAAGGTTTTTTAAACTGAAACAATATTACTAGTTACTACACTACAATCGTACCTATTATTTTTAATAATAGGTACGATTGCTTTTCAACTATATTCACACACACACACACACACACCCACACAAAAATAGCTTGAGATTCAAAATATGCTTTTATCTGAAAAGCAGAGTATTACAGGTAGTAAGAAACTGACATGTTGCACAGCCTTGGTGCGCTAATGTCATCACAACTTCCTGGTGATAATTACAGAGCTGGGGAGAGACAGGAATGAGACAAAAACAAAAGACGACAAGTGCTCATTAAACACAGGTATAATATGAACTCTCGGATGTCACATTATTCATTGAACAATTACAGCTGCTTGTCTTAAAAGTATAATTCAAACAAAGTCTGAGAGTAAATCCTGTAAATCATGTGTTACAAAACCAGCCACAGCTCAGACAAAGGACAAAATAATCCAGATTCAACATAATCATGAATTATTGAGCTGCATTCTGAACCTTGTGTACAGCAGACACACACCTTTGCATTAGAACAATATCCTAACTAAAAAAAAAACAAAAAGCTTTCAATATTACTGTGTGTCACTTCCATTAAGTTTTGATCAAAATTCAGTTCATCAGGTGCACACACAAAAAGCATTCTTCTTGGGTGCATTAGGGTTAGTTATTCTGAAAACACACAATTACTTAATTAAATTGTGAAAATACAATTCTTGCCAATGTACGGTACTAAGGTACTGTGAGAAAGTTTACCACTCAAAGTGTTGTGTGTGCATGGAAGTACTGTATACTTCAGGTAATTCAGGTCCTCAAATTATTATTATTATTTTTTTTTTGGCAATTGATAATAGTAATAATATCATATCATAACTCTTTGACTATTCTGTCACCATAAACAATATGGCTGGGTATTGCCAAAAGTCTCACAATACGACATGCATCCCAATACCTGTATGTGCCACAGATTCCTCAATATGATGCGTATCAGAGTACATCTTTAATAAAATGATTTTGCAAGTCTATTATTAGATAGTATGCTATGCAGGAGGATAAGCAAATGCATTGAAATTTTAATAAATTGATGAATAATTAAACTTTTCATCATTAGTCTTGTAATAGGCAAAATTCCAACCAACTGATTAAATAAGAAAATGTTGAAAACTATAGAAAGATGTTGTTAAATATGCACATTGCCAATAAGTTTGTCACAATATATTGAGGTACAGATACATTGATGACAGCCCTAATATACAATATGCTCTATATTAGGACATACTTCCATTTTACATCCTCACTGGTTTCTTATAAGAATGTTATAAGATGTAACTTTACATGTTTGCTGCTTCTTGTTTGCATAGAGACTTTATCGTTCTGTTTTACTATTATTCATGGTTTGGCATTAAGCCAAAGCAGTTTTTATGGTTCAAAACCACCTTGAAAAACATTTTTCTGTGTGCATGATTTACCAGGTAGCATCACACGTGTGTCTCCATGGAGATGGATAGGGCTGGAAAATGCAGCAAAAATGTATATTACAATCTTGGAGCCAGATACAATTTCAATTTTATTTTAACTCATGTTCTTTCCTATCATTTTTGGAGTGAATAAAATCATCTGCTTTTCAGAAAGTTCCTACTCCACCACGATTGGCTAAATCCAGCTGTCACTCACTCAGGGCAGGATAAAGGCTGCCCAAAAACGAGTAGGTATTGAACAAAGAGCTGCATCAAATAGAGGAATGGGAAATCACAGTATCACGATTTCATCAAAAGAGCAGATTGTCCCAAAGATTAACTTTTTGATTTGTTTTGGAAAAGGTTCAACAAAATTAAGTCAAAAAATGAGATTGATAAATATATGGTAATAAAATGTGATTGTATTTTGTTCTAGATTGTCCATCTCTAGTTATATTTACATAAATGTTAATAAAAATAAAAAAGGTTTAGCTTGTATGAAAACTTTTTTTTCTCTCCATCACACAATGAGCAACTGCAGGCAGCAGGACAGCTGAGAATCTTAGCAGTAAAGCATGCAACTGCAAAGTGCTTAGACTGACTGAAAAAAAGGAAGATCCTAACTCTTCATCTGCAGCCACATATTCCAAAATTGAGGATGCTGAATTGTTTCTCAGCTGCAAAGAAGTGCCAGTGATGGTTTCACTTTTCAGTCTGTTATGCAACTCCCACTTGGCACATGCAAATTCACCAGCACAAGCGCAACAACCTTCTTCTAGTTGTCATGGAGACTATATACCTGGCGTCAGGGCAATCATGAAGCTGTGTAATGTAGGGCTGTACAATATATTGTTTTACCATATTGTTGCACAGTTCTGTTATATCACAGCAGAAACCCTGTATCACAACACTTTAATAACATCTCGTATTAAAAAAGTATATGAAAGAGTTAAAAAAAACACCTGTGTTCCATGTAACTGGGATATTTCCCAGTTGAAAAATCTCAGTTCCCAGTTCAAAGCATTCCAACTGAATCAACTTGTGTGTAAACATTATTGCTAATAATAACTTTTAGGCTAAACAAAAGTTTACATTATCCAATATTTACATTGTTTTTGTGACAGCTAAACTCCTCTCAGATTAACTTTTTGTGGTTGATTGTTGATCTCTTATGTAAAGTGGGACTCCCTCAATCAGGTCCCAGTTTGCAAGTGTTTTTTACCAGTTCGAGTGGCGTTCCAGTCCATTTTACAAGTGGGAAGTATGAACTATCCCAGTTCTCAGTTGGCTGGAACGCAGTATTAAATGGCCTTTCCTATATTTTTAGGCTCTGTTAAACATAGATATGTGTGCAGTCAAAGCAGTGCTGACATCCGTCAACAATTTTATAATCAAAAAGCATCAAAGCGGATTGATAGTAAAAGGTTGACATTTTAGATTACAACCCATTCATTAATTTGATTTCATATGTTATGCAATACTGTTTTGCAGTAAAAATTCACTTAATTCATTTCATTTTTTCATTCTTGTATCTCAACACTTATTAAAATTGTATGTATTGTTTATAATTCTATATTAAATTCACAAAACATTTTGTATTGGGCCTAGTGTATCACGATCATATCGTATTGACAAAAGTTTATAAAAAAAAAAGTTTCGCCCGAGTGTAATGTCAACAGAGAGATTTGACAGGTTTAACAGTCAGCACAGTCACTGTAAGAAGAGGTTCAGGGGCAGGTCACCTCCACATTATTGGGCATCAGACGATACAGTTCCCAAGGGAGGGGCTTAGGTGACAGCTGAGGAATGTCTGCTGTCTCTCTCTTTGCCATGGTTTCCAGCGACTGTCATGTGAGGAATGCACAGGCTACGACGACAGGATCTGGAATGCAACCCTCTGAGACAAGTTTAGCCACCAGGATCTCCACTCATCTACAACGGAGACTCTGGGACTTTGTACACCTTCACACGTTTCACCAGAATCCAGATACTTGTAAGATTAGGGCTGTAATCAACCAAAGAAATCCTTTGTCAACTAAAGACATGTTTCATCAACCAATTATTCTAAAATAAAAATGCAGCAAAGGATTTCAAGCAAAAATAACAATCATACATTAAAAGATTACAGCAGGATTCAAGATATTTCAAGAAAAACAAAGAAATTTAGGAAATTGTCTCTTAAATGTTTTTGCCTGTTGTGTTAAAATAATGAAAAGTTAACATTTTTCTGAACGCAGTCTATCAGTATTTCAATAATAACTCATTTTTGATATGACAGAAGGTTGATGACTCACAAAAAAGAGCCACTTTCCTAAATGTGCTAAGACAAGCCAACACTACAGAGTCCAGACTCTGACTCATTCCCAAACATAGCATCATCCTCTTGAAACAGTTTGGATGAACTTGTAGCAGTTGCATTAATGCTTGCTCACTTGTCATAGGTCTCAAGCACTGGGAGATTACCAATATAACAATAACTTTTCGGAATCGCTTACAAGAAGGTATAATATTTGAAAAAACAAAACATAAACAGGATGCAATCCGCAACTATTTTGATCATTGTAGAACATGTCTGTCAATCATTCCCATATTTGAAAACAAAAGAAAGTTTCCTTTGTCATAATACGTTGCAAATGTGATTTAAAAAAAAAAAACAAAAACATAAAATGAGAAGTGTGCAATTTTATATCAATTTGTTGACCCTAACTTATTAGACTATAACTTAATACTTTGATATGGAACTTTTTAGTTTAGTTTTTAGCCTCATATGACAATAAAATAATTAGTATATCAATACATCGCAAGTTTACAAGATCAGGCACGAGTAAAGGTAATAACTGATGATTTTTTTCCAGCTAGATTGGGTTTTCTGAATTGTAAGAATTAAGTAAGGGTCTTAATGAACCATAAAGTTGTGTATGCTAAACCAATAAATTGAGTAGGTATGGTAAAGTGTGATTTGTGAAACGGACTGGCACAAACATTATCAGCCAAGTAAGCAAATATAGTAACAATTCAACACTCAAATCACCCCAATAAAGGGACTGATTTTGAAATGATCTCAGTTATCTTTTCAACAACAAGAGTTATTTTGTTATATTATCTTAATGTCCCTTGCAAATACCATACAGCAAATAAAGCGAGTTTATTTATTTATCTTTTTGCAGCAGTCTATAAAATCAGAAAATGCAACTGAAGCTGAGCCAAAAGGGATTTCATCAGAAAAAAAAGTATAAAAACAGTAGGGTAAGAAAACTATGAATTTTTCATTATTATTATTATTATATATATTTTTTTTTTTATTGTGTCCAAAGATGTCACTATTTACCACAAATTATACCAAATACAATGTTGGGGCTAGAAAACAGTGTGATTGGGTTACTAAAATTTGAGAAGCAAAATGACATTTCTACACTGGCAGTTCAAATGAGTTGGTAATCGTTTGTAAATTCATATAATACAATTAATTTCTGATGTAAATGAATCCTTGAATGTTTGTTATGGTCTCCATTTACAGATTTTGAACAATTTTAAGAGATCTAGAGTGCAAGAAGACCAACCAAGTTATGTTAAGTTATGAATATATGCCATTCAAAACAAATTAAGGCCAACGAAGCTAGCTAGCATATTGGTAAAGCAAATTTTGGAACCAAATTATAATCAAAACAATGTAGCCAGTTTGTCAAAACAACAAGTATAACAATAATACGGACAGTGTGCTTAAATGTATGAGGAAACAAATATGTATGTAAAAACAAACAAACGACGCACTACTCGCTTTTGCTAGCTTTGATTAGCTTAGCTTATTCGCTACACTAGCTTACAATCAACGCAAGCAAAATAAATTCATTTCAATGGGTTGTTATAGGCAGCAACTCTAATGAAGTTACAATAGGAACTAGATACAGTAAGCAGAGATGTTGGGGGAAGTGGAAAGATATCAAAAGCAAATTACAAACAAGTGAGTGACAGTGAATTTACCAGCACAACTTCCAGCTCGATAGCCTGACTGTAGCCGTGGAAAATATTTTACCTCGACAGTGTAACTAACTTCACCAACACTTCATGTTGTTGACATTGTCATCTAAATAGGCAAAAGCAACGCTTCTCAACACAACACTCTCTTCTATGCACTCCAAGCTTCCCTTATCAATGCTGTACAACATCAAAATACAACAAACAGCAGCACATAAGCTGTCCTTAGCTGTGGATGTGGCTATGAAACAGGCTAGTTAGCTAGTTTGTACTGAGCCATGTACACAGGGAGGAAAACATTATGTTTGTTGCATTGGCCAGTTTTACCAGTACCCTAGTGATCACTGGTCAGATAAAGATTCCTTTAATGAAGAAGGGTGCTGGGATCATGTAGAAATGGAGGTCTTTAGTACGTAAACAACAGGAGAATGGCTTCCATTTGACAGGTGCTCCAGGATAAGCAGACATTTTTGTGGCGCTGCCGCTGTAAAGAGTGATCTGTACATCCAATGAAGTGAAGCACAAACCTGGTGGAGAGCTGTGAGGCCGTCTACATTGGCGTAGTTTATGTCAGCGCCCCGGTCCAGCAGCCGGAGCACCTCCTCGGTATCTCCGCTGGAGCAGGCGGCCAGAAACACGGCGCCATCATCGAACTTCACCTTCGTCTTCTTCTTTTTCAGGACAGGAGGTTCCAAATCCGTCTCTGAGCCCAACCAGCTTTTTAACTGCTCATTCCTTTTCTGCTTGGCGTCCGCCATCTTCATCCCCTCTTGTCTCGGGGCTCTTATCTTTCTCAGAGAGAAATTTATACTGACTGACTGCACAGCGCACTGGGGCGTGGGAAGGGAGCAGGCGAGGAAGGGGAGTCTGCGAGAAGCACATGGCGTCTCGCGAGAGCTGCGCTCCTGCCAGCAGCTGCAGTATAACGTCATCATCAACAGATTACGAGCGAGTGAGCAGGGTAAATCCTGAGCACCAAATAAGACATGGGCGCTTCAAAATATTATATAACAGCCAACATAGGGCTACTTTATACAGTGATAAAGAACAGCAAGTCCACATTTTGAATTTAGGCCCGCTATATACCTATTCTTCTTCAAGACAATGCGAATGCACAATGGAAATCTTACATTCATGTTTTTCTTTTCAAAGTTAGATATATAAAGAAAATTACAATATTTATTTAGTAAATTAATCAAACAAATTATGTAAAGTGACTTTCAAACTTAAAGTTGGGGTAGCTAACTTTTTTAGTTGTAAATTAGTAAACTTTGTGCATTCCACTGAAAAGTTGTGCATTCCACTAAAAAATTAGACCACAGAGCACTGTCTGAAGTGAATAAATAATCTGAGTTCTCATTAGGAGCCAAATGCAGCACTCTGATTCGCTGTGCTTGGGGTGGTCACTCCAGTTTCACTTTATTGTTTGTTAAAAGCCATTTATAAGCTATAACTGCATCTAAAATGAATACATGTAGATATTTACCATGTGTCGAAAGATTTATAAGGGGAAGTGGTCAGATTTAAAACCTATAACAGCAGTGTGAAAATCTGCTACCCCACCTTTAATTTTCCGGACTTTGGGAATTGCTGCTCTAATGAATAACCCACACTCTACAGCAGGGGTGTTGAACTCATTTTGACAAAGGACCACATTGGCTTTGTGGTTGTCCTCGAAGCACCGGTTGTAACTAAAATTAACCTTACTAATCTTGGACATACAGTACTACAAATAATAGTCTCTGTATTTGATTTTTGTATATTTATTGAAGTGACAGTTAATTAATATACATCTGCATAAGTCAAATAGTGCAGATGTATATTCAGTTTCAGACAAATCAATTCAATAGGACACCCACACTACTCATGGCACTAATACAAGAATAAAGTAAACCTTATAAGACCTTGGGGGCCACATTAAATGATGTGGAAGGCCGAATCTGGCCCCTGTGCCTTGTGTTTGACGCATCTGCTCTACAGACAACTGTTGCTATGGATGTGATGGGAAAATCTGGAATTTTTTTGCAGCAGGTTTGCTAAACTCTCAAAGGAATACACTAGCCAAAAACAATGCAAAGAAAGGAAAAGTTGTGGAACAACCTGAAAAACTCCTAAATTCCCACTGGTAAATACTGTATATTTATCATGCTGTAGTATGAGAACAGGTTTTTATGAATGCAAATTCAGTATTTAGCATATAAAAATGTGATGTCATAAACCCAACTCTGTTGAGTGGTTCTAAAACTAAAAATACTGCAAACTTACCAAAATAGATGAAAAAATTGAAAATAACAAGTACTTCAATGGAGTTGGCGTCCCATAAGGATTGTGCAGGCCTATAGTTGGCTTGCAGTTATACATGAACTACATTTTGAGAAACAATGTGTTCATATTACTTTTATAAACATAATTGGGTTACTTATAATGTTTTGTGCCAATAGTATTTTTTCAACAGAAACAACACTGTTGCAGCACAAATATCTACAGGCTCATGCAAGTGCAAATACAACGACCAACATTTTGTTTTTGGCTTTGCTGTATCTGTATTCTATTAGCATATTGATATGATTGATTGATTGATCAATTGATATCTTTTGATACGTTCATGCAAATGGCCTGAAGTTTGGTCACACTTTTTGGATGATGTTTTAACTCTTTGCATGACAAACATGTCACATCCTGTCTGCTCTGTGTAAGTCCATTTATGACATTCATGATGTTGGTGCAGAAAATGTGCACCACTTTTTTGAACTCCAGGAATTATATTTTACTTTTATGGGCTCATTATTTTCAGCTACTTCTGCTCTAAATAATGCATAAAAAGAAGAGAATGAGTGCAAAAAAGGTGCAAAAAAGCAGTCAACACATTCTTTTCTTGGAGATTTCACATTACACAAAATATAATTAATGCAAAACTAAATACAATTTCTCCTACTGACCTGCCCCTGGCTACAATAAAACATAATAAATAATCTGCTTTGGAGTCAGCATACTGAAAGAAAAAACAAACAAACAAACAACACAATTTTTGACAACAAATTTATCAGCTGTTTGATGTAAAAGCATCTAAACAGTTAAAAAAACAGCATCTAAACAGTTAAAATTATACAAAACATACTGTATACAATTATTTTGCGTAGAAGTAAGAATGAGCCCCTACTGTAGAGGTTTATTGTAACAATGCCAGGGGTTGAACTTGTTCATGGAGTCAATCAGTGTTTCCCATTAATAAGAGTGACTACAGTGGCCCCCATGGTCTAATTTTTGCCCCCATAGTCTAAACATAAGATGAACAATTAACAGGTAGTTGAAATTATAGTTTATGGCTTTCGGATTATTATGTGCATATAAAAGTAGTCATTTTTATTTTGTAATCAGTGCTTTTTCATATGTAGACTCAATCAATTATGTCAGACTCCCAAAAATATATACAAAATATAATGTATCAAATACAGATTGTTTGTGCCACCATAGTCTCTGTATAATCCTGCGGGAAACACTGAGTCAATAATGTCAAATGTAATATGTTTCTTCACAAAAACATTTAAAACACTACAGTGGTAGTCAGACTAGCCTATGCATTTGGTTCAGAAACAAAAATTTACGTTCGGTGCCAGTGGTTTTGCAGAAGTGTTTTATTATGTTGTTATGAGTGCACATCTTGGTCACATCAGTGAGAAGCCAGATACAAGACATGGACCTCCCATCACCCAAAAACGATTGGTGCTGGTGGTGCCCCACTGCGCTCCAAGTCAACGTGTCATGCAACAGAGGAATCTGGAGGACAAAAATATCAATTTACAGATATAGACATATTTTTTTCTATTAATTACATAAAATATCTAAAAAGTATTTCACACATTTAAAATCTGGTAATTTTTGCAAGTTACTTTGTCTACCTACCTAATAACTCTTTGTATTACAGCCAAAAACTATTGTGTGTTGGGATGTCACATAACTAGAAGTCGTTTTGCAACGGGAAATTTTTATGATCACAAAAAGGTCATGGAAAGAAAAATGGCAGCGCATTATGCAGTTCTATTAGACACAATAAAAAAGCTATCAAGGTGATACTAATTAACAATGCATAAAAACAAAAGGGCAGTGGGGACCTGCAATGTCCGTGAGGTGATCTAGTACTATGCAGACAACAGCTGAGAGTTAGACACTAGACAGAAATAGGCTGGCCACTTTTACTTCATCAGGAGCACTGCAGCTACAACACCACTTACTTGACCGTCTCCTGTCTATGCCAAATCCAATAACAATATGTGCTTGATTGGGCTAACATTAAAGGTTAAGAGTGTTATCTCAAATATGTGGATGAACAGTGACCACAATGCAAGCATGGTGATGGATCGTGTAGTAATGACAGCCAAATGAGACAAGAGTGTCTAAGCGACCTTGTTTCCTCAAAGAAGATGGCTAATAATAGGATAACTGGAGCTGTGCTGGGGTTTGTAACGGCAATGAGTCATTGCTGAGAAAGCTGTGGAGAAAAGCATTGTTAAAAGTTTATGACAAAATAAATGTATATGTTTAAGAGGTTGTGTTTCAATGACCAAGGCCAAGCAAAGAGATAATGATTAAAATATGTTAACTATAAGTCTAAAATTACAAGCACAACCGTATCCATAGAAAGTATTACAAGTAAAAGAACTACCAATGCAAATGGAGTATGAAAATCTAGCTTAAGTTCTCTATTGTAACACCGGCATAGAAATTTTACTTTACACCTAACTAGACTAGTTTAAATATAGACTAGATTATAATAATGTTCCTCATTTTTACCCAAAACCCTTCAAACTATTCATTAGTTCCTCTTAAACATATTCTCAAACCTATATACATACACTGTTACTAGACTTGATTATTTTAGCAAAATGAAGCAATATGTTGTTTTTTGTGCAAAACAAATTGAGGCATACCGGTAGTCTGTCTTTATGTTCACTGCAGGGCTTCTCCATTGCACAAAGAAAAACATCAGGGGGAAAGAGAAAGTCCACGACATCATTCAGACCATTTATGGAGCTCTCCAGTGGAGGGCTCTGAGCGCTGGCCCACTTTCCCATCGGAGCTTCCCACCAGCACAGTTTTTGCTCCCCTTGAGAACAGAATTACACATAGGGTTAATGCATTACATACCTGCACTCATAATGTATTCAGAGATGACATGCGGTACTTACAACAGTGAATAGGTTAAGTGGTGATAACAAGTAACAAATTTGTGCTAAGACCGAATGAACACAATATCTTAAAAAAGAGATTATAATGGTATTTTAAAAAAACACACACGAAAGAATAGCATTACTAAAAACTTGTAGTGAAGTTTAACAAATAGCTAACAAAAACACAAGTCTTCTATTCTTGTCACAATAGTCACGCTTTTGGAAACTAAATCTACATTACTGAGTGGGTTTCACATGCAATTATTAGAGCAACTTTTGCACAACTTGATTGCACAGACCGCAGACTGCAGAGAGAATCTTAATGTGATCACAATAATTTTTCAGTTACAAGGTTTTATGAAGGACCAAATGGGTTGGGGCTCAGTGTTCCAAGTATAAAAGGAGAGACAGAGAGATGGGCAGATTAGCACAGTAGTTGGAAATCAGAATTGAGATGGAAGAAGAGCAGAGGCGGGTGATTCAGTACATTGTGGGGTTGAGCACATGTAGAGAAGTGAGATTGATACAGAGGAAGTACCAACACTTAAGTGACAGCTAAGACAAATAGCAATTGAAAAGTTGATAGTCTCTACTGCCAAAGCAGCCTCAACAATACATTCAAAGCTTTTATGTATTAATATGTATATAGACTAATAAATTGCCTATATTTACCTTTTTTGCCAGACAAAACATTAGGAACAAAGTCTTATTTATAATGTTGGTCTGTAAATGTGTAATAGTGCAAATAAAATTGATAGGTCTTGTGGTAAGACATGAAGACATGCTAATTTGAATGGCCAACACTGAAAACATCAATTTTGTTTTAGATGAATTGCATCATCACTGTGAACAACATGCACAACTTCCAAAGCAAAATTCTGGGTAAAAAGACAATGTGAGGTCACTTAGTATCACTCAGTGGTGCCAACTTCAAGGCCAGATGGGAGTTGACAAAGCATGGGACAGCAGCTGCATGGATTGTGGCTGTGGAGTAAATGCATGCTGAAACAGCCAAATTAATGGAAGGGGCTCAGTCCAGTTCAGAGTTCAATATCCTACTGAAATGGCAGACATCCTTCCTACTATCAGGAAGCACAGTTCACAGTACTAATCACTTGAAAAGGCAAAAAAAAAAAAAAAGATGCTCGAAATAAGAAAAAAATATTATGCAATTTTAATTTTTTCTCCTTATAGTTGTTCCTTTTCATGGGTTGCCACTAGAAATCACCTGCCACTATCTAAACCTTCAGCCTCTTTCCTTTTGACAAAAACATACCCTAATCATAATTTCCATAAATACATATCCTAATCCAAATCCTCTAAATTTGATTTAAAATAACAAAACATAACATTTTGCTGTGTTACAATTATGATTCTGCTCTCTACAAACTCTCCATCTTTACATTACCTACTGTACGTTTATGCTAAACAATGTAATAAAACCATTTCCAGTATAATTAATTTTACGTCTGAAGATTTAGTATACATTAAACTACAACATATTGCTGATTTAGAAACAGTCTAAAACCTGTTGCATCTGCACCATAAAAGATGACGAGATAAAAGTATTTATGGCTTCGTCCTTAGGGATATAAAAGGTAAGATCTGCTGCCTTGAACGATAGGTCTCTTGTCTTGGAGATTCATCACTGTTTCTCAGAGAAGACACTTTTTCTGCTACTCAAGCTCAAAGAGTTTTCCCTGTTACCATGGCGACTGCGCTTGTGTATACCTCACAGAACCTGTTAAACGCCTACTGGGTTTAACAGATCTTCTTTTTGCTGCTCAGGGAAACTTCAATTACCCGCAACACTTTTTCAACCAGTGCAAGGCCTATTATGGTCAAACAAGACGCTGCAGCCGGCCCGGGAACACCATCTCCTCCCCTGTAAATCTGAAAGCGTTGTCTCATGCTCACAGTGCTGTGACAAGACAAGGTCGAGGGGTCATGCCTCCAGGTGATGTGTTTCCATAGGACTGAGAAAGGAAATGCACATATATGGTTTGGTCTTTATTTATTACCAACCATTTAACTAGATGACTACAGGATCTTCTTGTTCTGTGAACACTGTTGATCTCCCACAAAAAGTCCTCCTGATTATGTTACAAGGAGACCGTATCTTACATTGTTTTCTCTAAGTCAAACGTATCTATGTTATTTAAACAAAATGGCTTGGAATAACATATGGAAAGAGAATAAACTATTTAAAGTCTAAATATAACACAAAATTATATCACTCCAGTGTTCTGGATAATGTAAGATGATCATAAAGGCTTAGAACAGAAAAATCAAGAGGAGATTGTGACAAGCATTGTGAACTTTTATAAAATAAACATTTTTTATCTAAAGATCCAGAAGCTTTTCTCCCTTTGAAACTTTATGTTCACTCTGCAATAGAGGACATTCTAAATTGGCTTGCACACTAGACGTGTGAACACAAAAGGGATGAACAACAGAGAGCAAAACTCTGTAATTGAGCTGGTATAGACTTATTTGTCAATTTTATTGTACAGTAATCCAAACATTCAAGTACTACTTGCATTCCTACACTTAAAGATACACTATGTAACTTTTCTGGAAGTTCTGCCAAATGCTATTCTGGAGATAATATTGTTTTGCCTGGAATTAATTTTGGTTTTACAACAAATTATCAACACAGAGCAAAGGCAAATAACAAAAGGGATTTTTGTGACTGTTTTCTAATGTCTTCATTAGGTTGGCTTACTGCCCCCTTGTGGCAAATAAGTAATTTGTAAATTGATTTTCACAGCCTTAAAAAAAACAAAAAACAAAAAAAAAAATCACATGTTTACATTCAAGGTAATTCTGGCTGACAGTAAAATAAACCAGATGCCTGTTCATCCAAACACTTTTTAACTGCCATAGTATAAATGTCATGGCTGGTTGGCTCTATGCTATCATTGTACATCATAATTCCAGTTTCCAGAGCATTACACATTCAATATAATCTTATGTTGAACAAGAATAATAGGATAAATTTAGCATAAATCTTTTCGTGTTGGTTTAGAACCATCATTGCAAGAACTAGTGAATGTGATTGAACAGCACAAGGGGCGACATTTAGCTTATTTCAACCATGGATCTAACGTTATGAAGAATCAAACACAACTAATTCATCCTTAATATATTGACACATTTAATTATGTAATAATGTATGTATTTAATTATTGCCACATTTAATTATTTAATTAATTATTTCAGTTTTATTTGTACAATTAATTATTTAATTAATTATGTAAATAATTATTTTAAAAAAATGTGCATTTAATTTATTTATTTCAAAATATATTTATTTATTGGCTTATTTAATTAATTATTTAATGGTGTATTTATATATTGAATTGTGGCACTCTGAATCCTCCATTCTTACATTTGATATTGCCTAACGATAACTACATTAAAATTAGCATGCCCAGTTACTTTGGTAAAACTGGTAGCCTGCTTGTTTCGAATCAGTGTGTGATACTTACAAGTCGCTGTTTTGGGCTAAAACTTCATGCAAATACACTTTTACTTTCGAACATTGTATTGCTGTTTACTCAATTTATTTATCATCTTTATCTAAAACACAAGTTTGTTTGTAAAATGGTGGTGGTAGAAAGAAAAAAGTGTCGCAAATTTACCGGAAATTGAGTAAACTGTCGTAATCCTGCCCCTGATGTGCGTCTCGTGAAACCCCGTCGGTCTTTCCGTACGGCAGCGATAGCTGAAGACGGTATGCTCCCAGTTTGAACACCCATTTACCTTTAAATTAATCATATTCACCGTTTTTCTGAAATATACTGTATATTGTTTGTTTCAGAAACATGCCGGCTAAAGGTCCCCTACAGTCTGTCCAGGTTTTTGGACGTAAAGTAAGTCAATCGGCATAAAAATTCACACGTGTGCTACCGCTAAGTCTAATGCTATATGGCCTATTGCACACGAGCTAGCTCGTTATTTAGTAGTTGAACCTAAATATTGGTGGGTTAATATTGAGCGGAATTGATTTGGAAGTGTACTGTAGAAAATAATGAATTGTCTAACCCTTGTTTAAAGTTATATTGTTTGTGTGCTTTCGGGAAGATGTGCTAGGTTTGTACCTCCTCCCTGAGATGACCGTAAATTATGATTAGACTTGTTTGGTAGATTTAATGATGTTCAGAGCCAATATGTCAAATTTGTTAGTTTGGGAATATGCAAAGATTTCTGTTATTTTACATTTAGATTTTAAATAGAGCCGCACATGTAATTTCACATTCCGATTAAGGGTACAACCCAGTGGTATTTATTTTTTTGTGCTTGAAGGTAGGGTCTGTTTATTTACTGTGTTATATTTGAACCTGGGTAAAGACACGCACATTCCAAATGTAGTGTGAAAATATTCATATATATAGATTTGTTATGTCAGTATTGGCTTAACTTAATTTATAGGAAATAATTTATATTATTTATTCGGAACGAGCGCACTGACAGATGCCATTATTCTCATATTATCCGACCTTAAACATTGTTTTCCAGAAAACCGCCACAGCAGTCGCCCATTGCAAAAGGGGGAATGGTTTGATCAAAGTGAACGGCAGACCTCTTGAGATGGTGGAGCCTGCCACCCTACAGTACAAGGTATGGAGAAAAAAAGTTGAATCTGTATTCCCATCCCTTCTGTCTGTGCACAAAGTCAGTGTTTAATGGCTAGACCTCTAACTCTGTCACTTTTTGTTATTCAGTGCCATAAAAATATTATAACTTCATATTTTTTTAAGCAAAGATTACTGAAAACATCCCCAACTGTCTACAATATGTCAACATATTCCATATTGTTGCCAAACAATATATGCTGTGCATTACGCTTTACAGGGATACATTTGTTTTTTTCTCTATACAGCTTCTTGAGCCTGTGCTGTTGCTTGGCAAGGAGCGTTTGCTGGTGTGGATATTAGAGTCAGAGTCAAGGGTGGTGGACATGTTGCTCAAATCTATGGTTTGTAAAAAAAAATTTTTACATCAACAAATTGCATACACAGAATATTAATCTATTTTATTTTGCAGCCATTCGTCAGGCTATCTCCAAAGCCCTGGTCGCATACTACCAGAAGTGTAAGTTTTTTATCGTTATCAAATACCATTGATTACAGTTCTGTAACAACTAAAGCTATGGGCATTTTAAAAAGACCATTTGTGTGTCTTCTATTCAAAGTTTTTATATATCGCTTTTAGGGATGGGACGATTCACTTTAGTCACGATTCGATTTAGTTTTCGAATTTGTAGCCACAATTTTCGATTTTGTTAGTTCATCTATATTCACTTTTTTATATCTTAAGACACAAAATAAACCATAATTCATGACATTTAAAACAAAGCCAAGTTGTTAGAGCTCAGAACTAGTGTTTTTTGTCAACATTCAAACAGTAAACAGTCATATTTAGTGTTCATCAGTTGTTAACTCAACATAATCTGGCACAAGTTCAGGCTTTGTTTCTTCAAACATTGTGACTATTTTGAATTATTGTGTGTATTATACAAATACAGAGTGTGTGTGTAAGTCAGTGGCTGCATGAAAAAACTGATCGATTCTGGCTTTACAATTCGATTTCTGCGAACTTCAATCGATTTTCGATGTTTTCGATCGATTTTCCATCCCTAATCGCTTTCCAACTGCATAAATGGTGCACAAGGTGCTTCACAGAAAAAAATTGTATGCATCATAGGAACAGCATAGTCTGAAGATGCAGAGCTCTCACTAATTGAAACAAGTCTGCTTACTTCTGATTTCAAAGTAACTCCTTAACTGTATGTTATCTATTAGAGAGCTTTGTGACTATTCATATCTTACACATGCCACAATTTACAAAAATATAACTGATGAAATAAGCTGTATGTGTGTATTAGTAGGAACGTGGGGACAATGACGTCAAGTCGAACTTCAAGAAAGGAAATACTCAGGAAATTAGGCTTTATCAAACCCCTTCACAACATTTTTTATTTAGCTTTTTTTGAGAACCACATAATTTGTATAGTGAAGAGTAACATTGTTTTGTTTAGTCTGTATTGACCATAAAATGTGAATTTGTTTTCATGTTTACAGATGTTGATGAGGCCTCTAAGAAGGAGATCAAAGATATCCTGATCCAGTACGATAGGACCTTGTTGGTGGCTGATCCTCGTCGCTGCGAGTCCAAGAAATTTGGTGGACCTGGAGCTCGTGCTCGCTACCAGAAGTCCTACCGTTAAATGCTCTGTACATTTTCATAATAAATTGGGTCATCCTGTTTTGTTTTATCTTTTTTTACATACTTTTGGAATCATATTATTCATAGGTAGGTCTTCTGATATTTCAAAAGTCCTTTGTCTAAATTTCTGTTTGGAATCAGAAAAGTTTTATTACCAATGTCGAACAATACACAAACGGGGAATTTGTTTGGAAAAATATGCTTACAGTATAAAGCAAGATCTAAACAGCAGGCAAATAAGATTCTTTAAAAAGAATACACAGGGAATGCACTATTTGTAGAGCTAAGGTCGATTAACTTCAGTAAATGGGATGGAATCAAATACATATTCGTGATATTAAAGATGCTCAAGAGCGTGCATCTTTTTACTTCCCACCAGATGGCGCTGCTTGGCAACTGCTTTTGTGAACTACAGAATTGTCCATCCTTATAAATTGGCTTACTGACTTTCCAGTTTGATAATTTTTAAGTTCATATGGCTCATACTAACATTTTATGTTTACTGAATAGAAAAAAATGAATAGCATGAAAACAAGACCTACAGAGGTTATGCAGGTGACTTAATTTTATTCCAAAAATGCTTAGCAACTTTAGAATGAGTGGCATTTCTTCAATGTATTTCTTTGTTGTCGTGGCAACGGCTTGTTTGCTACAAGCTTGTCTGCTAAAAACAGTTGATGATTTAGGACATTTTAACTGCAACAAACCGACTCAAAAACATATTTTTTAAGAAGAAAAAGGTAATAAGTTTAATTGTGTGTAATTTTAATGTCTGATAAATGTGAGAAGCTAAAGTTTATCTGCTTTGCTACAACTGTTGACTTGTAAATTCAGTTATTTTTGCAAGTGTTCAGCTAAAACAATGTTTTCATTCGATCCTTCTAAAAAAGAATGGAACTGAGGAATCAAAATGCATAAATAAAAACAATGTTGAGTATTTGACTACAGACAAAATGTAGGCTATTTGAACCAAAAAAGTTTGGCCTGTAGTTACATGTTTGAGCCTGCAGGCTGAAAATGTTTTGACCACGCTAACTTTCTTATAATAAACCCAATGGGCTGTGTGCACGGAATTTCAGTTGGCTTGCGATTGTTCAAAAATGCTAACTTCTGTACATACAACCATTTCCTGTTAGCATTAGCATTTAGACACAATTATGTCTCTTTTTAAACACAGAAGTGTTCTCTGATGAAATATTCCTCTAATATGTAAAGTCTTTAACATGTTTTCTGTAACATTCACCACAACTGTCTGATCTAACGAGAATTTATTAGTTTTACACTGATGTAATGAAAACCTCATTGAAGAGTATTGAACAGGAAGTCGTTGTATGTACAGGATGTAGTATTTTAAACCAAAACAAAACATTTAGAACATAAGCTCATACCCCAAAAGTTCTCACATTCCACATGTTTTTATCATACAATGCAGTAGGTTACAGGCTACTTCAAGGCCAATATGTTGTTGACCTGTGTGAACAGCAAACACCTTAAATCCCACTTGGTCATCTGAAAAAAATCGGGCCAAAAATCAACAGTCCCAGAAGGTAGGCCTACCCTTTTCGCTTACTGCTGTACTGTATTTCCTTTTGCATCCTGTCTAAAGCTCACATCTAGAAATAAGCACCTCACACACCGGGATGTTGGTTGAATTTACTATTGATTTTATAATAATATTTATACAATCTTAGCCAATAATGAGCAGATTAAAAAGTTGTGCACAGCTTGCTTGACCCGGCATAGCCCATGTCTTCAGCTTGTTCATAGAAAATACATCAGTACCTTAATAAATGCATTTCAAGAATTACTTTTATGCCTTCGTGCAATGAAATGTTTGTGATGACATTACAATATAAAAATTTTGAAGGTTTTAGATTTTTTTCTTTTATGGCTACAGCCGTGGAGCTATCACCTGTCTTTCTTCTGTTAACACCTCCACCACCAGTGCAGGTCTCACACTAACAACATCACACTAACACAGAGGTGCGAGCCCAGGATGCATTTTGTCATCACTTGCACTTCATCCCTTCCTCCCCTTCCCATACATGTGTACAAGCTGCTACCATATGCTGCTTCAACCCTGGAAAAGAGTCAAAAAAATCTTTACATCTACCCTTAATTCAATCCAAAAGGAAGAGAATCAACATATTGCCTGCAGCTCCCATGTTTCTGACAAGGAAATCCAAAGTTAGGCTACTGCAAAGCCTCATTGACCAGAATGAGAAAACAATGGCTGGGGCAGGACATCAGGAGACAGTAGCAAATGCTGTCTTTGAATTAAGAGGATTTGTTTAGTGGCATCATAAGTGTGAGTAAATACTTGCCTCTAATCCGCATTGATATCATGTATATATTTTTTGTAACTTTTATTTATTTATTATTTATTTTGTGACAAATGAAAGATTAGAAAAAAGCCACAAAATATTTTAACAAGCATTTCAATAGTTTAGCATTAACAATGATGACAGCTAAAGTCTTTTTGTTACTGCTCAAACAGCGCTCCCAGGCTTTACCCATGCACTCTCCTTCAATACTGCAGAGCTGAGGGAGAAGTATAGAGCTGATGATGGATATATCTCATCTGTTTGCCCTCGCTTAGACACGGTGCGCTCTCCTCTCATCTTGTTTTTAGTTTGAATGAAGCCAGAAAAGGGCTCTGTTACTGAACCATTTGTTAGTCACGCTCCCCTTGGCCAGCATTGACTCATTCTCATTGCATTTAACCTGTACATAAATCTAAAAAGTCTTGTAATACTCAACCAGTTAAAATTATTGTTTTTTTTTCTTTATTTCTGTATAGGCATGCAGAAATAGCAGCATCAAGCTGTGGTCTCCGGGTATCCCAAGAGAGCTTGCCTGTTACGCCTAAGCCAAATCTCAGGTCATAGGCTAGCCAACACATCCTTCAACCTTTGACCTCTAGCTCTGGTTCCATTTCCAACCTGCAGCAGACAAGCGCTGATCGGTCTTCACAAGGTCAGCCGGCCAGCCCAAGATCTATTTTAGTAAAAACACACTGGTCAGAGAAGTGCACAAGGTGAGATCTCAGCCAGCTTTGAAGTTTGGAGGTTATCTTTCATCCTTGCCAAGTTTGTTGTTGTTCTGTTATTGCCATCTTTAAAAAAACCTATTGGTCGACTTGTTCTCTAAAAAGTATTTTATGGTAAAAAATAAATATATAATACTAATATTAATGATAATAATCCTTATATTGGGCTGCGTCTGACTAATGTTAATGTTTTAGCAAAGTTCTTTTAAATAGCCAATTTGTAATGTTGCTTTTTTTATTAATCTTAGCTGGAGATGTTTAATACTGGAATGTCTTTTTTTACTAAATGAAAAAGTATTTCCACCTAAAAATATATTGCAAAGCAGCACTTTGTGGCAATATCCGACAGCTGTGTAGTGTCTGAATCTAATAAAATATTTTATTTCCCATTAAGAGCCAAAAACAGGGCTCTGATTGGCCAGCTTGGCTGGACCACCTTATTTTCACTTTGACTTTGAAAAAGCTGTTCCAACGGCATACACAGTTGAAAAGTATGCTTGTGGATATTAACAATTCCTCTGTGAGTAACAGAAACAAGTTAGCTACCTCTACTTTTTTGTATACAAAATCAGATACCCAGTTTTAACACTCAAATCTAGCATATTTAGGCTGTTTTCTGCTCTAAAAATAAAAAAACACTCAGTTTCAGTTCTGACAGTGAGTCACAGATGTTACCCTGAACAATCTGATGGTGCTCCCTTACGTGCTTGTTTCCATGGATATGAACATATTCAATAAATAATTTAATAAATAGCGAAACATACCAGGCTAACAGGTAGCGAGGTCTTCACCTTTAGTGTTCTTTACTTCTTGACGCAATTCAGCCCTGACCAAAGGGTAAAACAAAAAGTATTTTTAAAAGTGCAAGATGACATCTTGGTTATATTTTTAGGTTGAAGTAGTTCAAAGAAAACCTACAAAAAGACATCATGATAAAACCCATCAATTAGCATTTTCAGTTTCAGCTCAATAAAGCAGGATTCCTCAATATTTGTAAATTAAACAAAGCACAGCACTGAAACTGATTTTGATGAGGACAATGGCTAAAAGCACAGGAGGCAGTGTTGAAACCTTTAAAGTTTAATCTTATTATTGTCCGCTTATGGTGAATGTTTTAACAGACATATTTTTACACCCTATTCTATCTATTATTTTAAATATATTTTTTTTCTTTTTTATGTATTTATATATTTATTCAAGCCTCCTTTTCTTCTTTTTTATTTTTTAATCATATTACTACTGCCTTAAATTGTATAATGACTCAGCACACCTGACTGACAATTTCAGCATCTGTTTTTTTTTTATATATATATAAATTTCTTGCCCTGTTAAAATAACAACTCATCGTTTGTCCTAAGACTTTAGTAAACCCCATTAAAGGCACCATGACAGCGATGGATGACATTTTACTATCTATGCTCTCATCGCTTAAAATGCTATGTTGGCAAATCTCCCAAGAACCTGTTGCTTCTCTTTGAGTGTTTTGACCTGTATAGTCAGCACTGTCACACATGGGATGACGTGCCTCAAATCTGTCAGGACCAGACAAGAAGACTGTTACTGAGGAGTACTGTGGAGAAGGCCTATGTCATGCTGTCTCAGTCTGAGTGAGGACTGGGGGACATGGCTAATTAAACGGCCCAAAAGCTGTTGAAAGGAGTGGACAGTGCCAGCACGAGGGGCACTTGACGCCCATGTGTTCTTGTTTGGGGGGGGAGTGGAGAGTGAGCGTGACGAAACAAGAAAGCACCACCCATTTGCCAAGGTCTCATTTTGGGTAAAATATAGTGACGACTGTAATAAAGGAGGATGGTAATATTAACTGCATTTCCAGACGTCTCAAAAAACACAGCTTTTACTCCTCGCAATGCAGCACGCAAGAATATATATAGTGAAAAAGATGAAAGCGTGACAATCTGGAAACAACGGTTGTTAGTTACAGAAAATGCATTAAGGCATGAGCTGAGGGAGAGCAGCAGAGCAGAGGAAGTGCTGGGATTACCCCTGGCCCTCTCCAGTCTCCCCTTCTTCTCTCTGTAGTAAACTGTCCAGATTTACAAGGCCTCATGGGATAGCTCATCCTCGTCCTGTCAATCTTAGACAGCCCATTATTTGAAATATTCCTAAATCAGCCATGACAGTGTTCAGAAGGGAAGAAGGTCTAAGTCATCAACAGTGGAAAAAAGGTAAATTATATCACCTATGGGGAGATAATCCCTTATGTACATGATTGCAAATTTAGCTATGAAAATACAGCTATATTTGCAATTTATCAATAAAAGTCAGTAATAAAATTAAAGATGTAGGAAAAAAAAACAGGTAAATTATAGTGGAAAAAAAACATTAAAAAAAAAAAACATTAACTATAAATGACAAGTTACGTTCACATGACAACACAACATAGTAAAAGTCCTGAGCTGGAGGTCAGGTCAGAGTACTGGGGGACAATTTGCTGTCACTGCATTGCTGCCTTGATTTATCGCTTGAATCTGTATTCACAACAAACAAAAACAGGAAAAGAGTTCAGCACATAAGTTAAAAAAAAAAAAAAAAGCAATTTCGAGTTACATACAATCAAACTCCTTAAAGGAGAACGTCCTTGCACAGCAGTACTGCCATGACGGAACCACAACATTTTAGTGTCTCTATTCCTGCTGCTGATTCAACAGTATGGCAGTGGTCACTGTTGAACCTGCTGCAAGTGTGGATATTGCTCTGGAATGTTTATCCCTATGCTTTAATTCAGTGAATGACTACAGAAGTAGAAACGTTTATATGCCTATACTCTCACATTTCTCTGCATTTTCCAACCTCAAAATAAATGTGCTTATCTGTGAAGCATTGTCTTCCTGAGAGAACACGTTTTCTTCGTACAATTATAGCTGTAAATAAGAGTAGATCTCAGCTAAAATCCCACAGAGCCTGTACATGTCTCTGATCACAGCGGGCCCCGGAAGACTCCTTCAACAGAAACAGGAAGCAGTTCACAGCGCAGGTCATGACCTCTCTCATTCAGTCGCATGAGTTAGCGTTGGCCCACCCCAGCGCAACATGGAACAGTTCCGGACCCATCAACAAGGTGTGGAAGGATGCTCAGGCAGCACTGTCCGGCTGCACATGTGTGTGAGCGGAGAGAGGTGCACATCTGTCCAGCTACAGCCGTGTAACAGTATTATACACAGAGACATGTCTAACTGCAGCTGTGCTCAATACAAAACATCTACAGGAGGGACTGACTACTGTATGGGCTGACATTCAACAAATATATAGTTTTCAGTGTTCCCTCAGGTCTGCTGCTCTGAGACCATCATGTAAAATATAGACTACAAAGCACCAATAGTTCTTTTGCACTGAGGTCCCTGAAGCGGTATTACACATAATAACATTGTCATCTTATTTTGAGTTGAAGCTTCTATTACACACATTTTACCTCTGTGAGAATATTATGTTTCATTCTCAAATCTTTGAGCATCCTTCATCATCTTTATCTTCAAATCTCAAAACTCACCGCTTTTTTCAATTGAACAGCATTACTTTTCCAATTCCTTAAAGAACCTTTGCTTGTTGCCTTGTATTCTAAATAAATAGTAAGTTTAGTTTTTTGTGCAGTTGAGAATTTTCAAGAAGATTCAATGGCCCCGGTTCCCACTTTGGGAATCTCTGTTATAGGCCCTTTGACCAAACTGAACATTGTTTTCAATTGTAGGTTGTCTGCATAAGCATTTAACGCTTTTTATTTTGCTTACAGAAACAGAATATCTGTTAGCTACTTGGTAAAGACTGTAACTTCTGAGGAAATGTATTATTATTTTTTTAATCCCTAAATAGTGGGGGACATTTCTCTGTGGTATAATTTAGTTTTCCACGTCTAGATACAGATATTCTGACAACAGTTTCATATTATAGCATTCAGCTTGCTTCCATCAACATCTTAAGCACTTTGTGATACTTCTGTAAGCTAATTGTGCCTTATGTCTGCAGTATGGTAACATGAGCTGTTGACACCTAACTCTGTTAGAAAAAACAAGGCATGCCCTGACTTGTTCAGGCTATATATACACACACCATAAAGAAATCATTCATAATCCAATCGTTTTTTAACACTCACCTAATTTATATGTGTATTATTTATCTCTACCTGTTTCTCTCTCTATATTTGTATCTATATCTTGAATAATTAATGCATATTGTTGTGTACTTCCTCCTAAAACACGGCGCATACAGTGTTTTTGCCAAAGAAGAGGATTTTCTGGCCCAAAAGCAGAGCTGATGTCATGGGAGCTGTGAGCTGTTTGGGTCACATCTGATATTTCACTTTAATGGCAGAGTGTTAATAGTAGAAAGCCCAGGGAATATGCTCTGTGTGTGTGTATTTGATAGGAGCGGAAGGAGAATTTGGCTCAACAGAACTATATTTTCAGTTAAATCCATGCATGGTTTTACTCTCAATAGAAAAATCAGCCTACAACTTGCCAAATTAACTTCTCTCACCTGATTCCAACTTTTCAAATAATCTGCAAGTGTTTTTTTTCCCCACAAGCCTCTGGCCAGATACTACTTTTGGCTTTAAAAGCAGTCCCACACAAGATTGTTCATAGATGACTGATTCTGGGAGATTCTCTTACTAATGCCCCTATGCAAATTCCCACCACTGATACATGTTGTTTATTGCATGATGAATTTTCACACATTTTTGTATTGCTTCATTGCTACAAATGAGTAAAAATAAATAAATACATAACCAATCAAGGACTTTCTTCAGTTATTTTCATATTTGTCATAATTTCAATGACGAAATTGGTCAAATACAAAACGTTTTAATAGGCTTTTCAATAGAAATCAGATTTGCAACATAAACCATAAGTGATTCTGTTTTCTGCAAGTTATTATATATCACTCTTTTTCAGTAAAACACTGTCTGAAAACATCTATTGTAATGTGGTAATGTCTGAATATCCAGTGGCAGTGACTTTCTGATGACATGGAAAACTTAATCTTTTGTCGTTTTTTTCTTCACAGACTGCAGCTTGTGCAAGCATGATAAATATTTCCCTATAACCAGGTCATAATTACATACCCTTGTCATATTATGCACTTTAAAAGTCATCTCTCTGAAATGTTTCCATGCTGTGAACTATAGCAGCTCTTACTATCTGTTCCTTCATCTTCATTGTAACAGTCAGACTTATTCTTTTTAACAAATGAACTACTTCTCTGCTCCTGGGTTTATGTTTTGGCCTATGATGCAGTTTGTCCTGTTGCCAGCTGTTGTTTTTGCAGAGGTAAATCTCTATAAATCAATGCGAGTTAATCTGCTGAGAGATTTTGAGCTGGGCCCGACTCTGGGGCACTCCATCCCCATTTGTTACAGGGCATCCATCATGTGCTC
Organism: Mugilogobius chulae; assembly: GCA_038363315.1. NCBI lineage: Eukaryota > Metazoa > Chordata > Actinopteri > Gobiiformes > Gobiidae > Mugilogobius > Mugilogobius chulae. The sequence continues at coordinate 18,551,038 of CM076409.1, forward strand.
AATGAAGCTTCAGTGGAGCAGTGACATCGCGCTGATGTCTGCTCCTCATTCGTATACCAGCACTTCACCTCACCTTCTTTACAATCCTGTCGGGGTAATACTTTTAAAAACAACTTTCATTCCATTCTTATGCATGCCTCATGATCACCACTTTATCTGATTTTGCAGTGAAACTATACTGAGCATCTTCAAGGGAGCAGTGTCTTGTGGTGAAGGAAAGGTGAGCTGATTGACCTGTCATTTATCATGTAACTTTAACTCCTGCAATGCGTTTACTCTTATAAATCCTGAAATTATTCCTATTTTTTTCCCCTTTTAAATCTCTATACAGTCATATATCAGGGAAAGGGGAAACCATGTAAAATATAATAAATCAAATAAGATACAGCATTTGCAGATCTGTACTGCCATAAAGCACAGGTATTGAATGAAAACTCTAAGAAGAAGCCATGTGAGTTTGGGAGCAAATATGCCACAAAAACAAGTCAGAAATCTTTTACCATGAAAAAAACTTTACTGACATTTTTGGTAGCTTACTTTAATTTGAAAAAAAAAATGTCTTTGGCAGATATTGTACCGATAGGCTATTTTTGGTTTACAAAAATAAATGAAATTTAATTGTTATCTTTTCTGTGACATAAAAATCTTTCGAGATTTGCTGATAACATGCTGCCAGCTAAACACTACAATTTTTATTTTTTTTTTTTATTTACTTCTTTCAGACTTTAAAATTGGACTGTTGTTTCACCACTGCATTGAAACCAAGATGTTTATAGAGATCAGTAGTGAGACGTGACCTTTAAGAGCAGAACGGGAAAATGTCTCTTATAAATATGTAAAGAAACCAAAACAGAAAGATGAGTGGGACCTTTCCTCAGGTTGTGACCTCACCATGACCCTGTTGTGTTTACCTAGGTTTCTCAGCTCCTCCCATATTAGCCGCATTATCCTGTGTCCTCCTACCATTCTTCCCCTGATCACCACTGATGGACCATTTCCCTTTAATTAAGAATGTGCGAAAGAGCAAATGTTCGAGGTAACATCCATCATGTTGACAAATCACATGACAAATAAAGACAGCACAGTTTGTGAAGTAGTTGTAGTTAAAGGAAAATGACTAACTTTCAGTCAGCAATAGTAAGAGTACAAGTGTTAACGTTTTAATCGATCAAAGAGATAAAAAGCATGTGGCATTTCTTTCTCCCTCAAGACCAGAGGTGGTTTTGGAAAAGAGAACAACAGGCACCTCATGTGGAGCAGAAATCAAGGAAAACATGTCAACAAGCACCCTTTCATCTGCAGCGTGAAGCAGAGAGGAGCACCCACAGCTACAGAATCACACTCTCAGACCTGTCTGAAGTTTTGATGCTGCTATATTTACACTGCTAATAGCCTCCCACTGTAGTAAGTAAAGATGAGCATTCCTATGTGACGCGCTGGTGAGCCCAGGTCAGGCAGGTCAGTGCTGGCACGAGTAAGGTCAACAGCACAGAAAAGGCAGATATCAGAGCCAAGGTTTTTTCCTATTGCTCATCAACAAAACCTTCCCATCTCCATCCGAGAAGCATGAAGAAATGAGTCAAAACTCAAACATCGCCCCCATAGGGAATTCTCACGAGCAAAGAATGTCCAAATTAGTGCAAGAATCCTAAACATCAGCACTACTTTCTTTAAACAAAGTCCTACATTTTCAAAACGCAAAACAAAGCAGGCTTATTTTTCAGTTGGCAGCGGAACTGTGCTGCAGCTTAAAGTTACAGTTTATGTTTGAAACTGGCTTGTTGCCAGTGGCTGCTGTTGTAGTATGGGTAGGAGCCATGTCCCGGGATGGGCAGGGTATGGTGATTAGTTGGAGCTTACAGATGAACTCTGGTCCGGGCTGAGTTTAGGCTCCCCACTGGTGTAAGCTGTGGGTGGTAAAAAGATAAAACAGTTGGCTGACTGGCCACTGTTTATGCAGTCTGTTTGTGGTCTATATCCACAGCTCTTTGCAACGCCTCTTCTGCAACATTCATACAGATGATTTTACAATACTCAAAATTAAAAAGCAAAGATAATGTACTGTAATAGTTGTTTTTATTTTGTTTTGTTTTTAAGTATACAGATGTTACAGAGGCTGGAGTATGCCTCACTACTGGAGGTCCCTGGTAAAAGTCCCTGGTAAAATCTGGGGGGTCCTACTACACCTGTCCAAGCCCCACAGACCCAGAGTCAGCCTCAGAGAGGTGGTCTGCTAGTTCAACACTAAACACTGTGAAAGTGTGAGACAATACATAAGTAACACAGAGTAGTGCCGGGCCCAAATGTGCTCCTTTTAACAACACATACACAGGCGTCTTGTTGTGTGGTCCATTTTAACAGAAGTGTATATCACTTTACAGATGACTACAACACTTTCTATACCTCAGTAGGTATTAATCACACAAACCATTTTATACTTTGTTAAAAAGGTACATATTATGCAAAGTCAACTTTCAACAGTGTTACAAAAATCTGTTAACTCAAAGTAAACCTGTTATGTCCAGCAGCTGAATTTTGAAAACCCTGTTTTTATCTGATACCTATCCAAACCCACATCCCTGTACTTAAATATTTTTAAATTTAAAACTTCTAGTGGTACTAGGATACATAAAGGCCTGTAAAATGCATAACACATTACAACACTGTGACACAGTGGCGCAGCGGTTAGCGTTCTGGCTTCATAGAAGCAAGAAGGTCCCGGGTTCGACTCATGGGCCGCCCGGGGCCTTTCTATGTGGAGTTTGCATGTTCTACCCGTGTCTGCGTAGGTTTCCTCCGGGTACTCCGGTTTCCTCCCACAACTAAAAACATGTTCAATGTGCCTCCCCTCCCCAGGACTACAGATGGAAATTAGCTGTAAGCTACAATCTGGTACAAGCATCTCTGCCTTTGTGCTTAATGTAATTGTACATTGTCCTTAATAAACATGACCTTACCTTACAAAAAGATATGGCATTACACTGTGTAAATCCTTTTGCAAAATCAAGACCTGTAATACTTTTTATGTTGCTAATACATTGTTACCAATGTATTGACAATGATAATTAATTGTAAAACACAGCAATAATAATTCTGCAATTTCCTATACTGAGAACAACTTTCACATCAATCATCAGTGAAAATTGAGGTGAAAATTGGGTTTCGTCAGTCTCCTGTCTTTAACAGCAGAACACAGGACTGACCTATCGCGACACAGTGGTTATATTGTGCAACCAAAATCCCCTGTACTGTTCCACACATAAATCTGTGCTGCCGTGACTAACTCGTCGGTAACAGGAGCCGAGGCGGGCATTCCACCAGGACCCTGTCTACATGGGTCGCCTTGCCTAAGAACCATCCCAGAACCTCCACGGGCCCCGAGGGGACCCACTGAAACCAAACAGTGAGGTCAGATCTGCCCCCATCTCACAGCACGGATTAGACATAAACACATATCAACTAAAGCCTGTGAAACTGAACTTGGATTAAGTCATTAAATGTTGCCATCCACTCCTAACACTTCCCAGGATCTCATCACATCAGTGAACAATGCACTGGTTACATAAAACTATTTAATTTCAAGATAAATAAAGTTAAAAAAAGATATGTTGCACTTTCACACCAGAATGTTGCTTTTGTCTTTTTATCTTTGGTGTCTTTGCCTCTTAATATGTGTACTTTCAAGCAGAAACAGGTTTATTATTTTTCCAATAGTAATTAATAGAACAAAAGCATAAATGGAAAACAAAGCTCTTCAAAATCACTTTCCTGCTGCATGCACCTGCACCACTCAAACACCATGAAACTTTATATACCTAATAACTTATACTGCAGTAACACTAGAATTTTTATTGTATCAAACAGGTGGTGATGACCTTGAACCATAGAAAGTCTTTGCACCGGAAAGTCTAAGTCTAATGTGTTTGTATGTGTTTGTTGACTAAACACATATATTGCTATTAATTACAAATAATACTTATTCAGACTCACATAATGACCCAGTTGCCCTCCTTGGGTGTTTGGATAGTAATGGTAGTCCAAAGACGTTTGGCTGTGGAGAGGAACCTGTTAGGAATAATTCATGGAAGTGTCACAAGTGAGAATCTTGGGATTTTCTTACATTTTAAAGGCCACACACATGAACCTCTATCTGTTTAGCAGCATTACATGGATGAAGCCTGAGACATACAGTATATTGTATGATTGATATATAACATTATGCTGTATTTCTAATTGAACATTCTGGAGGTAGAAAATGAATTGCATAATCCCATTGAAACCCTTTGAAACAATTTTCACTGATGCAGACAAGTTTTGGGCCTCACTGTGGAATTTTAGAGTTAAAAGAGCAATATTTCCTTGGAAAAAAAAATTTCTAATATTTTTTAGTCCAAGAAAAACATCTAAATAACAAAAACATGCTTTTACTCAGGTTAATTTTTTAACCAAAATTATTTTTAAAAAATTGGTCTTTAAAACACTTAAGTTTTAATATACACTGGACAGACAACAATTAAGTTGTAAGTTGTGTAGGGCCTGTTATAGAATGTTCTAACTTTTCTATGTTGACTTTCCATGTAAATAGACGATGCTGAGTAAATGTGAAATTTTAGATTCATATACATATACAAAAATCTAACATTTACAGATAATGGCATAACTTTGGTCATAATGTCATCGTCTTGAAAGACTTCCAGCTGAGGTTGAGCCTGACATGACATGTGCTTTACCCACAGTGGCTTTATGATGATCCAGGGGATATCTGCATCCAGACATTGCCTCAGTCTCATTTAGTCTCTGTTATTATAATGATAAACTCTATATCAGCAATTTTACAGCTCAGCAGTGACCCACATCTAACTCTTCACAGGAGACATCCATCATTATCCTATTAGGTTCTCTCAAAGCCATCTTATCTCCACCACCTTCAAACACATAAAAGCACTATTGTTTTTTCAGAAATTTGGCTCTAATTTTCATTGTAACAAAACCTGCTTTAACTCCTATAGAAAAACTAATATTGTTTGATCATTGTTATCAGGGTTGCCATAGAGACAGTCACACTTGGCTGGTCTGTTATCTCATGCCATGACTCCCAAAGCATGTGTGATATTAGTGACAACTATTCTACCATGTACAAAGTGCGTTGCATAGCATAATAATTGTTCCATTCATATTCCAACTTAGTCACAATTATATTTTGCTAACTCACAAATATCACTAATAATTTATCAAAAAAAAAAAAAAAAAGACACTCAATTTTCTTGAAACAGTGGGCAGGTCAATAGGGTCAACGTCTCACCTCACCAGCCAGACGAAAGGTCTCTGTGAGGGTCAAGGCTAGTGCCCCTTCTAAGTCCTGCATCAAGGGTTTAGTCCAGGCGACCCAAAGTGCGAACAACCTGAGCCAAATAAGTTTTAATCCATCACTTTCTAAATGAAAACAGAATCAATCAAGAAGGTCCATCAGATCATTGCCATTTAAATCACCATTGCCTGTCAGGTGATAATCTGCAAAGGGCCATTCTCTGTGTTTATCGCGTATAGTGGAAACCTGTTGAAAAGACAACTATATTGGCATGTGAACAGCTGCAAAAACCTGCTCAATGTTACATGTCTCCTCTAGCTTATTATTCTTTACATCCATTTGCAGAGACAGGGCATAAAGCAAGTCCGTCAATACTAGTCCATTTGCGAGGGGCACATATTGACATTGCCTGACTAGTGTGCAATACCATTATATCACACAATGTAAAACACTGAGGTCAGATGGAGTTAGAGCAAGTTAGTGAGCTTTTTCTCTTGCTAATTGACACACTTCAGCTGCTCAAACTTTGAACTGAATCCCTACATAGGCAACAGAAAGCAGGCAGATGCCATCAGCGCTCACAATCCCCTTACTTTGAAACCCTAGCCTCCCCATATAACCCACAGCCCAGGACACGAGTGAGAGGAGCCGTCTGCTAGGCAAGCTTTAGCCCAAGAGACACCACCCTCTTTTGTCTAAACACCAGCTCGTCTGAAGCCGGCAAGTTTAAGGAACACAGCCAAAGACAATTAGATGTGGAAGATGTTATCATGCTAGCTCCACGGAAAGAAGACATTGTTTGTCCAAAGTTTAGTATAGTGGACAAGCTTGGCACACTTCCAACTCCCACCAGTGCATGTTCTCTTTTGAACTCAAGTGGACCCGTTTCTGTGAAAATGTGTTGTACTTTATCCATGGTTTATCCTATTTGTCTGGCTACACAACAATTTATCTGAAAATATGTCTGTTCAACTCATATTTCAGACAAAAGGAACAAGCTAAAAGAGGGGGTCATTGATACTTGAAGGAAACTTTACATAAATTCAGATTTGCAGCTCAAGTAAATGAAGCAGTTCAAAATAATTTCTATTTGAGCCTAGCATAGGTTACAGTCTAATGTTTGCTGAAAGAAGTCCTATCCTATAGCGCTACGGAGCATTCGGCCAGAAGCAGTGTTACTGACATGCTCCTCAGTTCCCCATAATTAATCTGATCATGCATCAGTCTGTCACTGATGCTTCTTCTCAATCACATCTCTGTATTGCATCATTACAATACTTCATGCTTGTATAGAAACTGTTTCATCCAACATTTTATAAGATTCCACGTCTATTTTCTTTCTATGTTTTTGTTCTTTGTGGTCCTCTTGATTCTTGTCTGCCTGTTCCTGTGGTGGGTTGGGCAGGAGTTCTTTTGTCTACCCTTTCCTTTATTTTAGTTTTCAGCTGACTCAACAACAACACTTAGACTAGGAGCCTCATTTATCAATCCAGGTGCCAAACAGCGATTACAAACTGGAAAAAATACAATAAAATAAAATAAAAATAATAATAATAAATAAATAAAAATAATAAAAGTTAGCTGTGTCAGGTTTTGCTCCCCTTAACATACTTTGAACGTCAGCAAATGCTTGATAAATGAGGCCTAACATTTTTTTAGCCAGCAGGTTTTTGAAATGCAATTGTCATGATTGATCTACAGTATGTAAACCATAAGAAGTAGATGTATTTTACAATACATCTAAATGTGACTCACTTGGCTGAAATATTTAAAGTGACACAGTGTAAAGTGAAAAATCAACTACTAAACTTAATAAAAATTGAATGTTAAAACCATGCATTCTTAATGAGAATAAATACATATAAGAAAGCTTTTCCTCTATAAATACTAACAGCTTTTCAAACACATAATTTATTTAGTGAAACAAATAAAATAAAATAAATTACAAAAACATGCTTTTTTATTTCAAATGTTTTTGGTCAATTGTTACACAGTGTGCCCTTAGTCTTATTATTGTGCTGCTTTTTCAAAGTTTGTGTCATTATTTCTTTAAAACCATTGTCAATTTTTTCACAATTGTATAGAGATACAGTACATTTTTTTTCAGCCAGTACTATGCACACTAGTCTGGTGACCCCATCTGTGACCCCAGGTGACACTGTCAACGGGCTCATGACCAGGGTACTTAACCTTACACTGGCTAACTCATATTCCAGGTGTGGAGCTAGATGCACTGTGTCCGTCATGGTGCAAAGTTTCTTCTGAGAGTGCACTGTCTGAGGCAGGACGTCCTGTTAAAATGGGAAGGGGATGGGTTTTTGTGTTCATTATCAGGGTTGTTTGTGACCCTCTTGTCAGCACTAGTCCTAACTGGATGCTCCCCGGTTTAAGTATGTAATAATGGTATGTAATGAATGTATACAAATTTAACGTAAGGTTCTATAGTGGAAGTTTATAATTTGCAATTATGTAACAACTGTAAAGTAGGTAAAAAAAAGGTAACAAATAGCTAACGATTAACTGGAATGATGATAATGATGATGAACTTAATATAGAAACCAAAAGAGTAAGACATTAAAAAGATAAAAAGATATGTAGAGCAAATGAAATGAACTGAAATGCACAGTGGTTTCATTTGCATGAAGGCACAGTCTGAGGTCTTGCACACCCTTCAGATGTTTGGCCACATAACTGATGTGGAGAGATTACGACTCTGGCATCAGTGGATTCCTGTCAGATTTATGCTTATATGTAGTCGTTCCCCAAGAGGCCGGATCATCCAGGTTGAATTTCTGCCCAGGATATCCCATGATTCTCATTGACAGCTGAAGCGGCAACCTTCTGACACTGACATGAATTTATGCTGCTCTTCAGGATGCACAGTAGTGCGATTGGGAGAATACACAATCTAGACATAACAGGGAGGCCTCTCTATCTTCAGAATATTCAGGTTTTCACTGCTGCTCAGTGAATATAAGCTCTGCATCAAATGATTCATCCTACCCATTCATCAATGATTCATGGATGAGCTTATAAACTTATCTGTTTTTCAATATAAAAAGTAGCCATTGACACTACTTCTACACAAAGTCACGGGGCAGCCTATGGTGGGCCCAGAGAAAGATGCTTGATGCAGTGTGACTGTCCAAGTGTCGGATAGAGTTTCACATTCTATATTTAAGCTGGGACTTGTGTCGCTGTGCACTATTTAAATACCACTGTCCGTGTCAAAACAGAGACAGGGGTGCAACAATATGATGGACCTTTTTGAGACCAACACGTTTTTATTCAGTGATCTGCGTTACCTCGAAGACGGAGACCATGAAACTCTACAGAACCTGGAAGTGGCCGGAGTGTCACTTTTGTACCACGGCAGTGACAGTCCCCTGTCCACGGGCCAGGATCATGTTCAGTCCGAGACTGGGGGCGACAGCAGCGGAGAAGAGCATGTCCTAGCGCCGCCTGGGCTCAGGACACACTGCGAGGGCCAGTGCCTCATGTGGGCCTGCAAAATCTGCAAGAAAAAGTCTGCTCCTACAGACAGGCGCAAGGCCGCCACGCTCCGAGAGAGAAGGAGGCTCAAGAAGATCAACGAGGCCTTCGAAGCGCTCAAGCGGAAAACCGTGGCCAACCCGAACCAGCGACTGCCCAAAGTGGAGATCTTACGCAGCGCCATCAGCTACATAGAGAGACTTCAGGACTTACTACAGTCAATGGATGAACAGGACACAAAGTACAAAGGGCCCACACCACGCAACAGCAAGGATCAACATGTAAGCCAGCCCTGAAAACATGCCTTCTTAGTTCTGTAACTGAGTACACTGTGGATAAAACCCATCCTCGGTATGTTTAATTAGACACAATAAACTAAAGCATACATATATTTGTATTAATTGTCTTTATAGTACATTGTTGTTTTCTAAGCAGTAGCCTATTTTAATACGTAGTTACTGCTCTAGGCTGGAGTTTATTGGAAGCACTCTGAAGTCTGGCCCTCTGCAGATCATTCCACAACAACAGTGACATGCCAGAGAGAAGGTAAATATGGAACAATTTGACAAAACAATGTAAATATAAGAAATGAGGCTATTGGGGTGTTTCTTATATATATATTTTTTTTCATACATTTTCAGAGTGTGGTGATGCCTCCTGCAGCCTTCTACGCCTCTCCTCCATAGTGGATAGTATTAACAGTGAAGACAAGAACCTCATAGAAGACAGCTCAGAAAACTAAATTTAGAAATGTCCATTGTTTAATTTATAGTTTTATCATTATTTTTTTTAAGAATTAGCCACAGACTTTTACATACCATGTTTTATATCATTTTATATAAATTGCATTGCAAAAGTAGTGTTGAAGATAAATATTTGTGTACAATATTTGACCAACCAAACACACTGTTGTAGTGGAATAATTTTTACTGTGACAAGAAGGTTCTATACTATAACACTTTTTAAGAGTAAAATGAACAGTAATATTGTGCTTGGTGCACCTATAACACTGCAGATCACCTCTGACTTAAAGTGCAACATCTACTGGTTCTGCTCACATTCACGCTTATTTAAAAGCCATAAAGTCTCTCAAATATGCTCCAACTGGCACCCGGCACAGCAGCTCTGATTCCACAACAGAAACTGGACCCCTCTAGTCCCTCACATGCTGGGGCACAAGTCACTATTACGTCTGGAGACGGAACTGAACAAACAATAAGCCTTTGAGCTATGCAACTTAGAAATGGACTTTAAAGGAGACCTAATGTGTTTTTTTTTCAACTATTTAGTAAGAAACTAGAACATAGGCAGATCTATAAGTTACCTTTTGTTCATTATAAAACACAAAATTGATCAAAACAGCTTGAAAATAGAAACAGCTCTAGTGACTTGTGCAGAACTGATAAGCCCTGCCTATTCATTTTAAAATTTCATTGTAAGAAGCAATGACTTTTAAATAACTAATAATAATTATTGTTGGAAAGTGACTATGGGACAGTTTTGAACCATATATACTTCATTTTGAGAATTATAATTTTTAATTATAACAAGAAATACAGACAACTCGGAGGGGATTGGTGGTAGGTGAGAACAGGGATTTTCTGAGTAGTTGAGCTTCAGCTGAATAACAATATAAGATTATCTCCGACCAGCCTCTTTACAGATGGAAAGAACAAAAAAGGACAAGTACTGAGAACGACGAAGAGAGTAAAGTGAGGAATATGGTACAAAGTAACATTTCAAATATGGTGTGGTAAGTCAAAATAAATACATTTAAAAATAAATTGAAACCAGTGATACTGTCGCCTCTTTTCAGGTTGTAACCTACTAAGCTGACTGTACAATTGGCAATGATGAGTTCTGTATGGACATTGTAAAACAAATCTACATAACATGTTAAACAAAAGTTTAAGGTGTAAGTGTTTTGATAAACAATATCAGCATAATCTATAATTGGTAAAATAAGTTGTGTGATTATTTTCATTCGTACTTTCGTACTAATGGTCATCATGATCCGATCACTGCACGCTGGAGTTGACCTTTAAGCTGTGAGCATGTGTGAGGTCAGAAGACCTCTTAGTAACAGCAAAATTAAAAATTATACACTTATTTTATTTGCTGTTGTTAAATAGATTAATAGATCGTTTTGCTGTAGCCTACTGACAAAATTAGAATTCAATTATGCAAGCTACTGTGGCACCCTTTTCTCTTTCAGCATCTTGAAAATATAAAATTCACAAAATATAATTTTTCTATCCAGACAGAAACCTGATATTCCTATACTTTGATGAGATTTTAATGGGCGGCTGTCTGCTCAAAAAGTAGAAACCCATTGTTGATTTGCCCTGCCGTGCACTAGCAAAACACCCGCGACGCGCTTTGTGTTTTTACTATAATCTACACGCAGCAGAACATGATCAAAATGTCATTGTGTAAAAGAAAAGTTATATTTAAAAAAACGTGAGAACGTGATAAATTGAATCTCTGTCAGCGGCTGTTGTGGCACGAAATGAGCATCATATTAGAAGTTAGAGCATGAGGTCGTTTAGAAGAAATAGGGCTCTGGGACGTGAGGAAGATGGACGTAAAAGATTACCTCGTGCCCTTTCACTTAACTCTATCTGTGACCCTTGAGAACAACAGGCACAGCCCAATAGTCCCCTGAGAACTCCAAGAGCCATGCGCTGCGCCCGCGTCACCGCCACGTGCTAGGCCCAGAGAGTCAATGTTTAGTCCCGGCCCGGGATCAATGATTTCTCTGCATAATTGATCTGGCGCAAGGTTTTCAATTATAATAGTGATTCTGGATTCAGCACTTGTGTTTTGTTAGGTGCACAGGCTCGAGACAAACGTTGTATCACAGTGCGAAATACACGCATTTTACGAGCTGTCAACAGTATCACCATTCAAAGGAGCACGTCTGGGGCATAGTCTGAATGGTCAACATAAAGCGGTGTGAGTTACAAATGTTCTAATCTATAGCATAGCAGCATATTGGGAAAAGGCTTACGTTTGTCTCGTGTCCTCGTTTTAAATGTGATGTCAACCTAGGCCTACAGTCCACAGTAGCCTTTCAAGTTCAATTCTTCTCAAAAAACAAATGCAGCCTAATTTTATGCCACCGACAAAGAGAGAGCAGTAGACCAATCTGGTAAATCTCATCTGTGGTGCTATAACACCAAAGATGGCTGTTAAAGAAAATTAATGACTGCAACCCAGTGTTCTGCACAGACCAGTTGGTGCTGGTCTGAATTCTTGTCCTGTGTCAATAACGTTTAATTGCTGAAATTTGGCCATTGCAGTGAGATGGTGAGATGGTGATTACATAGTGGTGTCAATAGTGTAATTAGTGTTGAAGTGAGGTTTAACAAACAGGTCACCTCATTTACAGCACCTTCAGTGATGAGAGTGAGGTGTTTAGAGGATTTTACTTGTCTATGTGAATTCATGAGGCTAGAAATATTACACCTTGATTTACAGCCAAGCAGACGTTGCAGTAACATATTGCAAATGGTCTCAAAGACATGCTTGTAGGTAAAGGCTGAAAAATATTCTCACATAAAATGCATAGGCTAAAGCCACTCAGCAGCCTCCAGGTCCACCATTCTCAAACAACAGAAGCGTGTGATGGCAGCGGCCTTACAGCAGGCTGCAGAGGTGTGAGTGGTGATGAGTGGGAAAACACCAGTAAGTGCAGATGTGGGAAACTCTGCAGGGTATTGGGGTTGAATGGTGAGAGGGGTGAGGGGGGTTCAGGGAGGAGCCTGCTGCCTTGTGCTGGGGCAGTGGGCTATGGTAATTAGATCGGACCAATGTGGGCCCTGGGTTCTGCCCTGGGGCATATAAGAAGGCCAGGGGCCACAGACCCTCACAGACATTTCTCTGCCTGCCTTCTGCATTGGTTCAGTGCGTTTTACATAGGTTATGGATGTGTTTGCTCAGTCCCAGGTGTACTATGACTGTGCTTCTTCTCCAGACAGCATGGACTTTGGTCCTGGAGCAGAGATGGCTGGATCTGAGGAGGATGAGCACATTAGGGTTCCAGGAGCACCCCACCAACCAGGACATTGCCTGCAATGGGCCTGTAAGGCCTGCAAACGCAAATCAAGCTTTGTGGATCGCAGAAGGGCAGCCACCATGCGTGAACGCCGACGACTGAAGAAGGTCAACCACGCTTTTGAAGCTTTGCGTCGCTGCACCTCTGCCAATCCCAGTCAGCGTCTGCCCAAAGTGGAGATCCTCCGAAATGCCATCCAGTACATTGAGAGCTTGCAGGAGCTGCTGAGGGAGCAGGTGGAGAACTACTACAGCCTCCCAACAGAGAGCAGTTCTGAGCCCAGCAGCCCACTGTCCAGCTGCTCTGAGGGAATGGTGAGTTCTAAACACCAAACTCTTTGTGGAATGACATTCACATTTTCTCTATGATTTCTTGCACATTCTGTTCAATTCATGATGTTTTTCTAGCCCAAAATGAGCAAATAACAGCTAAATATAAAAAAGTATATATTGTACAAAAGGTATTTTTGAAGAAGCAATGGTGGACACTTAATAGCTCTTATAAAGCACAGTAAATCCACTTCAGTGAAGTCTAGCAGCAGAGACATTCCATCTTGACTCCATGTTCTGCGTCGATGCCAGGATTTTCTGCAGATTTACTCAGCGAAAGTGTCATCTTGCACAAACTGGTGTTGCTTCCACTGATACAATCGATTAGCCATGCTCCAAGCCGGGCAACGGAGGGAGCACCCTCTGCCACTAAGGCTTTAAGGTGGATGTGAAACAAGAACAGCCATAACTGTGGTATTCAGGATTTATTGGTCTGTCCAAACTATTGGAAAGGACATAGATTTTCCCTCCTTTTTCCCTTCACCATGTATGCTCCACTGAACATTTTAGGTCAGATCAACAAAGCTTTTGTTCTTTCCAGGCTGAAAACAGCAGTCCAGTGTGGCATCAACTGAATACAAACTACAACAACAGTTTTTCTTCTTCGAAAATGGGTGAGTAGTTGACTCAAATTCATGTATGTTGGTATAAAACAAGTTGTCAGCATCAACCAACACATTCTCTGTTTATTTATTTCTTACTAATACGATTTATTTTTATTTTTGATGTAGATCATTTGAATGAAAAATCTGCTGGTGCATCCAGTCTGGAGTGTTTATCCAGTATTGTAGATCGTCTGTCTTCAGTGGAGGCCAGCGCTGGGCCCACAACTCTACAGGACATGTCCAGATACTCCCCCATCAGCACTGACTCCCAGTCCTGTACACCCGACAGTCCCAGTACCAGGCCTGTGTACCATGTTCTTTGAAGGAACCATTGTCTGGAAATATACACAAAGCTACAGAAGAAGAGCAAATCTTTGCAACAAGCAAGTAACAGGGGCGGTAATAATAGTGGCTTTTGAAACTGTACATAAAATTGTAAATATGTATGTAAATGATATGTATTCATCACTATATCCTATCAAGCTTAAATAAACACAAATAAACATATTTAAGAAATACATGAAACAATATGGCGACATACTGTAGTATTTTGAAATTCTGAATTTTTGTAAGGAACAGGCTCTGTTGTAATGTAATCCTACATTATAAAGCCTGAAGGTTGGTTTTTAAAGTTCATTTACTCAGCTATCTGGTCTTATTATTACCTTTTTATTTTTTTACTTTGTAAAGTAAATAAATGTTCAACTTATCATTGGTTAAGTTAATGTCTTATTAATGGCTTATAAAATACAGTTTAGCATGGTCTATTTTTACAAAGATCCATTGCCTGCCCTGGGCAAGGTACTTTCCCTCAACACAGTGTTTATACTTTTGGGCTTTATACTACACACATTGTTTATATATGAATTGTGAACAATTAACTACTCTGTGGTCTGTTTCTTGATTTCAAACTACGAAAATAGCAGAGAATGTACAAGCAAAACATTTAAAATAACAATTTAATTAATCAGCAAAGGCTGTTCACTGGGTGTATATATTTGTAAGTCCTTTGTCCTCGTCAATCAGTCAAGCCACATATTTGATCAAATTCGTTACTCTGATAATTTGGCACCTTATATTGCTTACAGACCATTCAGCACATGATCATCAGATGGTGCTGTTTTACCTTTTTTGTTTAACATAATGTTCAAATATTTGTCATTGTTGTCAATAATATAATAATAATATTAATAATAACAATAAAAAGCAATCACTGTACACAAGCACATAGATTTATTTATACAAATATATTATGTATAACAATTGCATATCAACAGTTCTCTTTCTCTTTTCTTACTCGACCAGGTGCATCGAGAGTGAATTTAGAAATACACACTAGAAAAGGGTTGTTACATTTTGAATATTTTGATAGAAACCAAAATGTGCCTTTCTAATTAAAAAGACATTTAATTATCATTATAATCATGGTTATATTTATGATTTCATTCAAATAAAGAAACAAAAGATAACAAATGAGCAAAAGATGACATACAAGTGAAAAGTGCAGTGACTGACACTGACACAAAGCTTAGCACCAAAGAAGAGACGAGGAGTCACAGCAAACACTTCAGTTCAGATACAATCAGTGGCTTAATCACATTTCCTATTTGACGGAGGAGAAAGCTGCCACTGCTGCTCACCATGATTGTCCAAAACAGAAATGAATTATACTGCTATGACAAAAGTTACATGACATAAATACAACTTTAAATAAAGAATAAAATATGTTTTCTCTACAATATCTGCAATAAATAGACAAATCTGAATAAAATAAATAAAATATTATATTTTTGGATGACAATCTTTTCATCTGTCGGAACAAGATAAAATCCTATTAGTTTGGAGTATGCTGTCAATG
The DNA here is from genome assembly GCA_038363315.1 of Mugilogobius chulae. Taxonomy (NCBI): domain Eukaryota; kingdom Metazoa; phylum Chordata; class Actinopteri; order Gobiiformes; family Gobiidae; genus Mugilogobius; species Mugilogobius chulae. The sequence continues at coordinate 18,566,687 of CM076409.1, forward strand.
ATTTAGAATTTGTGAATAATCTCATATAATGGCACAAATTTAGACAAAAGCTGCCTGACAATGCATGAAACCAGTGACTATTTGCACATCTTTACGAATACGCAAAGTACGGTAAGTGGAAGTGAATTAAACTCTGTCAAACTGAACAATGTGTGTTATTGCTAACTATAGGTTACAAAATCTGATCTTGCTACAATATAAGAAGGTAAAAAAGAGTTTGTCACATTTATCCAAAACAGGACACAAATCAGATGAATTGATCATTCATACAGAAACACAAGCACCAGTCGAGGGATCATTAAAAACACCACTGTATAAATGATAACAATGGCAAAACGGCAAAGATGCCACATTGCAATATTAACACCCCTCCCCCTCCAAAAAAAACCCCAAACAAAACAGTATTAATAGTGACTGTAAACATAAATCACAAAAAGGAAGATTCATCACATCCTTCAACTACTGAGGAAAAAGTAACAACAAAACAGAACACAAAGTTGAAATGGTCAACTCGTAGCAGAAGTCCCCCACAAAGCCTACTGTAGTTTTTGCATGAAAATCGATGGTACGCAAGAGCTGAAGGAGCGGGGAGATTAAAACGACTTCTACTTCGTCCACATTGAGAGACAGAAGTTTTTCCTCTGGAACGCTCAGCCCCAACAGGGAAGATCTGCTGCTGTCGCTCATCACTTCTTCTTCTGAAACAACCTGCAGATCACACACAAGGAGAAACAGACTGAGAGCAATGCAAGCTGAAACACACACATGAGGTAGCAGTATAATGTCGCCTCTACAAATAAATAAAAATTTTCACATTGGTGAATGCATGCAGTATGTAGATGTGCATTCAGTGTTTATTCTACGACAGCCTTCAAAATCCATTACTCTTTATTTCTCTCTTTTCGCTTTATTCTTTCTCTCCTCCTCTCTCCCACTCCCACCTGACATTTACTGGCTGAAACTTGACAACCAATATAAAAATTATTGTTAAAGGCAACTAAGAAGATCTAGATTTAGTTTATGTCTAATTATCTTTGATTTTGCTCCAACGACAATTCTCTGCAGTTTGTGCTTTAAAACGGAATCAAATTTTAGATTTTTTGATTATTGTTGTTAATTATTTGTTACTAACTGACGATTAAAGTCTGTTGCAAAAAAATCATTGCTAATATTCTATATTTTATTTTGATTTTTAAAAAGGCTAAATAAATAATTATGTCCATTTTTGTCTGTTAAGTCTTCCAGTCTTCTCTTTTTCCATCCAAGGGTATAAAATTTTTTAATTTTTTTTTTTTTTTTTTTTTTTTACCAATACTGTTTTATTGTTTGATTTTGCTCTACAATTTTTCTCTACAGAGTTATATTTATTTAACTGAGTAAAACTAACTTGTTTTTTGTCTGAAACAATCAGAAACATCCTGGTCTAATATGACTTGTGTTTAAAAAAAATTGGCACACCCATGTAAATCTCTGAAGTCATCGAGCATGCACTGATAGAACATAATCCCGGCTCAGTCTCCTGTTTGTACTTTCAGCACAGCAGTTAAAAGCTGCTAAAAGCTCCTAAATGCCTTCCCATGCTCAGTCGTGCCAAAAAGCAAGACAAGAGATATCCTTGTGAGAATTAGGATCAAAGGGGCAGCGCCACAGAGAGCGTGGAGACATGCCCATTTTAACTTGGCAAAATCCAGTAAAAGGGAAAAGTGTATCACATCAATGCATTATTTCACTGTATTGTGTGATCAGAAATGTGCTTTAGATCTGCCTCACTCTGAATTTATGGTGCAATACGCAGAGTGTCTGATCAAGCTAATTTATCAGCGTAGACCTATGAATAATTTAAGCCTAATGTTTTGCACAGACCCACCAGCTGCAGCAAAATGTGCCACTGGGATTGGATGTTTGAAGCTAGGATGGAAAAATGTATGTAAGATGATTCGTATCTGATCAATTAAAAATGTATAGACAATCAAGTGTAGAATAGAACATAACAAAATCAATAAAAGCAAGAACACAGGATGTACAGAAGTCTGAAAGACAGATAACTAAATTACAATAAAGGACAAAATTATACAGAGTAAGTAAAAATAGAGATGGGCAATTTGACTTTTGCAGAATGATATTAATTTGGCACAATAATTTTTCGAGAGTATCATGTGTTAGGGTTAGCAACAGTTTATGTAAAAAGGAACAAAGTAGCTGTCTGTTTGCAGAAAATGACAATGATTGTTTTTCTGTTGAGATAGATTCAGATAATACTCTCATTGCCCAGGTTTTAAAAAGAAGAGAAAAAAAATAAACAACACAAATAGAGGAAATAGGACTGAAAAATGTCTGATTCCTAAAATAATGTCGTTACAAATTACAGGGAAAAACACATCATTGTAATTTCAAGCATGCTCCAGATTTTTGTCAACCCCAGAAGGCGATTCATTCATCTTTTATTTTGGACATTAATAATCACTATTGAAAAACAAAGGAAGATTAAGTATTGAGCATTGGTACTTAAAAGCAGGGGTGTAACATCAAATTTTGGGCCCTGGGTAAAAACATCTTAGTGGGCCCCTCACACATAATCATAAAAAAAACTGCATTTGTAATGGCTTATATATGGTTCCTGCATGCACATAGTCAACTGATTTATGTGTTTGTTTGTTTTTTGGCACTTCTTAATAAAGATATTTGGACAACATTTTGTTAGTCCAACAAAAATTGTTAAAACGACAACCTCAAATATGCCATTATGTTTAAAACTGTTGAATTACATTGTGTTATAGCGACTTATTCCAGGCACAAATTCTCTTGTTTAAGATGATCATTTTTTTCCAGTGTGTTTAATTATCAGACAAATATCTGTCAAATTATTTTTCCTCTTTGTGAAGCACTTTGGATTACTTCATGTACAAATTCATATAACTTGCCTTGTCTATTAGAAAATATACAGCATTACTTATTTAAATTTTATAGTAAATTCTACTGCATGATATACTTGATATAAAATTTTTGCATATCTCCAAAGCAACATTAACAATATTATCTAAAATTCTATATATTGCTCAGCTGTACATGGGATGCTAGTAGGCTACCCTTTGCCCCCAGTCAGATGCCCCTGCTTTCTATTTGATGAAAACTGAGACTTCAGGCAAATGTCATGTTTTAAAACAAGGAAATACTTATTAATACTTTTGAGTCCAGTTCAAAAATGTAGCTGACTAGAAAGTACAGACATTTGCTTTCAGATTTAGTAAAGTAGAAGAATATCCAGTGTCATTTCAGCACAGAACTTTTACTTATGTATTTGTTGTTATCCACCACTGTTGAAAGCTTTGCTATATTGGAAAAAAAAAATCTTCTGTGTTCCCAGTTGTTCAGTGCTATGTCCACTCTCTCGTACAGGTGCACCTCCCAAACCCTTAAAGCAATGAAGCGCCTCACCTACGACATGTGATTCTGCTGTGAGGCCTGGTTCTGCTGCTGCTGCATGAGGAGCTGCTGCTGCTGGCGTCGTCGGGCCGTACGCAGCTTCTCGAAACGCGCCTCCATCTCCTCCAGTACTTTGGGCGTGTAGCGCACCACCAGCTTCACACTGTCCTTGGCTGCCTTCAGGAGCTCCACTGCCTTCTCGTGGTGCTCTCCTTCGACACTCTGCACAAAGAAACCAAAAATAAGAACCATTACAGTATTGATGAGACGATATCCAAAATAGTAGTATAGTTTGATGGTAGTTTTTCAGTTCAATTCTGGTGTTGGGTTTGTCAGAGGAAGTAAAGTTGTGTCTTTTTTTGTTTGAAAATTGATCCAGGAATGATTTTAGAAATTACCTTAAGAAACTTTTGACTTAATTCTTTAAAAATATATTGAATCAGTAATATTGTAATTTATTTAAAGCCATGTACTTATCTAACAAATTCACAAAAAGTCAGAATCATGACTCGTGTAACGAAACCAGAATCGGATAGACAAAACAGTTCCACCTCTAAATTACAGCAGGTACTTAGCAGTGAGGTTCAACATAATAGATCATTTTACATTTTCATTGTAAATATACAATATTGATCTAAAACCCCTAAGTAATAGAGCTATGCACATATTTTTTTTTGTAAAAAAAAAAAAAAGAAAAAAAAAAAAACTACAAATGATGACAAAATTTGTACTGAAAGTATCTTTTCTGTTTTTCCAGAAAGACAACTGTCCAGAGTTTTGCTAACTTGTTTCCTACTGGCAGCTGGAGATTTAGAACATTTCAACTATCGCAAACAAATAATTTTATCTTATCTTATCAGTCAGACTTTTTATATACACCTTTCCAAACTTCTTCCTCAATCTCTTTGATGAAAACTTTAAAACACTAACAATTATATTTCCTTTTTGAATTTCAAAAAGTAGATAACCCCTTCATATATTTGCACTGTTGTTCTGACTCATTTTATTCTGCCACATGTTTCTTGCCCTTTGTTTTCCAAAGTTTACAGTTTAACTAATGGTATTATTCGTTGCACCTTAAGTTTGTGAATTTAGTTTACTGATAAACTCAGTAAAACTTTTCTGGTTCTGATTGTACAGAGTTTATATTCAGCCCACCACTCCATTGACAGACAGCAGCTGGTCTCCTCTCTTCAGGCCTCCGTGTCTCTCAGCCACACCTCCAGGGATAATACGTGAGATGTAGATGGGTGAGTTCTGCTCCTTTCCGCCCATAACGTTAAAGCCCAGGCCCTCATCTGTTTTGGGAAGCTCCACCACCCTCGGGTGAGAGTGTCCTTCACTGGCTGCGAACGCTGCCACTGTGGCCTGCAGATGGAACAGCAAGATCAGGCTTGTTTAGGAAATAGACATAAAGGCGAACAGGATTAACATTACTGTGGAGACACTGGTACAGCTTTTTTTTGGAAATCGTGGAGCAATGTCTCTAGAAGTGAGTTTTGTTCGGTATGTCTTTTAACTCTATCCTCTCTAAATTATACATTTTAATACAAGTTTCATAATGGTAACAGTACAACCATAACACTGACAGAGCTGGCTGATGTATTGAGATTGTATTTCAATATAATGTTCGGCAAGATATAAACTTTTACCAAATATCAAGATTATGTAATCCTGAGTAAATACAAACATGTCTGTTTCTCTGCATTTCTTGCTTTTCCATAAATCTGGCTCTAAATAAACTAAACTGGTGAAAACACTAGTTGGACACAGTTATAAAGAAAAGTGACAAAGGCTATAAACAAGAAGAGAAAATGATGCATGAAATGACAGATGGTAGGTACTGGGCTGTTTGTTATAATAGTAATATTAAGATAAAAGAATAGGACAATAATCTATAAGACAATTGTGAGATCAAATAGATATTTTAGTTGATCTGAAGTTAGCATTCATAAAACTTATTCTGACTCTACAGTTTTCGATATCATTAGTGACCCAGCAGTTTATAAGTTGGGCTCTTTTGGTTACTTTTTGGTTTTGTTTTGCCTTATGTACAGTATATTGCAGATTTCCATGGTAACAGTTGTTTTTGATGTTCCATGCCAAGCTCTATTAGCAAATAACTGTCCTCTATCAGTTTATAAGTGGAAGCAGCTACTTTATCATTTATCATTATTTATAGTTCACATGATTAAGATCAGCCTCATTTACATTTATACTTACCAATCAGCATGCTACAGGCTACATTGGAAAAATTGTACTTTGAGATAAGCCAAGTCTTCAGGAAATTTATCTTGATTTTTGTCTAGTTTCAATAAGTAAGCTGTATTTATTTGACCAGCCTAGATTTTTTTTCAGCCAGAAATGTCTTGAAACAAATTGCTGCATCATTTAATCTATTAATTCTTACTTTGTCAAAAATGAAGATGAATTTTATTTAATTCTTGTTATTCTAACCAAGACTAGAAGTTTGCTTTTTGCGGTGTAAATGTATTAAAAAATAAAGAAAGAAAAATATAATGCATATTGAATAATTTAGCCATTTTTGTTCATATCCAAACCTTTTCTATCTGGAATCCAATATAGTGTCTCCACAAATGTTGAGGATTAAGACTCTAAAAGTTTATAGCTTGGTGAACACACGGATTATACTTCCTGACTCAGCTGGAAAAGTCAGATACGTTTCAGCCAGCACCAGCCGGTTACAGTCGTTCTGTGATTGTGGGGAAGCTTTGAACTACATGCCAGGCTCTGTGCCCCTAGTACATGAAGAACAAAGTACACCGTGAGCCTCAAAGCGGTAATGGCAGCCGAACACACACTTCCAGTCCACACATGCACTCTGCTGTCAGGCGCGCATCTTTTATAAAATGTCACAGCACTGGGGCAAGTTCACGAGTCGCTGTCAGAAGAGTTCCTAGATGTGTGTCCAAAATCCCCAGAAGCATAAAGTCAGACTTGGCACTTTCAGGTCTGTGCTTCTGCCTCCAGACAGAGTCCCTGCTCTATATTCATGCGTCTTCCCACCTTCATTACTCTCCTTCCACACACTTATTTGTCTTAGCTTCTTCCACGGTTTTGTTTTGCTAGCTTATTCTGCAAACTCACCTCCCTTTAAGCCGCTCTTTCTAGTTTTCTTTAACAGCCTCTGTCCAAACCCTTTTCCTGGGCTCAAAGCAGCCTCTCAGCATGCACACTGTTGCCTGCAGCCTTGCACAGCTTTGCCCTTCACAGTACTATGAATGATTTGTCAAAAAAACTGGGCAATTCTTATAGAACAGTTTCTAATGCAGGCTTGCACTCTTGCCTCACAGGAATACGACAAATATAAAATCTACATTGCATGGCTGGCTATACTGTCCATACTGTTTAAAACAGATTATACTACATTTAAATACCATCTTAGTAATTACACAAAGCAAGGGACTGCTTCTTGAGGGTTAACATTGGGAAGTGCCAAATAATTACAAGCTTCCTGAATCCCTTTAGTGACCCCATGTGGCTGGAGTAGGATTTTTTTTAATGTGACAACTATACTTCAAGGTGGGGTAGCTGATTTTCACACTGCAAACACAATTTAGGTTTTAAATCTGACAACTTTTTCTCATAAATCCTTGACACAATCCTGACACATGGTTAATATCAACATTTGGTTACATTTTAGCTTATAAACCTCTTTGTACAAACAACAAAGTGTAACTGGAGTGACCGTCCCAAGCTCAGCCAATCAGAGTACAGCATTCAGCTCCTGATTAGAAGCAAAAGTCTTTTTTGTCCAATTCAGACAGAGGTTTAATTTTTTTCACAAATTGCTGTATTTATTATACACCTTATTATAGAAAACAAAAAGTTTACCCCAACTTTAACAGCGAACCAGTGGCGTAGCCAGAAATTATGTATTGAATGTGTCCCCAAATGTGCCCCAAAAAAAACAAAACTGATCATTATTATAAATGCATAATGGGTCTTGAGAAACTATTAATTTCTTCTGGGCACTGACCCTTTTTTCTTTATTGTTTTGAATGCTAAATGTACAGCTCCATCTACAGACAGGGCTCGAGGTTTGCCCACAAAATTTTTCAGAATAGTATGTTGTATTTCTGATGAATAAATTCAAATCTATTTGTTATCAGCACCACTTGTGTTTGTTATAACAACTGGGTCATACAGTTCTTGTTAATGCCTTATGGATAATTAACTATGGGACCTTACTTAAATAATAATCATTAAATCTTGCTATATAAATTGTGTGAGAATTGACATCATCATCAATCAGTGTTTTATATGATTCCCAATTTAAATTTTCTCACAGCATCTTCAAAATGGAGGCCAACAAGCTCAGATAATAATAGCGTTCATAGCACGTGACTGTACATATTGCTTAATCTTTTGTGCATTCAGAGCCCTGTCACAGAGCACACTGAAGAAGACCCAGCTGCGGATGGACCAAAGGGACTAACTAGAGGCCTCAGCTTACTTGTTTTTCCTCCCTCTCCCCAAACAGGTGCCTCCTCTGCGTTTCTAAGAGACAAGGTGCCACAAAAGATGACCTGAGCACAGCGTGACCCGGCCAATCTCATTTCTTTTGAGTCTGTTGTTTATGAATGTCTTATTAAAACGCAGTGGCTATTTTTAAACAGACATGCACATGAAAAGAGATAGTTATTTTGTATTGCAGTGGAAGAGGTATGGCTGTAATGACATGGCCTTAATAATAGTCATCCACGTCTCAAAGTGAAAAGAAAAGCACTCTGTAGCTACTGTGACAAATGAAACAGTAAATATATATCCAGTGGTTGTTTTACTGAGATTGAGAGCGGCATTTATTTAGGCTTTCACATCATCCAATAAACATCAGTTTGAAATATATGATAGCATATCTCAGTCTAGCCCAAGATACTCTGTCACTGAAGGCTGTAGATTTAAGTTTTGCTTTGCTTTTTAAAGGCAGGGTATGTAGCTTGGATTAAAAGGGGAACGGTAATCACAACTGAACCTGGTAGTTTCAAAAGTTTCATTCAGCAAAAGAACCTTGGTGAGAAAAACTGAATTGAAAAATCTGAAGCCTGAATGTCACTTATGAATTGCAACTGTGTAAAGTTCTCATACTCTGATTCGATCTGGCAGATGGTTTGGTTTTTACCTTGGCAGTGGCCCTCGCCTGGTATTCTGGACAGCCATTTACTGTGATGGTTTCATGCATATACTGATAGACCTAGAAGAAAAAAAAACACAATAACACATTATTATATGTCAATATATGGTAAGAAAATACATTAATCATTAAGCACTATCCAGATGTGGGTAGTACTCAATTACACGAGTCACTTTTCCATTCCAAAGTTTTGGCTAGTCAGTTTTGGGCAAGAAATGTATGTTATCTTGACACCATAAAGCCCATATGACAGATTAATATATTTTTCTAGTTTTACTGCAGTTAAGTTGCAAATTATGAATAATTTGACCAAATAGTTGAAAATTGCTGAGAGTAATGTGAGTTTTGAAACATAATCTCTCATCATATGCCATCAACTGTTTTCTGGAAGTTTAAACAATCATTTAACAAAATTAAAGTGCTGCAAGATAATATCATTTATCACATTGTAACTTTTGTGCTATTTATGTAGATCTTGGCCCATACAGTAGTTACAATGTGGTTGCTAAGTAACAGTTGTGGAATTACCTCATATTTGCTGGACAAAGCATAATAATAAACCTAATCAAAATAAATAATTTTGGTGCGAACAAACAAATTGTTTAGTACTATCTAAAATATAATCATGTTCTCTATGTTTTACTAAAAAATGTTGCCCACCCTGTCACTTTAAGTTAGCTGAGATTAGCGGGCTAATAAACACAGCTAATGAAGATCCTGTTAATAAAAAACTAAACTAAACGTTTCTTGCACTTTTTCTTTTTCGTAATAGATATTGTGACTCTTTTAGTTGAGTTAGTCTTAGTTAATTTTTCTTGAGTACTGTAATCATTTCTAAAATATTGTATTCTTCTACTTGAACAATTTTATTTCTGCTTATATCCCCTTTTCAAAGAAATAATGTGTCTTATAAGGTCAAGTTGATAATATAATAAACATAAAATATAAACTCAAATTCCAACTTTCCCTTTTGAGTGAATATTTAACAAAAATGAATGTCACAGTTTAGTTCCAGGCTTTGACAAACGTAGCTTGTTTTCAGTCTGCTGAAAACAAGCTGCGTTTCTCTTCGGATGCAGACACAATCAGTGTGGACAGCTGACCTTTGAAGTCTGAATATGTCTCTTACAACACTTCTGCAGAGATGATTCAAAGCCAAATAGATCAAAGTGAGATAGTGTCAAGAAAAGTAGAAGGGATGTGTGCGGAGAAGCTAATTTCATTCAAGTACTGCCAACCTTTCCAACCTTCATTTTCATTTTATCTCAGGAGGCTTGTCGGAGGACGTAACGCCGCTAAACCCACAGGAGAATTGCTCGTATAATGTATATTATCAAGACTTTATCCAGTGTCAAGGGAAATCAGAGAGCTCCGGTGTATCACAGAAGATTATGTTTAATTAACTGAGCTTAGCGGAGAAAGTGCAAAGAATTAGCTAAAGTGATATGCCTTCTTGGGGTAATTTGACTGTTTTTTTCTCTACCTGGACATAACCTCCACAGATAAGATGTAACTAAGCCTAGAAAATACCAGATAATGTTGCAACTGTATTTACACAAGACACTACAGGCAAATACCACACTTTTTATCCTTTTATGTGGAAAAAAAGTTATACAATCAGGTTCTAAATGTATTATTTCCCTAATTTTATCCACTTCATCTATAGAGCGTTTTCTTCACACATGTAAAGTTGCTCCTAAATACACCAAACTTTACCACGTTGACAATCTTGGACAGAACAAGATTTAGACTTTTTTTTACATAAGTATTTGTTGTGCCACTTTATAATAACTACATCCTAATTAGCCTTTGTAAAGCCGTGATAAAGCATGAATAAAAACTTTATTATTCATGAAGAATGATCAATTAATGGATGAAAAAGTTTAGTAAGTACTTAGAGCTAAGGTTAGGATTTAAAGTTGAGGAATAGGTCTTGTGGGAGCTGCTGTACACAGAATTCAGTTGGCTTTTTTATTTTTGAAAAAGGTAACCTCTTAATGGCTTGTTCATTTCCTGTTTAGTTCATTTCCAGGGAGTTACCTTAGACTAATATAAAAAATACTGCAAGATCCAGCAGTGAACAGTGAATTGTGATTGGTTGTCTCTTACCACATGAAGATACTTTACTTGTGTGTTTATAAAAGGATGTGTTTGTCTGTGAATAAGCCTTAAATGTGAAAATAAACAGCTTACATGCACACAGTCAGTTAGTTATTAAGCTTTAATAAACATTTTGAACAAATGAATTTATTATTTATTCATAATGAATTACGTAGCCTATTTATTTTTGCTTTCTTAAGGGTTTATTAAGACTAAACTAAGCGTGGTCTTTCACATGTGGAAAACACACCAGCAAAAACGGCAAAAAGAGTTTGTTGACATATGCATTATATCACAACCTAATCTATGACCGGTGAGATTAATAGCCAAATGTCCCCCTGGAACATCAATAATTCCATTCACTTGTCTCGTTTGCTCATGAATCTTGAAATGGATTTGCAGCAGAGCAACAATGAGCTCACTGAGCTTTGCACTGCTAAAGCTAAGCACTTTTCAGAATGACACACAAGAAGGCTTTGCTTCCTTCTGCTTACAACAGGGTTTTCTATTTACAGGCACTAAGCAATTCAAATTTAGACTACTCCAAAACAGACATTATGTCTGCTTTGAAACATGATTATCCATGATATGGGTTGGTAAATTAAAAAAAAATGTTTTTATTATACAGAGTTAAAGTTTATAGGATTACTCTATCTGTTTTAATTAAATGTATTAAATGTATCTTCTCTTACCAAATTTAGGACACATATTGCGTGACAAATACTTATTCTCAAAAATAATCTACAACATACAGAAATGCATTAATTTGAGACAAAAGGAGAAATTGTTTGGGTCTGAAAGCAATGTTAAGCATTTAAAGTTTTCTTTATGCAACATTATAAAACAACCATGGAATCAACAATATTAACTGTGTTTTTTCCTTTTCTGTGGGTGGACGTGGGAGGAATCGCTGCTGGCTCTGCAATTCTATCCAGAAATAAACTTTCCAAGATTGACAGAAAAATCTAGTGAAACAGTCAGAGCAGATACTAATAATCTACATAAAAAAGCTATTACCAAAAAGTTTTAACCTCAGTTTCCTTTTTACATAATGAAAACAAAAACGTATGCGGCACACGTGCACAGATAAATCCACTCTGGTCGATGCGGCACTCCCCATGTAAATTCTCGCGCTCGATCATTTCCAGCTGGTTAGCTTGCGCAGTCATCTCATCTTGTGTCCTTCCTCTCTCATTTGCAAGGCTGATTGACCCTGACAACTCATTTAGGCCAACGCACTGGGACTAACACAGCGCAGACATTTTACCCGCTCTGTCACTCATGAACATAGAGCAGTGCATCAGATCTGCTGATTTTGACTCAAAATGCTGACAAACACACACATTTCTTTTTCTTTCTTTTTTTTTTTTTAACAAACATCATTTGACCAGATTCATGAAGCGAGTTGAATTCTTGAAGTATCATAGATTCATGGGGAGAGACAATGATTACAGTCCAAATGTGGCCACTTGAGCTCTGATATAATTTGAATATAATGTCACCCTTCTTCTGCAGTGCTTTGTGAAGACTGGATCTGGCCACCACGCCCCACCACGCCCACAATAATATATTGTGTGGATTTTTCAAGCAGATTATTAGTTAGGATTACATAACAAATGAATCACTGAAATGTTGCCTTTGACTATGTTACAATAAAACATGTTTTTCTGACAATTTAATGCACAAATTGACAAAGCTGATGATTAAGGTGAGATCATTAATGCTTCAAATGTGACTTAAGTGGTTAAGGTTAACAGAATCTAAAAAAAATAAATAAGCAAATTACTGTTTTCTGATAAATAAAAATCATATATGCAGGACTGTCACACTTTTTTTTTTTTTTTTTTTTTCATATCACTTTGGAATGCACTGGACTTTCTATGCGTCATGTCGGATCTTATGTATTCAATAATCTAACAACACCAAACGAAAACAAGGAGATGGAAATTGGACAGATAAAGGGTGAGACAGAAGAGAGTTTCCTGTTGTGTCTCTAGAGTTCAACTGATCCCCCTGGACACAGAGGAAACTAGACTCCTGTTAACATGGACTAAGACCTTCTGGAGCTGTTTAAAAGATTTTGTTATTTAACATCATTTTTGTTTTTTAATGCAAATAGCAAAGTAAAAAAAAAAGCAATTTAGTTGAGTATTTAGGTTGTTTAAACTGTGAGGATTCATGTGGAAGAGAAGCAGAGACGAGATGCTGTAACCTAGATGAAGATTTGGGAGGGAATCATGAGTTTAATAGTTTTAAATATAAATATTAAATCTTCGTTTAGTTGTTTGTGAAAATATTTTGCCGTGCTATATTTTTAGTCGACTACTTAAACTACTTAATTCTCGTGTACAGTTAAATGAACAGTATGTCAGTTGTAATAACAGTCATAACAAAAAACAGTCATAACAAAAGAAAGTTGCAACACGTGAGGATAAGTGCTAATTTGATGTTTGATGTTGTTCTGATGTAATGTTGTCAGCCGATGACAAACAACAGCTTGTGGTCCTTACTCTCAGCTGGCTCAGCAGCACTGCAGTGAAATGTGCTCGCAAACTGTAATTCAGTGGAAAATACAGCCTCTGCCTGCAGCCTCCAGCCATGCCACTGATCCTAACACGTATCTACACTATATTTGGTCATATCTCTAAGTGTGAAGTTCATGTACTACTGCTGCTGTTCTTTCATTTATTTCCTGCTTAGCTTTGGGAATGACTTTTTCTTTATAACATGTTAACAAATATTAGTCCTCCTATGTGTAAGATAAATGGTAACCAAGTCTAATCCAATGAAAGATCTCCAATTTGTTGCACAAAATTAGAGCTTACATTTATACAACATAGAACATTTCTATTTAAACTGATTTTTAAAATATATCTAAAAAGAAAAAACAAACAAACAATACAATCAGAGGGCAAAAGCCGTCATATCAGTGTCAGTCGCTTTTGTTTGCTTTGCCGTAGAACAAAGATGACTAATTACTGGGTTGAAGACAGGCTGTAAATGTGTGTTTTCTAACAAGAGAAAGTCTGCTGCAGTCTGTTGTTATGACACAAACCTATTGCTGTAAAATGTGATTAAGAAGAATCTCGGGCATCATGTGCTCAATTAAATCTATAACAAGCTCATCAAAATGTCACGTTAATGAAAGGCTCATAATGATTTTTGTGTGTTTTTTTCTGAAATATAATGGCTTTTGTAGAGGACAGATATGATATGTTGTTCCCATCCTTCAAACATGCTCCTGAGAACCTCCACTTAAACCCCACACACCAGAACCCATTAAAAGTGTAATAAAGCACACATGACAGTCACGTTGTTGCCCACATCAGGAATTGAGTTTACACGGAGGAAACAAATCAGTCTTGCCTGATATTTAGCTGTGTTTCTGGTAAGGAAGCGATGTTAGATCTAGATCTGTAGTCGACCAAAAACTTCTTGGTTGACTAAGGTATGTCCCATCGACGATCAATCGACTAAAAAGGGGGCGTGGCTAAAGCTTTGAAGTATGTTTTATTTAGTCTATTTATCTGACCAAAATGAAAATACAAAAAATCGAATGGAGTTCATGCAAAGACAACAATTTATACACAAAATGAATGGTATTTAGGTCTACAACGACAGATCAAACGACTCGGTCCCAAATCCTCAAATACATCATTACTTTTGGGCCCTGTTCAATAGAAAACCTTATAGTCTAGCTGAAAAAAAATATTCAACTTAAGGACTACAGCTATAGTTAGATCAAGATTAAAAACTCAAAAAAGTCTATTTTAAATAACAATAATTGATTAATAAAATATGTTATACTGCATATTTGTTGCCTTCATCAAACTGGCATATGTTGAAGTAAATTCCAAAAAAATTAATTGCAAAAGATTTTTTTGCTTCAATTAATGCTTTTGTTGCATGTTGGCTCAATTCTTATTGACAAACCCAAGCTCATGATGAACCCAAGTAATTCCAATCAAAATGATTTAGTGGCTTTCAGTATTAAAACCTGAACTCATAAAAAACACAAGAATAAGACGGTACACTGTGGCCTCACCTCTCGGATGGCTGTGCAGAACTCACTTTGAAGCACTTTCTTCAAAGACTGAAGTTTGTGACTGGGGACGTCTCCAGTCTCCTGCAGCTTCTCCAGCAGCTCGATGGCCCTGGCAACATCTGCAGAGAACAGAGACCAGCTTTATGCATGACAATTCAATCAAGACAGAGGTGCTGCTGGAGAATCAATGTGTGGGATAATGGGAATGGATTTGACAAAAGCCAGTGGAGAAGACATATAAAAAAAGCCGCAAACTGGTGTATGGATTGTTTGCAACTGAACAGACCAGTGTGTAAACAAGGAATTAAAGACGATAACGTTTGTTTTGGGTGAAAGAGAGAGAGCGGGTTATTCCCAAGGCAAAGATGTTGGGCTAAAATCAGGATGTACAGACCAATCTACACAGCCTCAATCAAGATTTTATTTCAACTGACAGTGTGACAGTTTCAAGGGGAAAAAAATCATATTCAGTTTTACTCTTCTATATACATTTTTCTAAACGCATCTCTTGTGGAGAAAATGTGTTTGCATTGCCTATTCTACATCAAATTATAGCCTTTTATTCCCCACAGCCGTTTATGCTGGTAGCATGCTAATGTTGTGAACTTTACTGTAGCAGTAAAATGAACCCTAACCCGAGGAGGCTCAGGATGCAAAGTGAACAAAACATGTGATTGCCAGTAAAACATTTACAGTGAAACACTTTAATACAGTTGTTTATGTAAAAACAAAACACAGCTTGAGAACAACAGGTGAATGCAAATGCATAAAATGAACAAAAACATTAACTGATGTTGAAATAATAATGTGAAAATCAAACCACCAAAGGATTCTAACCCAATTTATTGTGTCTTGTCAACACAGACTTGTGTGTTACAAAATATTTAATCTGCTGCAGCTACAAGATGAATCACAGTCAAGTAAATTGAAAGTACAATTTGAATAGCTTGCAATTAGAAATCCACAAAGGCTGCAATTTTTAAAGTACCACGGAGAAGCTTTTTTAAGTTCTGATATTGATACATTGGCCTGTATCTGCCAATTCCAAATATCGACCGATACCAGAATACAACTAAAATTATTATTTTTGTTATTTTTTGAAAGTCAGTTAACCTGCGAGAAAATAACAACTTTGTGAGAATACAATTTCAACATTATTTGAATACATTTCAAACATCATTAGCCACTCTGTAAGCCAGTCTTATTGTGTCCAATCAAAGGCACAAAAACCAGGGTATCTTCTGAACCGATATCACAAGACCAATACTGCACCTGACCTGACACAGAAAAAAAATCGTAGATCAGCACCTCTATCTGAATCTAATTTCAGATCAGTGTATCACTAAAAAATCTTCCACAAACACAAAATATTTTTATTCTGCATCAATTGCTAAACCTGCAGCTAAGATCTGTACAAAGTAAAATACATGTTCTTCTTTTATTAGTTTGTCAGTGCTTGTTTCTGTCAATTTTCCTGAACCTGGAGAGACTGTGAAAATGTAATGTTTGAACAGAATCTTCTCGTTAAAAATTCATAAATCTAATACTTGTCAGAAAAACTGCAGTTCAATATTTTTTCCCAAAGCTTTAGTTTCTGGACTTCATACACTTAAGTCCTACTCTTACTCATGTGGGAACAAAGTAATAAAAACTTCCACAGCTCTTTCTTGGCAGTGCAGTTTCTCAATAAAGTGGAATACCTGAAGTTATTACAAATGTGTGATTTCACCCTTATGTGAGTTGAGAAGGAGAAAATTGCCATAAAAGGAAAATGTAGAAACCCAGCCTTTATACCGTTTTAAAGATTGATGCTACAAATCCGAAGGCTGTTTCTCCCCACTGTAATAAGGAACAGTGGGTTATATTGATCTATGGAGGGGGTTTCATTGTGGCTCACCAGAACATGTCCAAATAGATTTGTATTGACTGAGGAGAGGTGTATCCTATGACTGTAAATTACATTCATGCAATTTAAACAACTAATTTACATACTGTGTGTTTCTCAGCAAAGGAAACATGGCCAGGTCACAAAAAGTGTTACAATTTAGAGCTGCATACCGTAGTATATAGATCAACTAAAAAAGCTTTTATACAATGCAATAACGGGTAGTTAACATGACAACAATTTAAGTAAATTATGTTATTATTCTCTAGTTCAACTCTCCATGCACAAAATAAGGCGTTAAGGAGTTTATTGATGTTACCAAAGAGTGTCCTGCCGTGTGACATGAAACATCATTAATCATCAAAAAACAAAAACTAGATGGAGCTTATATGTCATTTATGCTTCTGGACCAAAGTTAAGTTACAGCAACAACAAAAATATGGGAAGATTTTGAATATGTGCCGATTAAAGGTCCTCCCTTGCGACTCTATAATCTCAAAAACAACATCAATTATACAATATTGAACTAACACTATTGTTCATGTATTGTGATTATTCGAGTGACAATATAAGTGCTTTAACAAAAGGACAATAATCGTGTCTATTTTAGAAGCAAAATTAAGGTATGTTTAGTTCTCTGTATGAGAACTATTGATGGGCAGTATTTTGAGTTTACAGGAAAATAGGCACGTTTTTGGCACAGATTAAATATCAAATAAATGCAGTTTTTTTATTATTATTATAGTGAAAAGCAGGTTTTGTGAGCTTGTTATGGAACAGGCGAATGTTAGGTCAAATTGAATCTATTATATCCATATAGCTAAACAATGTATTTAAAAATGTATATATATTTATAATGTTTTTGTCTTGTTAAATTTTACATTCAAAAAGTTTATTTGAGAAAATTGGTCACAAACTTCAGGAAAAGTGATGTGTTAGAACCTGGAAAGGAAAAAAAATTAAATTTCACTATTGTTTGGTCGTGATGATCATAATTGGGAATAATAGTTAAATTGTGATATTTTGTCGCACGTAATAAATAATCGTGATACTAACAATTGATATCGTAATTGGTAAAACAAAACAAAAAAACTAAATTGTAGAGCTGATTAGTTTTTTGGACAGAAAGAAAGTGGTTAGACTCTCAAAACATCAAGTGTGCAATTTACAATAAGAATTCACTCTAACCCATGGCCTTGCTCTGATAAAGGTGTACAATGGTTGGCTGTTTTGGCTGTCTGACTCCAGCTGAATAATGAGCTCCACCCAGCAAGGGCATCTGTCTGGGAGGTTTACAGGCATTTTCTTCTCATTAAACGAAGGTCAAGCGCTGTCACGTAATTTCCTTTCAGCTTTCCCATGCTCATTAGCACTATTTTGTTTCTCCACATCAAGACTTTAAACTCTCCACGGAAGCACATTTTCAAACGCTGATGTGGGAGAGACTTTTCTGAATAAATGCTTCCCTTTATCTTCTGACTAGACTTTGGCATTAGGGGTATTATTTTAGACTTAAAATCTTACAACGATGCACCAGTTATAAATGTTTTTGGCATTTTACCAGAGCTGAAGAGACATTATTTTTGTAAGCTCTCAGAGGCCTCGTTTATACTTTGAAACAAGACTTTTCTTGTCTTGTTTGTTAAATGTTGTATATACAAAAGTGTCTTTTTCTTCTCCTTCACGAACATATAGAAGTATAAAAAGTAAGTGATCAGTTCTTTTTTGATCAGTAGAGTACATACATTAACAGTAACATACATTACACAAAATATATTAGATGTGAATAGTAAAACATGGATTGTTTGCATCAAAATAAAAATAGGTAAACAATCTCTAGACAGAAGTCATATCTCGCAATAGAAACATTACCTTCACACCAAAAATGTACATTTCATTTTTCATTATTCACTTATCAGCTCTTTTTACTGACTCCATATTCTAATTACCACCAAAAAAACAATAATTGTATCATTGTCCATTTACTTTTCTCATAAAGCTTTCACCCCTGATCAGAACCAGTATGATAAGTATCACCATCAACATCTGCAAAAACATACCTTCCTTAGGGAACTGAACGGCATTAAAACTATGCTTCCCACGCACAATTTTCATTTTTGCAGAATACAGATCCTGATACAAGGCTGGCGTTGTACAAAACACATCTGATTAAGTGTCAAATGTGTGCGAGATTATTTCCAGCAGAGTATGCAGAACAATCGTATTCATTTTCTATTTCACAGTCGCTGCAACTGCCTGTTATGAACAAATTTAAATGGTTAGCGTGAAAGCCTTCTGCTCTATGTGCTGCATGCATCCACACAGTATGTAGGGCAGTTCACACAAATTGTGACAGAGTAAAAAGCAGAGGTCAGTCCAGGGCTGTGCCGTTAAATAAATGTTAATACATTCTAATTGTCAATAATCAACTTAGTTTTTAATCAAGAGATCTGCAGCAAATTGTGGTTTGAAGAATAGCTCAGACTCTGAAGAAATGGTGTTATAACATTTGTATGGCTTCTCTTAAAATCATTATTATTGCAATCTGCTTTAATGCAACAAAACAAAATTGAACATACACAAGGAAAACTTATTGTTTTTATCATACTCTAGGCCAGGGCTTAATGAAAAAAGTTATGAAGTAATCTACAAGGGATAAGCAATGCCAAGGTTACAGATGTGGCTTGATGACAAATTGTATTATCTAACATTCTGGCACTCACTCAGCCTGGAAACATCCCTGGACGACCCCATGAACTCACAACAATGAATGGCATAATCACTTTCCCCCGCAACGACCATTACTAAATCAAACATAGACCTGAAGTTAGAGAAAGAGTGTCAAGTCTGGCTTTACACTAAACTCTAATGACAATACATGAGGAAAACTCTTTTAAATTGTGCTTTCTGACTACACAAAGGTAATTTTATTATACTAAAATTATTGCATAATAGACTTTTAGCATTGAAATATAGCGACTACATCTTAATAATTACTATGCCTCCAATCATCAGTAATCATTTCTGAACTACTCCGCAAGTTATGTGGCAGACTGTATTTCTCAATTACTCTGTATTCAGTTAGTAGAGGTGAGAGTGGCCAAAGTGTGTAGATTATAGATTATTATTATTATGAATGCTGTTTGAAGATATGCAAACAAATTAAGTCAAATTTTTAATTTGAATTATAATTAGATATGTTATAATTGTTTAATTGATAAATCATATTATAAAGTGCAAAATAAATACCACTTACTTATTTCAAGCTTTACCTTTTTAGTTTAGGATGTTTGTTTTTCCCTGTGTAAACCAAAACCAAGAAGTGTTCACAGCTGTTAGGAGAGTCACAACGCTAACGCTAACTTACGGAGATAGGCGAGCAAACGGGACAGAGGAAGGACATTTCAGGTGATATTGATTTAAGTTATTTTATTGTTAAAAAAAATCAAAAATCAAAACTCTGGTTAATCTGGTTAGCAAAAAACAAAACAAAACAAACAAAACAACAACAACAACAACAACAACAACAACACAACAACAGTATTTTCCCAAATAAAAATCAGTAGGTACTGTACATTTAATTCTCTAATTTGCATCCTTGCAGTTTTTAATTAACAACTGTTTTAATGAACAGACTGTAATCATGCCCTATATCACAAAGAAGAGAAAGAAGCCCTGACAACATCATTGAATCCCCCTTCTGTGCTCATCTCCTTTCACTCATACTTGTTAGAAAAAGGTCAGGCTCATCATCAACTAATTAGAGAAACCAACACAGACCTGAGCAAACACACAGCCACAAACAAAACCCCTCGACAGATGCACAGTTGTAAAGATGTGCTACACTTTCTATGTAATTAATTAGTTGATATGTCACAGTCAACACAATGAAGGATTTCTTCCAGGGTTCAGACAAATCGACAAGAAATAATAGTTACACATGGATAACTTGCAGAAAAGGTCTAAATAATAATATTATAAATACATTAAATTCACAATTCCAAGCAACACTAAAACTGTTGCTCTTGGACATTGTTTTATGAAACACATCTCAAATGAGAAGAAGGCTAAATTAAACATTTACATCTAATTAAAATAATAAAAAGGCAGCTATGGTAGTTCATGCTGCATCCAGACCTTTATTTCTTTATACAGAAAATCAACAGAACTGTCTCAAGGTGAGTGTAGCAGCAGAGGAAAAACTGTCAACCTTCCTGTTTTTTTAATCCTCTAGATCTGATGTGACCAGAAGCATGTGATGCAATCTGCTTTAGGCTCAAATCACTCGACTCAACAGCTCAATCCCTTTCACAGTCCAACGGATGTCAACAGAGTTATTATGTGTTGCTCTACCAAAACATTAGTAAAAGCTCTGTACTGTCTAAGTGTGCATTATTCCTTGTCTCCACATTTGGTGACTGTAGTAATGCAGCCACAGCTGTCCTGGGTGAGACTGATGAAAACGAGGCAGCCAATCTGCACCATGGGTCACCTCTGGTCCCACACACAAAAACATTCATGCCAGATGGGTGAAATGTCTTGCTGAAGGACAGCACAACGTCAGTAGTCTCTGCTCTGAGTGTAAATCGATCCTTTCACTCGCAGATGGTACAGACTCCAAGCATGCAATTTATAATGTACCCACAACTTCCAGGAAGTGATTCATATCTTTATGGGGGCATTATTATCTGTTAGCTGTCTCCAGTGTACTCGCATGTTGTATGTTAACATCACACTCTGCTTACTTATCCCAGTCATTTCCAACTATCACAAGGGTTGGAAAATTCAAATTACTTTCTGTCTCTGTTACCTTTTGTTGGCCTATATAAAGTTCAGTCTGCTCCTTGCTGAACTTTACTAAGATATGAAGATGACATGATAATGTTAGTATTAGGATTTGATCCAGAAAGCACGCTCAGAGGTGCTTGTTTGTAGGTGTACACTTACTGGCTTCTGTAGTGTAAGACGAGCATTACTGATCGGTCACTGTGTGTCACAGCTTGTTCTGTCCTGCACAAGGTCAGTCTTGAGTCAAACACACACACATCAGCTGTTTAAATCAAACATGACGAGAGGTGTGGCTTGTTTTAGAGTTTTTACAGTAGTTTAACAATAATTGTTAAAAAAAAAAGTTGAATTCAATGAATGCATGCCGAATGGCCTAATATATCTAAGAAATAGAAGCATCTTGCTATAATAATTCACACTAGTGAGGGCTTGGAGCTTTTCTTAGCCCAGAGGAAATAGCTGCATAGGGGTGTCTCCGGTCTCTATATTTGACAGAGTTCCTATTCAAGACTTGAGGAAATTACCCCACAGGCTGCATGGTGCACCTCGTTTAGTCTCAATGAAAAGCTGAGAGTTTACTAAAAACGCATTGTAACATCATATAGCAGTGAGAAAACAAACACGCCTAAATTCTGAGAAGCATCCTCATAAACGAGGTCAACGCACAAGCCAAACTATGCCACATACTGAGCACTGTTTGACTTCAAACTCCAGCTCAAATAGGCTATTGCACTGTAAAGGCTTTGGAGTGTAATAACAAAGTCACCCAGTGCCATCAGCTCACCATAAGGTTAGCTCGCACTTTCTCTGTTCCTGGTTAATAGCTCATTTAAGGGGAAAACCTGCAGCTATCACTGAAATAAGTTATAGTGCAAACAGAGAGACTAGTAAAGATATGTTACATAATAGCATATAGAGAGCTTTTCATTGCGTGGTGCTATAAAGCAGGATTGAATGCTTATCTTCTCGCTGAGACAAATAATGATGAATTAATCAAAACGCGAGAATGACACGGGGCTGAAAAAGCGTCCAGTTTCACTAAAGCTACGTTCAACTAGTCTGGATGAGGCACGGGTGGGTTTAAAATGGCAAAGGCGCACTGTGCTTTAAAATACGAGCAGACTTCACTTAATAGGCGACAACATCCTTCAAATCCGAGTCGCGTACAAAGACCTATAGAAGTGCAGTATTTTTATCAGCAACTTAGCGAAAATGCACGAGATGATGAGATGCAAGAGCGTCTTACCTCGCTCGAGGGTGAGCGGTTGGACCACTGTCGCCATGACTGCTGTTTACCGGAGACTGGATAGACTACGGGAGCCGCAGCATCACAGTGAGAGAGAAAGAGAGAGAGAGAGAGAGAGAGAGAGAGAGAGAGAGAGAGAGAGAGAGAGAGAGAGAGAGAGAGAGAGAAAGGGGGAAGGGAGAAAGACTCCCATCAGGACTATTATTACATCTCTTCACCTGCCTTTGTTTGGAACACTGAAGCAATAATCTGACATAATACGAGACTATAATTTTTCATAAAGCCAACTGAAAAGGGACAAAGACTAGGGCCAATAGTAAATAAATGCATAGGTAGGCTATCTGTATTTTCTTAATTGCAAAAGGGTAAGTTAAATTTGGTGGAAAAAAGTAATTAAAATAATGTACAGTTGCAGTTGCCAACATAAAGCGTTTGTCATGCTTTATTTCACAAAACAGGGAACACAATTAATAAACTAATAATATTGCTTTACATTAAAGGTGCACTGTGTAATGTTCTGGAGGTGAAAAGTCAATACACAATCAAACAGAACTAGAACGTTAAACCTCTACAAAAATAAAAATAAAAAATACAGCTAACTGCTTTTCTATAGAAACATACAAGTGGAGACCCCTCTTCAGACCATGCAAGCCTACTCAGAGAAATTTTTATTATTTATTTAGTGAACTCCAACTGACATAAAATTTGATTCATTTCTGTCTTTGGTCATCTATCTATCTATCTATCTATCTATCTATCTATCTATCTATCTATCTATCTATCTAGAGAGAGAGAGAGAGAGAGAGAGAGAGAGAGAGAGAGAGAGAGAGAGAGAGAGAGAGAGAATATTCAGTATTCAGTACTACTTTTTCCATCACCCAATGGTCTGACTGTAAAATCTCTCCTCTGAAGCTTAGTATAATCTACATGTAGGTTTATTACTGCAGAAATGAGACAAACAGGCTTCAATACAGTGTTTGTTGTCAGATGTAAAATCCAGTGTGCTTGCTTTAGCATTTTATCTACATCATATCACATGACTGCTACTGGTGCAATGAAAGCAATAAGTGACTATTACAGCTAATAGTTGTATAGTAATGTATTAGTGGAATGACCAGGCCCCTCTGTGCCCAGCTCCAGATGTGGGCAGATGTGGTGGAGGGCTGATGATGAGAGGGAGAGAAAAGGATTAAAGAGCACACAGAAGGAGGGCACCAGGAGATTAAAGACCCCTTCCATATGTGCTGCCGGAATAGTGGGCTATTTTAAGAGATTCAGACAAATAAAGCACCATTACTAAACATTTTAAAGATTACTTGAAGTGGCATCGTATAATTTTCTAAAGGTGAGAAGTCAATTACCAATCCCATAGCAGTAGAAAAATAAAGTCAATTTGTACATTTTTACTAGAGATAAATGTTTTATATTATCATGTAAAAAATGTTTACTATCATACAAGCCTGCTTTGACTAAAGTATTTATTTGTTATTTTGATCAAAAAAGTTGCACAGTTTTGTTTTTTTCATTATTCTAATAACTTTAAATCAGGTATATTAATTATATCAACGCCTTTGCCTCTGGAAGTTCCTTAAGAGAAGATGTAACATTTTTTTTATTGTCTGATTTATTTATTTGCATATCTCCTTTGTAGGTAGTCAGCATAGACTTATATGGCAGTGATAGTAGTAATAGAGGGTTGTTCTATTTACAAAAAAAAAAAAAAAATCTAAATGTTGATATAAAAGTGCCTGTTTTTACCCTTCCTATATTTTGTGTAATAAACATAAGCCTTTAATGTTTTCCATGTTTTACTCGGGCTACTTAAGACTGATCTTGTAAAGGAGCTGATCTTATGAAAGTTGTTACTACACTAGTTGCCTATCTTTCCATTTACTGAGAGCAGAGTTCACGTTGCTGTTTTCCAGCGGGAGAGTGCGGGCTCTTGCATCACAGGTCACATTCTTGAAGAAACTCGCTCAAGGCTGGAGAATGACGTTGCTGCGCGTGGATTTGTGTTTGCGGGCAGTTCACCTGCAAACATCGGGGAACTCACTTCAACAAGTCTACTTTTCACCTTGCAGTTATGCACTCCAACATAAAGCAGTTTCTTCGACTGGAGCGATGTGTCCGCGCGCAGTGCAGGACCGTGGGAAGAGAACTCCACTGTGTTTTGGCAAAACCTAGACTCTGTGCTGCTGCTGCTGCAAATACTCTGCCTTTTGTTCAGCGGGCCTCCAAGAAACATGCCTCCTCCGACACGGCGTACACACAGGCCTTCTGCGCTGCGAGGGACAACCCAGAGACTTTCTGGAGTCAAGCGGGACAAAATATTCACTGGTTTGAGCCGTGGACCAAAACTTTGCGCGCTGAAGACCCTGTGTTTCCAGAATGGTAGGTAACGAGAGAGAAATTGGAGTTCTTAAGTAGGTCTGAATCCATTTCCTTCTAGTTCCACATTTTGCCTGTAGAACCGCCCCCCTGCTCCTTTCCTGCTAGGATCAAGCCGAAAAGGCGTGCTTGTAGGCTGCTCTGGCTGCAGCTGTTTCAGGCAGTGACCTGTTGAAGCATGGCACACACAGTAACACAATACTGGAATTTTATTAGAATTCATTTAATATATTCTATTCTATTCAAATAAAATTCACTTTCTACATCCCTCTTTTTTCGCGTGTTTTCACGTTTCTGACAGTTGGCAACTGCAGACCCAAAAGTTAGATTGAAGGGTGAAATTGGGTGAAATCTAAAGGTATAAGGAGCTTTGTCTTTGGTCTTGCAGCAGCACACTTAGCTGTTATCAGAGCCGTCCATAATGATGTCACATGTAAACTGGAAATGGCATTGGCCATAAAAGTGGCACACAGTTTTTTACTGAAAGCTTCAGTTTTGATTAATTTGCACAATAATTGTGCATCTAAAATTTACATAGCGGACAGAAAATAAGAATGTTCAATACTGTGATTGTCGTGATTGTTTCACTTACACCTATTAATAATATTGGTCAGGTTTTCAGGTGGAAAGCTGAACATGTGCTATAATGCTGTGGATCGACATGTGCAAAGTGGACGTGCAGATCAACCAGCTGTCATCTATGACAGTCCAGTGACTGGAACCAAGCAAATCATCACCTACAGAGAGCTACAAGATCAGGTAGGGGCTTATTTTTATGACAGGTACACATGATTTTTACTAAGCATTTGACTACTTTTACTCTTTTTAGGTTTCTAGACTAGCCGGAGTACTAGTGAAGCATGGAGTACAGAAAGGAGATTTGGTGGTGATCTATATGCCCATGGTGCCCCAGGCTATGTTCACTATGCTGGCCTGTGCTCGGATTGGTGCCCCACACAGTCTCATCTTTGGTGGTTTGCTTCCAGGGAGCTTGCTGTACGAATTACTCATGCCAAGGTTGGTTAACTCAGAAGCCCACATTGCATTCTAAGACTTTCTAAATCTAAAGAGAACAATATGAAATGATAGAGGGTGTTTACTATTGTCAAATGTGACTCTGTCTCCATATATTATGATACTAAGATGCTACAAACACACAATGCCACTGTTTGATTCATTTTATCCTCATTTTTACTTTGCTTCAAGCCAAAATTGATGGTGACGGCCTCCTTTGGCATCGAGCCAGGCAGACGCGTGCAATACATTCCTCTGGTGGAGAAGGCCCTAGAGCTGAGCTCCCACAACCATCCAAAGTCTTAATTTTTAACAGACCCAATATGGTGAGCATTGGCAAAGAAATGTGTTCATTGTGACTGCTACTAATATGTCTTATGCATCTGTTGTGTGTGTTTTTTAGTAAACATTTGAATGTTTTCTTATGATTAAAGTTAAAATATTATGGCACATTTTAAAATGATTTAGTAACTGTTGATCATGATTTAGGAAAGAGTGTCTTTGAGCCCGGAGATGTCTCTAGATTGGGATGAAGAGATGGCCAGAGCGCAGCCACATGACTGTGTGCCTGTTCCATCCAACCACCCTCTATATGTGCTTTACACCTCTGGAACAACTGGGACACCAAAGGTACTGGCCAACAGACTTATTGTGTCATTCAAAGGACCTACACACAGAGATTGAGGATGAATCACCAAGTCTTATTGCAATAGAGTTTCAGGTTGCTAGGAAACAAAACCAGGTTAAGAAGCAGAAACTCCATATGAATTTCAGTTTGTTACAGGAATAAAAATCTATAGGCCAGTCAGCTTCTTTTTTGTCCCCTAGGGATTGTACGAGACACTGCAGGCTATGCTGTGATGCTGAAATGGACCATGTCAAATATTTATGCACTTCAACCTGGTGATGTAAGACTATCAAGCATCTATTCATGGTCATGAAAGAAATACCTTTACTTTACACATTTTCGTCTCACAGGTTTGGTGGGCAGCGTCTGACCTGGGATGGGTGGTTGGACATTCATATATTTGCTATGCACCTCTACTCCATGGAAACTCCACCATTCTTTATGAGGTACAAAGTTCCTTCTTGCATCTGTCCTCTGATGAGTTAGGCTATGTTTTGTGATTTCTTGTAGATTGACATGGCATTAACTTGTTTTCTTTTCATAGGGCAAACCAGTGGGGACTCCAGACCCAGGAGCTTTCTTTCGTGTCCTGTCTGAACATGGTGCCTCCTCCATGTTCACAGCACCCACTGCTATCCGGGCCATTCGACAACAAGACCCCGAGGCCACTGTGGGGAAGAAGTATTCTCTGTCTCGGTAAATATTATGGATGTCATTAAATATGAAGTATACTATTACAGACTGAAGGGCTAATATATTTATCTTAAAGATTAAAGGGTGCCCTAAAGGAGGATGTAGTCTTCTGTGGTAGTTTTTACTAAACACCTGTGAATGTTATTATCCATCAAAGCAGTAATAGCTCAATCTATTTTTTCTTCCACATTGACCCATAAAGTGATTCTTTGAACATGTATAAAACTGCTAGAGTATTGTAGTATTTAGATTATTTAGAGTATTGGAAGTTAAGTGTGTAAATCTTAACTTAGAAAGAGGGACTTTGTTACCACCGTGAGTTTATTTCTGTTGCTAAACTGGTCTAAACTGGTATATTTTTTTATTTAATCTTTACCCAAACCCTTTTCATAAACTTTCCCGTTCTTCTAAACCTTTTCCTAAATTTACCCATTCTGTTAAACTTTATCATCGTCTCTCCGGACCTGACTATCTAGCATTAACCTTTTAAAACCAGTATGATCTTTTTCTGTTCAGTTACACTAATTTTTAAGGGGTTGTCAAAACCTTAGTTAAAAATAATTATAATAGAAAAAAATCCTAAAAGATGAGTCTGTAACAGCAAGTTGGCGGTATTTTTCTCTGAGACGTCAAAAACTTTAATTTACGTGAAAACTTATCCAATATACCGTAATTTCTGGCCTATAAGCCGCTACTTTTTCTCAAGCTTTGAACACTGCGCTTATACGGCAATGCAGCAAAATATAGATTCTCATAGACTTACTATTAACAAGTGCGGCTTATATATGTACTTTATCATTTTTGTTACTTAAGTCTAGTCGGTGCGGCTTATATTCAGGTGCGCTCAATAGGCCAGAAATTACAGTAACTTGTTTGTTTATCTTGACAATTTAAAAATCAAGAGCAACAATGCACAGAGTCAATTACAATGCTTTAGGCAAGCTTATTTGCTGCTCTATTGTCACAGGTTTTGACATAGTTACTAAATAATATTGATACATTCGTCCAGTAATAGAGCATAATACGTTGTGCATTGACTAAAAGAAACTGCTGTGACTGATTTATTGCAGGCTCAAGGCTGAACGTCCAGTCATTTTAGTGAGTCTATAAAGCTATTGCCTTGGATCATGTCTCTGAACTTTTAATCACATTTTAGCTATTGCCTGTTGGTGAAGTAGAGAAACCAGCAGAATACACAATAGTGCCAGACTGACTTTTTATGTAACAGAAGTTAAATGATTATTGACACTGTGAGACGCAGAGCTCTTTAGAGACCACTCTTCTCACAACTAAACCCTTATCAATATGCCAGGGGTATTTTACTTTTGCTGTTGAGCTCTTTTGAGAAACTGGTTTGCATGGGCACCTTCATAAAAACTTGCTCTTCTACAGTGACAGAAAAATTCAAACATTTTCATTCAGCTGTTTAGTCACACATGTGCATAGAATAGCCTGGAATCAGGATTATGTTTCCTGCATTCTTTATTTATTTGTTGTAGAACTGCATTACTTTGCAGTTAAATTTCTTTAGATGTTCATGTAACAAATTCTCGAAACATTTCTCACTACATCCTTCACTTACGCAGACACAGTTATGGGCAAAAGAAAACAAATGGTTCCCAATGTTGTAGAGTCTGTGTGATTCTTGTGTGATTCTTCAGCTTCTACAGTTCAAGTCCAAGGTTAAAACCGCAAAGAATTTATCAGTGTGAATGAACAGGAAAAAACCTGTAAAACATTTACTACTGCATGTGAGAATTTTGTAGTAAGTAGCTAATCCTTGGTCAGACAAAAACAAACAAGCACACATTTAATATTTTATGTACTATAATAAAACTGTATTTAGCTCCTTTTTGGGCAGAAGATTGGGAAACTGTGTATCATGAAGCAAAAAAAAATCTTTTGTCTAAACTAAGGCTAAATATTTTAATATTTTTTATTTATTACCATTCTTTCTAAACTGCCAAAATTAACCCCTTAGAGAAAGCATATTCTAGCTATTAACAAAGTTTATTCAGCAAAGTCACATTTGTTACAAAACAAACAAACAAACAAAACCAAAACAAAATTATACTGTAAATAAGAGACATTTGTAATCAAATAGATCAGTGTGTGAAATTACATAAAAGGTTAGATGAATAAGTTAAATCAAATATCTTATAAATAATTAAGTGCATGTTGAAAAAAATACATAAATACATAAATCTACCTAAATAGTTAAAGTGTGTAACAAATAAAAGATGCTTGTCACTTGTCTGAGATTCTGGTCGCACAAAATGGAGAAAATATAGAATTGGTTTGACGATTGCTCCGAAGCATTTGTCTGTCGAGGTCTGGGTCTTGTAAGAAGTTTTTTTATTTGAAACCATAAATGCAGGAGCATAATGTTCTCAAATAACAAAAAGAGCTTGGGGTTATATTGTGGTCATCATTAAGTTAAGAGAAGCTAAATAATAAAGAAATAATTTGTAACTAGCATTTTCGTAAAGACAATATCACAGACTGGCTACGTGCTAGGCCTTCATTTGTTTTCAGTACACTATTATATCAAGAACTATTTTAATTATAATTCTCAGTTCCATTATTATCCAACTAGACAGGCTGCTAAGCTGCATAGATCGTTATATAAGTGAAGTAGTGAGCCGTTCTCCAAATTACGAAACACTCATGTCATTATCAATGTACAAAACTAGACTAAAATATAAACTGAGAACTCAATGTTGTCTTTAAATTACACTGTTATTTACTTTATTGACGAGACAAATTTTTCTTTCAATGTATCTTATCCTCATGAAACTTTTGTGGTGCCTTCAAAAGTTTGTATCACTCCCATGCACATCTGCGAATAGAATTATGTTTTGTGACTTGTCCTACTATTACAAAGAAATGTTTACTGCTTACTTTTGAAGTACTAAGGAATAAATAAAAACATATAAATTGCACACAGTTTATCATTACAATTTACAGGAAATCTAAAATAGTAAAACTACCTCCTCTAAGCCATTTGCCTTTCAAGTCATTTGCTTTTACTGACAGTGACAGAGGATTGGCTAAAGCTCTTTCAATTAAAAAGACAAAGGCAGGTTATTGACAGATATATGAATTAAAGTTAGATTAATTGCACAACTTTATGTCACTCAACTGACTGTCATTGAAATACAGCATTTACTTTTACTATTGACCTCACTGTAGGTTAATTACCTTGTGTGTCCTTGTAGGCTGCAGTCTTTGTTCCTGGCAGGAGAACGTTGTGATGTTGAAACTCTGGAATGGGCCAAGAAAAGTTTTGGTGTCCCAATCTTGGATCACTGGTGGCAGACAGGTAACATCCCATAGTCACACACCATAATGAACTGACTTGTCTTAGCAGGTAAAAAGGGTTGTGTTTATGCAGTAGGACATTTTTTAATGTTGTATCTGTTATTGTTATAGATGAACATAATAATGCTGTGGCTTTTGGCATTGCTTGCTCACAATTTTTATCCTCTAATGCATTGCTTATTGCGTTTGTGAAAGAAAATTAATCTCTTGACTAAGTGTGGGTTATATTAGCTTTCTCCCTCATGAATTAAACCTGCCACATTTAGCCAGGTGATTTATTGGGTCTAGAATAAAAAACACCTCTGGCATCTACTGATTTGTGTGTGGATGTGTAAATCTCTTTGGATTTCTAACCTCTTACTAAACTCAATAACTGGCAGCAGGCACAGGCAGCAGTTCAAATGTGCTCCCGACTTTGCCACGGTTCAGTGGACAACTTTTCTCTAAAAGCCCGCCTGTTTGTGTCCAGGTATTTTAAACAGATGTAGGACCAAATATATTTCTGATAACAATGGATATTAGAATTTATGATCAGAGAAGAATTCAGCATTTCAGATTGATTTGGTTTTGCAATAATCTGTTTTTCTGTAACTTTAATAACCAGCTCTTGGTTGTTTAAGCTTTGTTTCAATTGAAAATTTTAGACTTTTGCCTAATCCTATGGCTTCACATGATTCTTCTCAAAGAATATAATCATGATGGAAAAAATATTATTGCCTTTACTTTCCAGTACTGAGAAACTGTTCATGTTGTCATTATTTCTTTTGACTTCTTTCTTTCTCAAAAGGACATTTGGTTCTTCATTCTATGATTTCACTTTCTCATTTCTCCATTTTGGCACTAAAGTGGGTGAAGCTCACATATGTTCATTAGAAACATATCCTAGCAGATAATAATCCAAGCTCTATTTTAAGCCCAAGTGCCAGTGGCGGAGGAGGATGATGATGATGAAGGGTGATGATGTCACTGATGTTGCCTGGTAACAGATGTGTGTTTGAGCTGGTGACGTTAGGCAGACAGTTCAGTGCCAGGTGTGCAGAGAACGAATGCCTTTACTCAGTGTGTCTTTTTTTTTTTTTAAAGTCTAACATTCTATTGTTTTTTTTATCTCCACTTTCAAAGATGAACTCAAGTAGATCTGCAGAGATTAAGTTTATAGCATCACATGCTCATCTAGCTCTCAGATCAGCTCTACAAGTCACCCTAGCTGTAAATGCTCTACATTGCATTTAAAACTGGTGACTGCAACTTACTCTGTCAGCAATAGCTCTTAAGCCACTGATCTCCAAAACAAAGCAAAAAGATAATGATAAACTATTTTTTCACAGCTACTTGGCCATATCGCCCTACGCTAATATTCATACTTGATTACAATGACAATCTTAAAGCTTTTTATGTCACAAATAGTATCATCTATCATAATCTTTGCTACATTCTCGTATTCCTTTCATGTTTTTAACCTGACCACTTTCAGTGAACAGTGCTGTAATATCAGCCTTGAAGGATTAGCAGATGGTTAAACCTCTAATTATGTGTGCCGCCTCGGCCTGTGTATCATTTAAAGGCTGTTTTTTGTGTAAATTAGACTTTGACCAGGAAGATAAGCTTTAGATTTGTATGAATAAATGGCGTACTTTAGTTAATGAACCTGACATTTTGTAACATATACATTTGTAGAAGGACAGTTCTGATGTATTGATACCAATACTGATTGCTAGTGGCCAATGCTGGAAACAATAAATCACCCATGATGAGATGGCAAAAAAAAAAAAAAAAAGTGGTCATAAACTGAGATTTTACTGTTTTCTTATAACTAATTTACAGTCTAATCAAAATGACACTGGCATCTAGGACTGTTGCATTCATTAAACTTCAATTTTAATTATGTCTATTAATTATGTCTATTTCTCTTGATGGCAAAAGTTATGTAGTTGAGTAATCATGATTATTAACATTAACTTATAAGAATGTTCATAACTGCACATACAGTATGTGTTTTCTTTAGCGGTCATTTGCAGTGCACAAATGCTCTGACTTCTTTGCAAGCAAATAATTGTCTGAAAAATCAGGATTGCATTTATGATTTAAACAATTATGATTATTATTTTTCCCTAACAGCAGCCCTTCTGGCAACAAATCCAAGTAGCTTACAATTATGCTGTTGTTGAAAACTGACAAACCGTATAGGAAATGGCTGTATCTGTCAGTGGCTCACATGCTGCTTGGCCGGCTTCTTTGTTTTCAGTTGTTACGGTCCACTTCTTCAAGGTTGTGTCGCTGTTTGTTTACAGCAGCAAACAGGTTTAAGCACTTCAGTCACTGCGAAAGAATCAGATGCCAGGATTTTATCGACATTGAATTTCTTTTTTGGTAAATTTTAATCACATTCTATTGAGACATGTATTCTTAACCTTTACTCTAGTTCTGCAAACAACAATATACGTGTCATAAAATGATCTTACATAACTCTCATTTTGACCCCTGGCAGGCAGGGCGCAGGTGATAGACCTTTGTATGCATATTGTGCATACTGCATAGTGCATAATGCAACATTTTCATTATTCACCTCTGTTTAAATGTGAATTGTATCCCATGCTACATTTCTTGATGATTGTTTATAGGACTATTGTACCTTCATTAGGAAAAAAGGGGGTTTAAATTGAATGTTTCACGTATTAAGGTTAATACCTCTTCCACGGCTTTGTAGTTATGAAAGTCAACCCTGAAAAGTGACTTTTTTGTGCTGTAAAGCCTTTACAACTATTGTTTGTGTCTTAAAGAAACCGGCTCCCCCATCACGTCTACATGTGTAGGACTGGGCCATTCTCTCTCTCCGCCTTCAGGACAAGCAGGGAAACCTATTCCAGGATACGATGGCAAGTCATTGTTGATATCCAAGTTTCAGTTTATGTATATTTGTTTATAAATCCTTTTTACGTATTCAATGTCTTCAAACTGTGGCTATACATTTATTGCCTGAAAATAATAAAGTTTTCATTTTCTCAGTTAGAGTCATAGATGATAACATGGAAGAAGTGAAGGCAAGAACTTTGGGAAACATTGTTGTTAGGTAAGTATTTAGTTCAGTCACATGCATACATGACATGTGCAAATGGAAAGTGTTTTCCCCAAATTAACCGATTATTTGTAACAATGTCTTTGCTGCTGATTTTGTACCAAGATGGGGATTTCCATTGAATCCACTTGAACTGGGCTCAAGAATAACAGGAAGTAGCTTTAAACTGACAGCAACAGCTGGGTTACTGTACTGCCGGACTATTCAGTTTTTATTTACCAATGGGCCAGATTTTCATAAGGCTGTGGTCTTGAGCTGGACTACCAAACAGAACTACCAATGTGTTTTGCATCCAACATCCAAAAACAACTTGTAATGGTAGTTACAAGAAATTTACTTTTTCAATGTGATTAACACAAAATCCCACTATAAAGCACTATCACATAAAAGCAGGATGAAAACAGGACCAAAACAAACCTAGTGTCAATCAACAACAGGACTTTAATGAAAACAGCAGAGCGACTAGACTGGTTTTCAACAAAGACTAAACCTAGTCTATAATCGGATCACATCAGACCAGACGTATACTACATATTGAACGAGACTAGATCGCAAATGGCATGACAGAATCTGGTTCAAATGAAGCATAAAATGCTACTCAATAAGAGAGCTAACATAGTGAGCTAAGAACAACAAACAAAAAAGCACAAAAGTCCGTTCTATGGCCTAGTGACTAGCATGCTTGGCCAAAACATACTGCTTAGTGGGCCAGGTTTGGCCCCCAGGTCGTCACTTGAATAGGCCTCTTGTTCTGTATTGGCCAG
Source organism: Mugilogobius chulae (assembly GCA_038363315.1). Lineage (NCBI taxonomy): Eukaryota > Metazoa > Chordata > Actinopteri > Gobiiformes > Gobiidae > Mugilogobius > Mugilogobius chulae. The sequence continues at coordinate 18,601,213 of CM076409.1, forward strand.
CCCAACTCCTTTATACGGAAGCAGAATAAACACAGGGATCTTTCCTTAGAATTATATTAAGTTAAACCCATTCACAATGATACATTATTTGATTGTTATTTTTAGGCTCCCTTTACCTCCTGGAGCGGCTTTGTCACTATGGCAGAACTTGGAGCTGTTCAAAGAGCTCTACTTTACAAAGTTTCCTGTAAGTAATTAATACATAATTTGACTTTTAAGACAATATGAGTTATTGCTGAAATCCTGATTTGTAAGAGGGTTCCATCTAGTGTTCATCTCCTTTTTACATAATCAATTGTGCTTCAAATAATTAGTGTAACTATATTATATATTTGTATTACTTCTGATTCCTTACAGGGTTATTATGACACCATGGATGCAGGTTTTGCAGATGAAGAGGGATTCATTTACATCATGTCTCGGTCTGATGATGTCATCAATGTGGCAGGACACAGACTTTCTGCTGGGGCTTTAGAAGAGGTACTCACCAGGATATTTTATATAATCACTAGATGCACAAGATACGTTCTTTTCAAATGTGTGCAATTTTAGGCGATCTTGCAGCATCGCGCCATAGGAGATTGTGCTGTAGTGGCTCTGGAGGATGCTCTTAAAGGTCATGTGCCCTTGGCTCTGTGTGTGCTCAAGAATGGTGAGTCACAATGAACTGTTTTTACAGGTTATAGCTAGCCATATGCATAACAATACTCACATAACATTTTTGTTACTTTGGTTTCTCTTAAGGAGTGCTCAAAAATAAGGAAGATATTGTTAAAGAGATAGTGATGCATGTCAGAGACACAATTGGACCAGTTGCTGCATTTAGGAAGGTCTTTTTTGTTCAAGCACTGCCCAAAACTCGCTCAGGCAAGATCCCACGGTCTGCTTTGGCAAACCTAGTCAGTGGCAAACCTTTCAAGGTAAAAATAAACTGAAAAACATTTTTTTTTTCTGTCTGAACTGAAGAACTTTAAATTTACTGATTATAGATATTTTTTCCACAGATCACTCCAACTATAGAAGATCCTGAAGTCTTTAAAGCAATTGAAAGAGAGCTGGAAAAACACCGCTAGGGGCATAAACCTGTCAGTAGAACAATACTGTATGAAGCTTTTTTAACAGTGTAGTTGGTAAATATTTTATAAACTTTTGTTTTAAAAGCTTTTTAATATTGTATGCTGTTTTTCAGAATGGTCCTTAGTTATCATTAGCTTTAGTGCCTTGCACACTTTTGGTCAGTTGCTGACAGCTCCAATTTTGTAGCATTTTAAATGTTAGACATCAGCCAAAAGTTAAAACAGGAAACACAAGATACATACATACGTTTTAATGTCAATGAAATTGGTTTTCCCGCACCACTTTAGACAAAAGTACAAGAAGTTATAAATAAAAAAATAACACAAAATAATGACTCATTGTTCGTGCAAATCGTCAAAGAAAAGTGTAAACCCATTTATGTCAGCAGTCAGAAATAACTCAAAGACAGATGACTGGGCCACAGCAGGATCCCTTGGACAGAAACAAAAAGTCAACAGTTACACCAACATAAGCCACAGCAAGCAACAAAGTTCAAATGTCACCTCACTTCACCATGGTCATATACACTCTATCTATGCGCACTATGAGCTAAAGCGTCTGTCTTTCAGTTATTCCCTCAGGTGTGGACGTGGTGGAGGGCTCAGGGAGAAGGCCAGCTCGGCTAAGAGTGTGTCCTTGTGTTTTACTCCTGACAGAAAATACAGTACAGTGACAGTACTACAAACGACGCACTGCTTTGGGCTCTGAGAGGATGTGTTGTGCAACTTCAGATCACAGCAGTGTTTTTTTGTTTTGTCCTTGGCTACAAAGAGTCCATCATAATGAGACATGTGCGTCAAAGTGCTTGTTATATATTCCTCCTTTTTATGATCGCCTACTCATATGAAAATGTTTGAAGGGTTCATAAATTTGTGCACCACTAGAGGGCGGGTTTTCACACAACATCCAGAGTCGTTCCTTTCTCTGGCACAGCACATATTCATTTTAGTCATTATTATAACACAATGAAAAAATAAAACAATATGTACAAATTGTTCTAGGGAAATGATTTCTTATGTATACAGTTCAAAGAGCAGCATATATTTATCTATGATCTACTAAATGAGGTGGCAGGAACATTTTTTGCACAAACCTTGAATACTTTTTACACATAAATGTTTATATATATTTATATTTATAAAATGACATATTTATAACAATTTACAGATAACCTACACATCTCTGTAGAAGAAATGCACAGTACATTATGCAAGAACAAAATTCTGTACATAGAAGGTAAAAACTGAGAAGAGGGCAGCCTGCAGGAAAGTTAGCACCGACGTGAGGTGCCCACGTTTCAGGGAGGAGAGCAGGAAGGAGAGCAGGACTTCTTGGCAGTGCGTGTCTTCAAAATGTTTTCTGCAGTTCAGGGCCCATTCAAAACTGCAACTAGAACAAATGTTGAATAATTACCATCAAGTACAGCGACATTTTTGCGGTCAATCCTAAAAGTCTGTTTTAACCTTTTATGCGCCAAAGTAGCAATTCTGCACATAGTAATTTTAGGCTCCAAAATTCCAGGTTCTTTTTTTCTGACAAGGTTTAGTGGCTCGAAAAAGTCCAGCCTCAGTTCTACTGGTGGTTGTATAAAATAATACAGAGAGATATAGTATCAGTTTTGGCTCTCCAGGATCAAGTTTGTTGTCTTTATATTTACATGATTGCATTTCAAATGAGAAACACTGGCGCCTAAAAGGTTTAATGTCCTTCACAACTAATAGTCCGTCTGGTAGTAAGAATAGGAATAGAAAAAGCCATAATTATTCAACAAATCATTTATTTAATACAATATAAATGTGTAGATCCAACAAAATCACAACCTCTCTTAGCGTATAGAGTATTGAACTCTGTCTTACTGAAAAAATAATAATCAATGCTATTTTAATTATTCCCCTGTGCTTTTCAGTCTTGTTGTCCATTGCACTAAAAACGGTTTTGCATCCATTTGCTGATTTAAAAAAAACAATTGGTTTCTTTTATAAACCTTGAAACAGAACAAGCTTGTTTTTAGTGAACAGTGTAATTGACAGAGCAGGAGTCTGTGTTACATACGGTGTACAGTCATAGGTCCTTCTCTTCCTCTCAGCAGGAGTATGTTCTCACCGTGGAGCTGTCCAGCCGCTGCACTGCAGACGGGCCGACTGAGGAGAGAAAACATTTAAAACAAATTAGCACAAAGTGATCTCATCCACTCTGACCATAAGGACTCCACAGCAATATGAATGGGACCAACAACTCTGGACTTATCACGAAAAACAACACTGCAGTACTGTTGAGGGTTAGCCAGGATAACACAACAAAGTTTTAATGAGGAATATTAGGGAAACATGTTAGTTTTTGAACACAAACTGAGGCAAAATGAAGTCAATCTCAGTGTCCACAATGTTAAAAGAACACTGGCAAAGTTACTTGGCCAGTGACTTCTTTTAACAACCAATGGTAGATTACAGTATACTGCTTGTGATCTACCAACTGAGACATACACAGTCATTTTGTTTTTCATCCACACAGGGAAATTGTATTCCCAAAGCTGTCTCAAAGCTTTAATTCATGTTTTTTTTTTTTTTTTTTTGCTTTATAATAACATTGAGTATATGACAAAATTGACTTTCTATTGAACAGAGCATAAATGCAATGGCTTCTAGTCTATATTGATGCAGTGCTTATGTTTTCAATGTTAAACCACAGTTATTGAACATTTCTAAACACCCTTGGACATTTATATCAGGAATTGTTGAGAGGCAAAGACTGAGAGAGAAGGAGCATTAGAAGATTGGTGGGGCAGTGTGGCCAGGATGGGGCATGTGTAGAATAATGAACAAAGGATTCAACAGCCCTGGGCCTTTCACTGAGGCATAGCTGACCTTGAAACCAGTCCAGATATGTGTCATCAGGACTGTCATCCAGAGCCTCATAGAGGACTGCACAGCAGCCGCCACAAAAACAACAGCACAGTCAGAGAACCCAAACAAAGCTATAATGTGTGGCTATGTGCTTTGAAAGTGCATTCAAACTGAAATTAGCACAGCACGACATTCTGAAAAATAAAAAATTCTCTGTTAATTTGCTTTATGCAGTTCTCACCTTCTGGGGGCAGTCTTCGGGAGTGACCAGATGCAGTGAGCCGGAATCCAGCGGGAAGGGTCTCTGCTGACCCTGGCATCATACTGATGCCATGTACATCTCTGGGTGGGAACTGCCTCCTCCAGGAAGGACCTCTGAAATCTTTGTCATCACACTGTTCAAAGGAAAAACAAGTGGGCTTAAAGTTAAGAGATGCAATAATGCACAAATATTGACTCCATCGGTGTGAAACTTCAGAATTAATATTTCACAAAACTAACTATTTAACTATGTGTATTTTAGTTCACCTCTTCCAGACGTCGATCAGTTCCCAAGGCCAGCAAATTATTGTACTCTCGCTCCAGAATCTGACGTGCCTGAAGAAGTAAAACATGACATTCATCTACCATTCTATGTAACACTAATGTGGTCACACCCATTCCATACAGTGTTCACACAATTCCAGAGGCACACAAGGATGAATGTATGCAGCTCAAGATTCTCAGGGGCAAACTGCCAGAGTGACAGTTGGCAAATTTGCATGTTCTGATTTAGAACAACCTTTGTATTCTGACAGCAACATAATGCTAAATTAAACTGTGCTGATGATGTTTTGATGCTCACAAGAAAAAAAAAAGAGTTGGTGATAGAAAGCCAAAAAAACCCCAAAAAACTGTTACCATGGAAATCAACGATTTCTGCATTGTCCAAATTAGTTGTCCAAATACAAAATAATGTAAAAATAAACAGATAAGCCATGAGTCCCGTCTGGTATACGTATCTATCACATTCTACAACCAGAATATGTTTTAATGAACATCAAGTTCAGCAATTAGCATCTTGTATCGATTTAACATTATGCCCATTGAAAATTCAACTGATCTGTGACGTCACAATCTCAAATCTATTGGCTCGAGCAGTTTCCATCTCATAGTGTAGCTATAGTACATAAAGTTCATTCAAACCTGAGTGTTTTGTGTGGGGATCTGGAGAAGCAGTGCCAGGCTACTGTAGTCAAAGTTGTCGTCTAGGGCAACCAGGGCTCCATGCACTCCGCTCTCCAGCAGGATGTTGGCATAGTCCCTCAGACCTATGCTCTGCACCCAGCGGATCACCCGCTCATTGCTCCATACCAGCACATCTACAGAGATGAAACAGTGCAAACAGCTTTGGTAAATCTCAAGACATAACACAAACTATTTTTAGATGAACTCAGTAATGTTCTTACCTCTTAGATCATGTTGGCTGTGCTCTCGCCGTCTCTCAAGTTCTTTTCTGTCATAGTTGAGCTTTTTCAAACACATGATGCCATATTGTAAACTTGTTCTAAAAAAAAATATAAAAAAAAAGAAAAAGTAATGTTAGCAATTTAATGCATTTTAGCTCTTCATATCTACTACATTCTACAACTGTATGTAGAATGACTTTACCTGTGGAAACTGTCCACCATTTTAAGGTGCACCCTAAGGTCCTTCTTGGTGAGGTGGTCCAACATTCTGGCGTCCACCAGGCACTCCATGAAGTAGCTGCGGTACTGAGGTAGTCCTAGACTGGGCAGCCACTCATTTCCGATCCACTCATGGTTCATATCACCATAAGCTAAAGTCTAAAATGTTTTAGAAATATGATAATAAATGTTGTTATTTAGTGTAAAAAAATAACAATAAAATAAATAAATAAATAAATAAATAAATAAATAAATAAATAAATAAATAAATATAAATAAATCTAGGTTTTTACCTGAGCCCAACTCCTTCTTCAGAATTTGACTTCTGAAAAAAGAAAATAGGGACCACTTTAAGCTCAAATGATTCTAAGATAACATGTACAGTGAAGGAACTGAACAACTGCTAAATTCCTCTATTAGTGATTTTTATAACTTCTGTGTGAAATATTTTATTCATCTTTTATTATGTTTATACAATGTTAGTTATTATTACTACAAGTATTATTGCTGTGGGATTATTTTTTTTTTATTATAATTTCAAAATTTTTGTTACATTCATTCACACAAACTCACTCCAGAGAGAAAAGGGGAGGTGTAGGGTACATGGGAACTGACCGTTTTGGAGGGGGCTGCCAGGGTCTCCATCTCCTCATGGGTCACCCAAACATTGCCTGATTGCTACAGGGCAAGGACCAAGAGACATAGCAGCAGGAGGGTTGGTAGTAGAGGTCCGGCAGGAGGGGCAAGCAGTGTTAAAGAATAAGAGCAGCACCACTGTAAGCCAATAGCGTTATAGCATCACAGTCAGTTAACGAAGATGCCCTACCCACAAGGTGGCAAAGGACAAATGCAATGGACAAAACAAGTACACTGTTACAGGACACACATACACTGTAAATACAGATTAGTGCAATTTAGAATGGGACATACATACAACATTGTCATGTACAACAATTAACTGTTGAGCACCGCACATTAAAAATATGATGTCTCAGAGGTGGGTGTCTGATTTGATTATATCAGTTTGCAGTCATTTCTTTAAAGTTTTGTGATCAAGTTGCTGCTTCCACTGCTTTAAGAAATTGTAATAACAACAAAGATCTAAACACAAAAAACTTGTCTCTTGTATGTAATTATTACCTGTTTGTCAATCAGCCTTTAACACATAAACAAGCAAATGGACTTCTCGGTGAGTAAAACACTGTCTACATGGCAACCTTGTGTCACAAGATTATTTTATTTATTATTATTCTTTTGAGCACACATTATCAAGTATGGTTAATTTGTTGTTTAATGGGGAATGATCATAACTTATGTTTCGTAACCCACCTAGATAAATGACAAAAAGCAATTAAAACTATAAAGTAATTCATGCAAGTCCACACATATTCAGCAGGACTCACGGTTCTTGTAGTGGGTGGTGCTGAGGGGCTGGTGAGCGAGACCATTTCCTGAATTGCCAGACGAAGCTTGAGTCTGTGCAGAGGGTTACTGATACCAATCTCCCTCTGGATCTCTGTGTCTGACAACGCTGACATGATGGCTCCACTCTTGACATTTGCACGACAGGCAGCGACATACCAAGCAGGCATTCCCAACCAAAGCTTTGGCACAGAAGCAGAGGGACACACAGAGGGTGAGAGGTTTACTTTTGTTTTGGTGATTCATAAATGAGCAGAGTATGGAAGTCACTACTCTAGTCAGTATCATTTTCTCTGCAGTAGAGGGCAGCATTGACCTGACATAATTTTTTCTTACTTACCTCCAACCAGGCGACCACAGTGGGCCCATCCCACTGGGCAAAAGGTAAACCTTTCCTCCTTGCCTCTTCTAGCAGCTCATGTCTGAGGAAGAAGAAATCTGGCATTAATGTAATTGTAGAGCACAGATGGTGTCTCTCATCTAAGTCATGGCCAAAATAACACAATTTCTATGATAGAAATATAAGAATGCATGAGGCATTAAGACACATGTATTCCATCCTATGCGCTAAAACAAGAAACACATTTTATCATCACTGTGATGCCTTAGAGAGAAACAGAGAACAGACTAATCTGGCATGTTATATTAGAAAACAAAGGGAACATTAACGACCCACCACATAATATTTAAGTCTAAAAATGGACAGAAAAAAAAGACTACAAAGATTTGAAAAACACTCCTGATGGGTTTTCTATTATTTACATTAGTACATGACTAATGAGCTATTCTACAAATTAATCTAGTCTTTTGATGAGCTGTATAGGTTTTTGTGTTGCAGGTGTTAAAGAATGAGTCTATGCCAGCCTTTACACCATAGAATCCTTTTGGCCAAATAATTTCTACCTTGGGAATTTTACTTGTGTAAATAATGCTTGTTTGCCATACATAGTTTAGAACATGTATCTTGTATCCAGAGAAGCAGACACTCAGACATACCCATATCACAAGTGTAAACCCTTGTTGAACAATAAGCATATGTCTGCACACTCAAAGTGCAACTGTACAGAACTCTTGATGGTGGCAAAAATGATAGTATAATACCATCTAACAGTTTATGAATGATACAAAAATGTATCCATCCAAACATTCACTATTTGCATAACCTATTGATCATGTCTTATGGTCAGATCAGACCTAATGCTTGAAGAGATTACATTCACTGAACATAGCTAGGAAAAGGGAGGAAACATCATATGAACAATAACATCTGACATTCCCATAACCAGATATTGCAGCTGGTTATTTAGCACAACAGAGATAGAGACACATAAAAAGGAGAGGAAGACATTCTGGGTACAGAAAATTAGGCCCCAGTTTAGCGACGGCGCATTCGTTTTCAGCCAAGGATGCAGCTGCCATGGGCTGTAAAAGGGAGGAAAAAACGTCTTGAAATGGTAAATGAACAGAAAGAAAGAAAGCAACTGTACTATTAACAGCCATGTGGGATCAAGATAACGATAGTGAGACGTTAGCTTTGGCACTGGATTTTAAGGAGAGTACACATGAACACAGACAGGAGAGATGGAAGACAAGGCACACGGCTCAGACAATGGTCACATCCAGGAGTTCAGAGATGTCCTCACAACTTACCCGCTTTGTTAGAGTCAGAGGAGGAGGAGAGGGAGGGGAGAGAGTGAGAGAGTTAGAGCAGAGGGGAGTAGATAGAGAGGCGACGGGGAGACAAAAATGTACACAAGTTAATGAGTAAATTGGCAATTAAGGCTCCCAACACAGACACATGCACTCACACAGTCTCTCACACGGAGGACACGATGGTGGACGGTCAAGTACAGGAGCATCTGTAGATCAGTCACATGTGGTCTTCTACAATGCAGTCCTGACCACATCATCGTGCAGCAGAGAACATGAGAAATGCACTGAAACACAGCAAGGACCCCCTCCACGGCCTCACATTCAAATGTTCAGGTACATTCAGATAGCTTTGACCTCTGAAGAGAAGACACCCACTATGGGATCACTGCATTACTGACCACTCAAGATGCTGAAATGGAAAAGAAGAGCAGGCAGCTTAATGGCATGCAGAGTGGAGGAGGCACCAAGATGCAAGGTGGTGTGTGGTCTGTATCCTGAAGACTGCTATGGAGAAGTCAGTGCGGTGAAGGAAAACATTTGTCAACATACAACAAACAGTATGCTAATCGACTACATGGGAGGCAAAGTTATCCATCATGGTAACTCAATGTGCACTTCGAGCAAATGACATTCATCATTTGGCACTAGAGCATGGCAGATGCACGCACACACATACACTTATCCACACTACAAACACCACCATTCAAATGTTTAAGCTGTGCTTATTTTGTGTTCTGAGTAAATACAATAAAGCATCCTGAAGTAACTATACAAATTATACTCTACAGTAGAGTCAGAGATACTTTTATGGCAAAATGTATGTGTTCGATAAATGGGTGTTGCTACATTATCAATTGGCTGTGGTTGTGTTTCTGAATGCAGTCACAAAGTATGTGCTTGTAGAAACTGATTCAGAATGCTGATGCTTTCTTTGCTATTTCACTTGGTATTAACTGATGACAGCACCTGTTATTTAGTTCAATATACTTTGTGTATCTGAGCGATTCACTAGAGATATGTAATGTGGGCTGTCACTAGTGTATGTTGAATGCAATGTTTCAGTGAAAACTTACTTCTTTTTCAACCTGCGATCTTTCTCAGCTTGAGTGCCTAGTTTGCTAACGCCCATCTCCTGTCCAGACATGTCCAGGTCCATCATTGTGGCTAAAGGCAAAAAAGTATGTATCAGTACATTATTGTAAAAAGAACTCAATCTACAATTTAAGAATTACTCACCTTGTGGATCGACCATGACCTGTCTATGTGCCAGATGAGCCAGCCGGCCTTTCTCTTTCTTGCCAAACAAGCGTCCAATGGAGGATTTGATGCCCTTCTTCTTTGGCTGCTTGTGAAGAGAGTCTTGGCTGCTTCCAACACTGCTCAGGGTGCCGGCCTCAGCCTCCAGAGAGGCCACAATCCTGAGAAAACAACAGGAAAAAAGTGTGTAAGGTGGAGTTATAGCTTACCAATAGTCTGATGGCTTTCAGCTGAACATGTCTGTCTTACCCTCGAGCATCATTGTGTGAAGTGGTTGGCAGTGTGTGTGTCATCCGAACAGTGCGAGGCGTTGGTGGAGGAGAAGTCTCACACTTAATGGTAGCCTTGTCCTGACCATCTTCTTCCACTGCAGCAATCTGAACAAAGACATGAGCATTTTAGTATCTAAAACTTCTTATGATGTTTGAAAAGGTGTCAGTGTTACGGCAGTACCTTTCGTCGGTGTTTCCTTAGATCACTTGGCTTAGAAAAAAAATAAAGAAAAGAAATCAACATGTTGGTTATCTTTCACCAAAGAATTCTACAAAAATATACAATTCAATCCAAAAAGGCGTTTTAAAAACGCCTCTTTGTTTTCTTTTTGTGCTTGAAACAGACAGGGCCAGCTGATTAGCCAACCTGAGCGCATGATCAGGTGTATGCGGCTTGATCATGTCAGACAAATACTGAGGGGCAAGCAAGGCCATTTATACACATTTATAAACAAAGAATAAGATTTTCATGTAATAATTCAATAATCATAAGATAGACTTGTCCAGCAATTCATTTAATTGATCCTCTGAATTGCTTCTTCTGCATAATGACTCCTCATCACACTTCTTTGTGCTAATGTAAAGCAGCCTTAATCTTATAAAACATGCATATTTCACACTTACACACAGTGTTAGTCTTGCTTCCTTAAACTGCTACAACCTCACTGTTTAATAACAAGCTCACAGATACAGCACTAGTAGTATCGTTTGTAATATGCCGGTGTTATTTACCAGTGTCATGACACCCATGCGTTCCATGTCTCGAGCAGGACTTCGGGGGTCTAGTTTTGGGGTGGAGTGTCCACTAGGGGGTGATGAGGAGGCGAGGGAGGACGCAGTGGCAGAGGCAGTGATAGAGGCTCCATGGTGGTGCATTCGTGCCAAGTTCAGCCCTTCCAGGCTCACACTGGCCACACGGTTCTCAATCTCCTCTGCCCGCAGCTCTGTCGACTCCTTCTCCTCCTGGATTAATCTGGGAAGCACCAGTAAATACACCATATTTTAATAAACACAAAACAAATACTTAAAATAAAACTTGACACCATATCAACTGTTGTTTGGCTTCTAACCTGTGAATATGGTGTTTTAGTAACTATAATATCAACTAACTTATAGCTAACTGTTCAAAGTTTTTTATTTTATTTTTTGTTTATTTTTTTTTATTTTTTAGTACAAACTAGGCAAATTTTTTGTTATCGGGTCTAAACAATTTCAGATTAGTGTCACTGCTCCCTTTAGGGACTCAAATTTTTCATTTCATAATTTCTAATAGATTGAGACATCACGCAGGAGTACACTAATTACAATCAGCATTTCAGATTTCAAACACCTGCTGCAAAAATCTATCTATCTGACCAATCATAGAGCTTTTTCATAGCTGCAGACTCCGCCTTTCAGTTCTACAGACACTGCTCAATGTAGTCGCTCTATTTAATATTTGATTATGACAGAGCTCCGAGGTTTAACTTCATCTTAATATTACTGAAATTAGTGACCTTCTCCTTGCAATTTTTCATTCGTTTTTTCATTTATTTTACTTCATGTACTTAGATTACGTCTGTATGCACCTAAAGACATTCATGTTTCACAAAAAACAAAAACAAATTAGGAGCACAAAAAGCAGGCAAATCAATATGTCTGGAAATGTGACCTTTTCTAACAAAATGTGTGGGCTGCTGTGAGGTTGAGGTACCGTATTTCCTTGTTGATAGCATCCAACTGCTCCTGCAGCATCATGGCCAGAGTCTGAGCATCTGAGTGACCGCCGGGAGAGAGCAGGTCCATCGAGCTGAACAGAGTTTCTCTGTCATCGTCATCAATGTCCGACATCTCTGTATCACTCTCAAAGTGATGTCCCCCAAGCATCCCGAGCTGCTGGGACCGCCATTCATGATCCCCTAGAGACTTCGCCTGTCGACAATAAGACAAAACAAGAATATTTACAAAAGTTGTGATAAGCTTTTATCACTAAATTTCTAATTTACAATGACCATCTGACCACTGTGCTCTACAAAAATCAACTGTACTCACAGAAAACCATAAAAAGGATTCTATAAATACTAAATGTAATATTATATAAAAATATTGACAGTAAGATAGTGCTTTAGTTTGTTTTAAATATGAGTATTGTAAGTAAATACAAATAAATAAACAAACAAACATCACATTGATACACACACATGCATGCATTACATTACATTACATTACATACATACATACATACAGAATAAAACCAGAGAAGAACAAACCTTTGTTTCCCGCAGACCAACTCTCCCTCTTCTCGGCCGACGGATGACCTTGGCTGAATGATAATGATCTGATTGTGTTTCAGCCAAAGACCCCAGAGAAAAGCGAAGCTCAGCTGATGTATCCAGGTGAGATCTGAGTGACGACAAGTGTTAAGGCTTTAGATATTTTGTTTTGTCATTCAAAGGTCATTGTGATCTGCAAACTACACTTTTGTAGGCTTTATGCCAACTTTGCAAGTGGTCGGATTCCTCACTTAGTTCAAAGAGGAATTCAACAAATAATATACAATAATTATGCAATTATAATAAAACCCTAATAAAACACAGTGTTATTACCTTGATAGAGTAGGTTCTGTAAGGGAGCCTCCTCTTAATCTGAACTGGTCCAGTTCTGATCTGAGTTTCTCTATTTCTTCAGCCAATTGCGTCTAAACAAAAATTACAAAAAAAGAAAGAAAGAAGGAAAGCATTCATCATTTTATTATAACTTATTTATTTCAAATGATCTTATAAAGTGTCACAAGACGAGAGTCTTACTTTTTCATGGATTGACTCCTCGTATTGTTTTCTGTAGCCTTCTGAGTCCTGAATTAACAAGTTCTAGATAAAGAGAAGTACATTACAATCCTTGTCTGATCAAAATGATGACATTAGGTCAGTGTTTGCAGTGGTCTCACCTTTTCCTCCAGCGCAGCCATCCTCTCCTTTAGATGAAGTTGTAACCGCTCATTTGATTCCGTCAGAAGTCTGTCCACTGTGTCTGACAGACGCTTGTTGTGCTCTTCGTTCATCTTTTCTCTCTGACGAGCCTAAAAATGGAGAAAAAATTAAATCAAACAAAAAAAATGCCTTTCTTTATTTTTAATTGTTTGTTAATTTTATGCTCACTGTCATGTCATAGAAAGCTCTTAGTTATTTAGGATTTTTGCTCACTAACAATAGCAATAGCAATAGCAATAGCAATAGCAATAGCAATAGCAATAGCAATAGCAATAGCAATGCCTATTGATTCTAAATAAGGACATAGCTAAATGTGTGATAATAAAACACACTCATTTTTTTACATTAAAGCACAGACAGGGTAAAATAAAATTGAAAAATGTTAATTTAATGCTTTTCATATTTGCAATTAATTGTCCAAGCACACATACTATTTCCAAGTAAACTGTGATTTACACTGTTCTGCAAACATTCTATTTTGCATGTGGCATGTGCATGTCTGTGCTGTCTACAGCCTCACTAAATGATGTTGCCGTCAAACAGTTATGCATCTTAAACTTCTCATTTGCCTTTGACAAACTACTACTTGTGTGGCATATATTCAATTGGAGTTTCCAAGGAAATACATCGGTTTGATGCTTGGAGATGCTCCAAGCTGTCATATTGATGCAGCGATGGCTGCTGGGTAACGTGGTCTGGCATGCCGCCTCTGTCGTGACTCACCCGGAGCAGCTCCTGGTTCTTCTCCTCCAGCTGGCATTCCAAGTGCCTCATTCTCTCCTCAATGCTCCCATGACGCTCTTCCGCCTACAGTCCACAAGCACAGGACAATATAGGCCAACATCATAATATGTTTACAAAATGTAGCCTAATACACAAATTATTATTAAAAAAGCTGATTAAAATCAAGCCAAAGCTTTAACCCCAAAGCTTGAAGATGAAAATGTACTTTGCAGAGATAGTCAAAGAAAAGAATCAAAAGAGGAAGTATCAGTGGCTCAAAGAAGGACAGGATGAATGAGGAGAAGCTGCTCTATCACATCATGAGCTTCAGTCACAGTGCCATGCAGCTGTCCCAAAGCCCTGCCCTGCACTCGCCCCAAAACCACCACAGGAAGAATCTGCTCTATTTAGAATGTGGCATTTGTGACCTGCATCACTACCTTCCTAAGAATGGTGTTCATGTCTTGGATTTTAGCTTCCATAACAAAGTGATAATCATCTGGAGAAGATGATGAGCTGGAGTCAGACTATGTGGCCGAGGGAGAAGGAGAAAGTGTAAACACAACACACAAATACAAAAGGATCTGATAAGTCTAAGAGGGATGTGTGGTACCTTAGTGAGAGCAGCTATCCTTTGCGCGAGCTCGGCCTCCACCTCTGGCAGCGTCTCGGCCTTTCTCATGGTTTGCTGTAGCTTCTGTTCTGCTAACTCCAGTCGCTCCTGTAGCTGCCTGTTCTTTTCCTCCATCTGATTACATGAGCAATGCACATCACATTTGTACAGAGAACTTGATGTTTAAAGTCCAACTAAATGCAAAAAGTAAGTTAGTTAAAAGACTGAAATAACAAGTAGTAGTAGAAATCGTTAATTTGAACTTGAATACTTTTATCACTTTATACTTTTTACTCGCTGTGTTCGTACTCTAAACAAGTTATTTCTAATGTATTTTAATATAAAAAAAGATGTGGAACTTGCCATCTTGCAAAAAACACACAGGACATTGTAAAATAATGCTTTGAAGATTCCTTGTATTTAACAGCAGTATTAGTGACGTATGAAGTCATTGCTGATCACTAAAGGAAAGCTGTCCGCACACAGCTTACTGCTGAGCATAAAACACAGGGCTTTGAACTATTTCCCTCAAGTATCTACTTAAAATTGAGGTCTCTGGGTTGCTTTTTTTTAAAAACAAAAAAATTGACAGATGCTCTGCTCTCCAGCGCATGAGGCCTTTCAGCTCAATATGCAGTAGTTAGACCGAAGTGGACGAGGGCTAACTGTACTGAGGCAGTTATTTTGTCCTTTACAGATATTTATTTTTTTTGTAATTTTTTCAAGCGAAAAACTATAGAAGTAATTTTATAGAGCTGCTTTGTATAGTGAAATAAATGTATAGCTACACGTCAATGCTGTAAAAAATTTGAGCACAAACCTGACGGAGGAAGGCTTCCTTATTGGCTAACTCATTCTCCAGTTTGTCATTGATATCATGCACAGAAGTGGACTCTCGCTGGGCACTCAGGTAGCGTTTCTCTAGGGTGACAATTCTCTCCTCCATGTCTTCTTTTTGACACATGGCCTGAAAATAAATTCACAAAGCACATTTATGCACAATGAAAATGTAATATTAAATTATTCCTTGCTTTATGTGGAAATAGGCACAAGAAAACTTGAAATTGTCACAGATTGTAGACCACAGTTATTACATAGGAGAACATCTATAATAATCAATAGCTATCTGAGTCAAGGGCAAAATACAATCATCCTCTCTCTATAAGCAATCTCTTGAGCACGAATCACTAACACATATATTTGGAAGGGGAATCATTAGGTTTGACGTTGACAAATAGATGCTCTTGTTATTGTAATCGCTGTTTATTCAGGCTTAAAACTAGTTTTCTGCCCTTCAAACAGAAATTAACACAGTAAGAGTAGTAATGTGCTGTAGCAATTCATGCAACTTAGGTTGTGAAGTGTAACTTTTTGACCAAAAACAAACTTGAATTATAGAAAGTTTTTCCTCATTTAAATGTTTTTGATGAACACAAATCTTGGTCTTTTCTTTGAGCGAGCTTGCAAGGCCCCACAAAGGACTGTTACTTTGCTTTTGGCCTCTCCTCTTCAATATGGCATAATATTAATATGGCATCACTTTTAACAATGTTCCAAAGTAACTTTCAATTTGTACTGAAATGTGTACTCAATTCAACACAGTTACACAATACACACTTAATATAATTATACTGACAGATGACACAATTTTATGTAGCTTCAAACTCATGTCTTCTGTCTTCATTAGTGCTATTTTCTTTTACTATTGGTATCTAAGAAACCATTACACCTTTTACCGTATGTTTTAGATTTTGAAACACTTGTTTGTTTTCTATGAGGTGTTGGCAGTTTTTGGACGCTCCCCGAAAAAGTAGTGGAGGAAGAAAAATTTGAATATAACAACAAACAGATATCTCACTTTAGGGCTGGGCAATGAATCGAAAAAACAAAAGATCGAGATCGAGCCATGTCAAATCCTCAATTTGCAATCGAAAGATCGGCAACCAATCCTTTGTCAGAAAAAAATTGTGAATTGGGGCAGATGTCAAACTTTGAGGCAGACTATCGATATAATAATTTTGAAAAAATCTAATAAATTGAACATTTTGTTTATGTTCAAGTTCATAAAAAACATTTTGATATAAGAGGGAAAAAAGCGTGATTACATTTTTTCCAGATTGCTCAGCTCTACCTTACTTCTTAACTTTTTGCTGCAGATTTTCAATATTGTACAATAAATATGAGGTCGCATAATGTTAATCCCTTTTAGGTCACAGCCAGCCTCTTTGAAGTGTCTCTCGGGCCTGTTTTTCCCCTGACTAATGTGCACACTGGAGATATCTCTGTTAGTGCGTCTGCCAGTGTGCTGCGTCACCTCTTTGATGTCCCTCTGGTACTTGTTGTTCATCTCCTCTGACTTAATCAGGTCCTTGCGAGCGGTTTCCAGCTCCTGCTCCACCTCGGACACTCGGGAGGAGAGCGAGGACATGCGCTCCTTCATCTGAGCCAGCTCATAGTTCTGCTTCTCCAGGAGGTCCTGCAGCTCCACCACTTGACTCGCATCGTGGGCCGACTCCAGACCGTTGGATATCCTCTGTCAGGAAAAAAAAGACAAGAATGTCACATCTTAAGTTGATATATGAGCGTTTTTGTTGATATTCCACATGCAATTTTTAATGTTTTTATATTTTATGCAAGTTAAAATAAGATAACACTATATTATAGTGCTTAGATGAGGAAAAGGCTACAAAATACAACTTAGTAATGGATTGTTTCAAAGAGCAGTTGTCTTGTGTCAGATTCACTGGACTGAGGAAAAAAAAAAAATCCGGTTCTAACACTGTTTTTCTTACGTAATTGCATTATATGAAAAACAACAACAATCAAATACTAGGTTACACTATTGGATTCAAGAAACAGATTAAAATGAGATCATATTTTCTATGAATTTCCAGAGAGTGTAGTGTATTTTTATACATAACTATGGCATCTATAAAATTTGTGATTTATATTTTGTTCATTGCAAAAAAAAAACAACCTAAAACAGCTTAGAAATAGAAACAGGTCAAAATAGTAGAATTGAAAAGTCAAGCCTTTTACAAGCTGCATTTTTAAAATTACTTGTTTTTAATGATGGAAAGTGACTATGTGACTATTTTGAACACAGAATTATTTACTTAGAACTTGGATTTTATGAGCAATCACAAGTAAACACATACAAGTGGGTGGAGATAGGGGGTAGGTGAAAACAGGGATTTTCAGAGCGCAATAGCTGCAGGCCCATACAGTATTACTCAAACATACAATGGATACAAATTTGAATAAACTGATGTTAAAAGAACACTGCTAGACAATGGTTACAAACTCAGAAAAGTGAATTTTACATAATAGGTCCCCTTTCATGAGTAACACATTTATAGAATTTTATGTTGATAAAAGTTCCCTTTAATAAACAGCTAGTCACTTCTCTGAGAGTTGAATCTTCCTGAATGACCACATCATCACAAGGCTAATGCAGGGTAGTGGTTCAGCCACAGCAAAATACTAATACTAAGAGAAAAGAACAAAGTAAAACTATCACCAATAATCTTAACTGCTTTTCATGCAGCTATACTTATGCAAGGTATTTTCGCCTATTTGCAAGAATTATCTAATTCCACTGAACACTCCAAACGTTTTGCAGCAAGGAGCATTAACAAACATGGTATGTTGGGTTAAAGTCTTGCACAACAGCACCACAACTGTTTGGGTAGGAGTGGGAAACAAACCGCAGACAATCAAACTCATGGGTACTGCCACATGATTTATACAATGCACAAGGCTCTATCTTTAGCACGGATCAAAGTCAAAGGCAATATTGTGGTATGTGCAAACTCAGCAAAAACAGGGGTTATCTATGTGTTACTCATTGCATAGAAATTTGTATTCATCAGTGCACTTCCACAGTATATGTGAATCTGCATAAGAAGCGAGAACAATGCCATTGTGCAAGGGAACTCTTTCTTTAGGGTCACCCTTAGTTTATAACAAAAAATAAATGCATAAATAAAAAAATAAGAAAAAGAGGGAGGGACGTTTGTGATTGTGAGAGGAAAAGATTATACACTCTTGTAGTTTCTCACCTTTCCATGCAATTTCTGTTGAGCATCAGTGCCCTCCAGTAAGTCATCTCCCTCTCCAGCCGCAACTTTTCTCTGGAAGTGTGCATTCTGCTCTCGTAAGGCCACTATCTGTAAGACACAACAAAATTACACATTTCTGTCTTATTGCTCTCACTACTTTTTTGCAAGTGTGACCAAAACCAATGTCACCTTTCTGGGATAGAGTTTGTCACCTGCTTGTGTTTTAGTGGAGATTTTAATTCTTAGCCTGAAATATTTTAGGCATAGCATTAAACTCGTTGTACTTGATATTTGTGGGCTTAAAATAGTAAATAATAATAAAACAAAACAGAAATTTGCTAAGGTTGACAAGGAGAGCTCATGTTTTGAGCACTATGTCCCATTCCCCAGGCAGATTTATTCAAAACTACTGATTTGTCCCAGTTTTAAACTAGAGATATGACTATATTGTCATTTTTTTCAGGCAAAGTATGACCAGTGCACACAAACAATGCACTGACAAAAGTCTCTGAGATTAATAAATGTATTACAATGAAAACATTGTGTATGACCCATACGTAGAACCAGTGCATAAACTATGTATTTAATTACCTGTTTTTCCACAATTTTATTCTTCCCTCAGTTTTAAAATTATAAAATGTAGCCACCATAAGTTTGCTGTCGTGATAATGCAGCAACAAGCATGCTAATAGCACATTTCTTGACACAGTACCTTAACCTTATAGTTAAATATATTACATATACCTTGTAATCACCATAAGGAATCAATAAATAAATACTTAAAATTATACTTCTGCTTACTGTGAAAAAAAATCTGGCAAAGCAATAACATCTCAATGGGGATGCTATCTCTGCATTTTCATTTAGAGCTGGTACATTATAAACTGTCCTTTTTCAGACTAGTTACTTTACTGTAAGACAGAGACACCTGAAAATGAATCTGAATCACTATAATGGATCCAAATCACTATAATTTTCTTGTTCTGGGACCTTTTTTCTACCTGATATCTTATGCTCCTAATCTTGACAGTATAACTAACAACATGTATTAGGTTCTTCCAGGAAAGACACTATGTAATTTTTCTCACAGGAGGAACAGGTAGATATTGTGCTCATGTGTCACACTACATTTTGTTTTGTTTTTTGTTTTGTTTATTTTAAACAAGCCTCCCAAAAAAAATTTTGAGTCTCAATATTAAAGTTTTTTGGAAAGATTTTAACAAAGTGCTTTTGTAGTATCACATTATTCATGCTAACTGCATCACATGCTGCTTCTAATTGGACTCAGATGACTGGTGAAGTACAATCTTGTCACTAGGGCTGGAGTTATGAACTTTAACGCTTATAAAGGACATCCTACTTTGGACATTTAATTACATTTGTAGCACTTAGGTAGTTGTTATGTGTTGGACACATTGTAGGCAAAAAGTTATTGATGGCTTACAGTTCACTAAATGTTTTCAAAGGCCAAATATATCTTCAATTATATTATTTCAACACTCCTTGAATAAACCATTTAACATTATGTACATACACATAAGTTAATATATAATTTAACGTTTCAGTTTACTGATTCTTTTGGATGACCGTCATACATACAGCATATCACTCATACACACCCATTGCACAACTACACCATCTAATATTTTTCTGCTGTCTTCTGTCTCTTGTTTGCATGCCTTGTTTGCTTTGTTTCATACTGTCTGTCGCACATTCCCATCCCCTTTTCTCTCTCCTCTCTGCTTTTTCTTTTACTCTTATTCGAGTGGCATGTCAGATGGGCTCTAAAGTGGCTCCTGAACTAGTGCCAAAGCTGAGGTCTGAGTGTCCCTTCCTGCTCCTGTCATTTGGATTTGGTGTGTTTTTGTGCTATTGTGAGTAAGATGTAGATTAGTGAATTCTGGAGAGAAACCTTCACTCAAAGCACTGGAACATTCACAACACACCTCGTAGAATATTCGTATTCATTTTCTCATAAGCATACAAGAGAAAGTCATATAATCATTGACGAACAAAAATGTGTTACCTCCTGATTGGCTGCAGTGAGCTCCTCCTCCAGAGCAGATACTCTTTCCAGTGAAACCCGTAGCCTCTCTCGTACCTAAAACAACAAGACACATTTTTTCTTTTAATAATGTTTGCCCTTTAATGACTGTTTGACTAGCACACTGTGTACACACAGGCGGTCGAGGGTACTGCTGCATCTGCTCTCTCCTTCATCACACAAACAATAAAAAAAAAGAAAAAAGAAAAAAATAGAAAAGTGTTTTCCTTGTAGGCTTAGCAGAACAACAAGTAGGCCATCTTAACAAAGTCAGTGTTAGTAATTAATTAATTTAAAATTCATTCATAGATACAAAGACGATGTGGCTGTTGAGTGAAAATATATACTTTACTGCAATGAATTCTGTTATTCCTTTTGGTTAGCAAGGACAGATATAGGTATACACTTATTAATGAGATACTTATACTGAAGTTCCATGGAATCAGATGAACGATTGCCAGGCAAAGAATCTCAATGTGGGGTTAGAATGAATATTGTGAAGCAGGGAAGCGTGAATGGGTTTAGAGCACAGGGTCAAACTGAGAAGAGGGCAAGATGCGTGAGCCGGGATACGAAGGTTTCCGGTGACGTAGAGGTGTGGTCTGAAGAACAGTAGAGGCGTGGTTCCGCTCATGCAACTCAGTGTAAGCTAACTTGCACTAATCGGAGGTGAGAGAAGATGAGAATGAGAGAATGAAAGAATTGGGACTTGTTTTGATGGCATCTTATAGGAGTCATCATAAGCTATATCTATCAAATGACTTTAGATTATTGCAAGTAAAGGTGTAATTGGAAGTTCTCAGAGGACATTCATTTTCTGCATTTGACCCATCCTTTTTGAGGTTGTTTTTGTCAGAAAAAAGTAGGTTACTGCAATAGTATATCACCTGTGAAAAACCAACCAAATGGAGGATTAGCCTACAATGCAAGTTTTTGTCTTTATAGGACAAAAAAACCATCAGAAAAAACACACAAACTTCAGATACTGTACCTTCTCATCCAATGCTTTATGGTGTTCAAAAAGGGACTTAAGAGCTTTGAGGACCTCCACTTCACTGGACACCCCCGAGGGAGACTGTGCCTGCCTCTTCACCACCGTCATCCTCAGAGATCTCTCATGTCGGGACACAAGGCACTCCAGATGTTCCAGCAGCAGCTACAAACAAGTCAAGAACTCCAATCAGGTATGACTTTATTACCACTGATGATAAATAATGTAAACAACTGCATCTCTGAAAACCTGTTAAATAATATGATCTGTGACAGTATTTTGTTCTCACAGTTTGTGCGCTAAAATCATGTGCAAAGAACTTAACCACATTTCAAAATTGTACTGACCAGACAGTTTAAACAAAACTTAACATGTTAAAACTAAAACGGCTACACTTGGTCATAAAGAGGACTCTCGTCATAAGGGTAAAAAAGATATAATCCAAACACAAATTAAAAATGTTTTACTAAAGAGGAAATGTGGCTCTGGTCCTTGAGGTCAGTTTCAATTGTTTTCTTGGTTGAGTACTGTTGAGAAAGCAACAGTTCTCAGAAGAGTGTAAATAAGTATAATTAATGGAAGTGTTCAACATAATAGTGACAATGTTTGTTTTGAATTAGTCTGACGACTGCATAAATGATAATTTGCTGATTGCAGTCATGTAAGGTGACTCTGGGTTCAAACGCTGTTGTCCCAACTTTTTTCCCCCTAATATATTAATTGCCTGCACATGTCTTGGAAGATTTAATTATACTCTGTGAAATCAAATCAGCATCTAAACAAAACTCACTTAAGCTTACCCAGTAGAGAATACGAGATGATAATAAAGTGAGAAGTTGCTTTCTTTAGACACCACTAAAATAAACTATGGAGGAAAAGTTCGACCTGACTGACAAATTAAACAAATGTTGCATATGTTTCAGCTCCACTTCAAAACAACAAATGTGGAAAACATTGGAATTACTTTTAAGAAAGCCAATTTTTGAAAAGGGCTAAAAAAAACAAAGACTTTTTTTTTATATTATTTTGATCCACTTCATTTTATTTTTGAATTGTCAACATTGTTCCTTGAACATCAATCCAACTGTTTGACAAAATATCAACCCCGAAGTCTGAGCTCTTCTCTAAACCACATACTGAGAGTGGATTGATTATAGCAGTGACTCTCAAACATTTCACACCAAATACAACTTAATATATTTGACTCCTCAAGCATACCAGATCAAAACTCAAACTATAGTAAGCCTAAAATAAAGCCTAAATATATTAAAATGAGACTAAATCTAGTCTAAAGCTATGAGAAGCAATAGATAAGGCAGCTCTTAAAATGCATAGCCCAAAAGAAGACCAAAACATGACTAGATTGGTCTCTAACTGAAATATGATGGCACTGCCAGTGTCAATTGTGTAAATCATCAACTTAGAATGAACTGAATCTCGATGTCGATTAAATTTTAATTAAAGACATAGCCCTAATGTACTGTAAAATATACAGGCTGCTTCCAATAATATTATAATGCTATCATTAATCATTGCTGTTATCATAATTGTTACAAGATGTCTACCAACACAACTTTTCTAAACCATTTATGTTTTTGTTTGGCCTTGTAACTTCCCATATACTGTATAGCACACTATTTTCTAACCTTGAAATCAAATTGATGTGGCAATCAACTTGAAACATGAATAATCAGCACTCTAGTTGCTGTTTGTTCTCTGCAGTCATGTGTGTCTTTGTCTGACCTTGAATCTATTTTCTTCACTCACCCTCGTGTTGTTTCTTTCAGCTTTCAGCTCTGATATCTCCTCCTCCTTCTCCAGCAGCTGCTCCCTACAGGCGTTCAGCTCCTTGGTCAGCGCCGCAAACTCCTGAGAGAAAAGACAAATAAGGGAATGGTCAGCATCACCCGATGTTCTGCAATAACACTGGGCAGTCCAAGGTACATGATACAACGCAGCATAAACAAAACAGAGAAAATCAGATACAAGTATTGCTATGTGTGTCAGATGAAGATGATGATGATGATATTAATGATGTTGTTTGGTTAAATTCACAAACACATTACAATTAAAACAAAACTAGTACTAAACCTTAAGCTAAGCAAATGCTAAACCAGGCTTACATAGAAACAAAAATAATTCTACAGTATATCTGACTGAAATCCAAACTCAGCGAGTGTAAACACACCCATAGTGGTACCTTATTTTAAACTGGCCCTCTCAGTTGAACTCAAGATATTTGTGACCAATCACAGCACAGCATTGTGGTTTAACATTTAGACGTGAAAAATGTCAACACGGTAACAATAGCTAGCCTAAATGCTAGTAACATCAACATCAAGAAAACTTTCTAGATTAACACCACATTATTAGATATAGACAGGACACTGCCAAACAATCCCCCCCGCCCCAGAATATGTTCTTTAACAATTATACCACAAAGGTGAGGAATTATCACCTTTGAAAGTTTGCATAACATAACTTGTTTATTTAAAGTTTCAACCAACTCTTTGTTCACATTCACACAAGTTACAACAATGGTACGTTAGAATTAATAAACAGAAAGCTAATATGGAAATTAACTTCATAAATGTGATATGGTTGAAAAAATATACCACGTAGCTGTAATTTTATCTTATATTGAACACCTAACTAAACTGAAAATGTTGATTACATACAAGTTATCGTACAATGCCATCTTCAAATATGTTACTTATCTCTTTTTGTTATGATATTCCTGGAGCTTAATCACGATTGAGTAATAACTTATTGTACAGACACATAGGGCTTGTCCTGAGAATAGGTCAGAGTCAGTGTGTTTCATCCAGGGAGGGTTCAATCCATACACAGTGGGAGAAAGGATTGGATGTAATCTGTGGATAAAAGAGGATTGGTTGAATAGAGCAGAGTGGGCATAGTGCCAGCTATAGTAGACTTACACCTTTCAACACACTCTGAGGTCGATCCAAAGCCGAGAGCATCGTGAACAGAAGCGTTCCACGAGAGGAGAAAGGGCATTTTTATGTGCATACATGTTTACTTTACAGTGGCCTTGAAGAACTATTCCCATATCATTTTCTATGTTCAATGGTTGCCAGTAGAAAAGAATAGATTAGAAAAACATCATGATGCATTCTACTCATCAGGATGTATAGGTTGCTATCATGTTCTTCAATTTGATGAGGTCGTAAGGCCAGATTGAAAGCAGGAGACATTTGTTTATAACATTGTACTTTGCTATGAAATATGTAAAGTTAAAACCGCATTTAAACCATATTCACTTTAGCTGTTCTCCACCTGATTGAAACATTGTTGGCCTGCCGAATATTATGACATCACGTGAACAAAACCTATTGTACAAGTCTTTGAGAATAGGAGAATAGAACAATGAAGCTTCAGAAATACTCCCAGGTCAATGCACTGTGTTGTTCATTCTCTTATATAATAAACTAAGAAGTCATGGTGACAAGTGAAAATCTGTTCATTTACAACATTATTAAATTTAGAAATGGTACTTCTGTTTTATGTTCCTTTAAGTTTTGCTACGGCAACAAATCGTCTTATGCATCTGTAACTACTTGACTTGTACTTGACTTGACTGTAGCAATTATTACTTCACATGCAAATAGAGTTGTGTTTGTGTTAATAACTACATTTCTATGCATCTCTATAGAAACCACCACGTGATAGATTTGAATTCCCAGGATTTCTTGTCTCCATGCCTTGTTCTTATAAATAACCTGAAAATTCAACGGTCGAGGCAAAGATAGACAGAAGTGAATGGTTGAATGAACTGTAAAAGTCTTCAGTCAGCAGAGACACTGAACTGGAGGAGGTTATAAATAAAAGGTGCAGATTTACAAAGTGGGCTGCGTGACTGAGGCTCTTCAGAGGCGCATCAGTGGGAGGGCAGCAGGATGGGATGTTCTCGATTTTAAAGGAAAATAAACACAAACTAGGATATGAAAAAATAAATATGTTTCAGCGCAGCAGCAAAAGTACTGGAAGTATTGCAAAAGAAAAAAACTGTGCAAGGAATTCAAGAACTAAGTTAAGTAGAACTCAGAGTTGCAATTTATTTACCAGCATTTAATCACATTCATTTATACAGCAAGATTGCATTCTTGTGAATTATATAGGGCTTGTTCTTTAAAATGCACTGACCAGCTGGACAACTGCAGCACCTCCTCCCCTCTCAGGCCAGCTCTCTGTACCTGAAGAAACTGCACTGCATTGCGCTGCAGTATGTCAACTAGAAACCACAACTTCAGAATGTGTGAGCATGAACACTTCCTCCCAATGCTGAGCCAAGCAATAGAAAAAAGAATATATCTATACAGAGTTACGGTACATAATTAATTTCAGGTGTCTTTCCTAATGGCTGGGTTGGTCATACAGTGAAAAATCCACTTGGATGCAGAAAAAGTCAAAACAAACCACAAGAAATGTATTCACGCTTAAAACAACAATATTAGGTAAATGGTATGATATTGATTTAAAAAGGTCATTTTTAAAACTTGCATAAAATGAAATACTTTTTGTATTTTGAATACAAATGGCATTCCTCAAGGGATGAGGGCGAACAAAAATTGGTCTGAGGGCCCAGTTTTGACATGCCTGTTTTAACAGATCAGCAACATTGCAGAGTCGTCAGAAATCAAGCAAGTACTTATCAACAATAAGAGGTCATGTTACTTTGTTGAAGATTACATTGAGGATCACGCAGACTGAAGGCTGCTGATGGACGACTGTGGTTATGTGTCCATCATTTCTCATGTTAAATATTGAAGAGGGCTGTGTGTGCTGAGTGAGCATGGTGTCTGCTCAGTCTCCTGCAGGTGAGTTTACAGTAAGTGACAAGTGCAGCAGCCACAGCGCATCGACCAATAAAGATGTTCTCAGAAAGGCCAAGGACAGAGGATACAGTTCAGCTTTGTACAGCAAATGTCAATATCGTAGACATTAATGCTGCGGTCTTTGTTAGCTAAAAGAGAGGAATGCGAAACAGAAAATAAGCAATACACTGTTTGACAAACCTAACAAACAGTGTATTGCCCCTAAGGTGCCAGACTAAAACTACAATTCAAAGTGAAGCTGTTTCTAACCCATTTTGTCATCTTGTTGGAGCACAAACATTTGACGAGACTCATTGTGAAGTTAAGGTTTTGTAGATGTGGCCTCTGATTGACACTAATTATGAATGAGAACAAGCTCTGCCCAAAAGGAAAAATGTTTTAGGGACCAAATGAGTGCATAACGTTTAAAAGGAGCCCATATAAAAGTTGAATTATTGTGTATTTTTTATTACAAAATGGGACCATACGTATAGGGAAGTCCAGTCCTGACAGTCCTGACTTAAGAGATTTATTTCATTGTTTATCCTGTAGCACAGTTATGATTTAGTAGATAAGCCTGTTAATAACAAGTTTTAGTTGCAATACACAAATAATCTCCATGCAAGATTAATGACAAACAATAATACCAAAGTATATGCAGTCAATTTAGAAACATTAATTAAACATTACTCAAAGTGACTATAAGAGTTTTTCTTTTAAATTTGAATTCTTGTGTCTGTAGAGAGACGCACAAAAAGTAGATGATTTGTCAGCACAGTATTTAAAAACAATTCCAATTTTTCATTAAATAAGAGTCATGCATCAATAAAAGATGAATGAATTTTCTCTTAGCCTGATTGCTTGTAATTGTTTTGGAAAGGCCACCACCAAGCAGCACTAAAGCAGCAAATGGGCTCACGGACAGAAAACAAACAACATCCAACCATCAGTAAAATTATAATACAAGCCTTTGATGAAATTGCAAAGGACATACATTTACACATGAAGATTACACTCGGCATATCAACACAGACAGATTAAAAAAAGGCAACAAAAGGTCATCTTGTGCGGAAGAGAGTGTGAGTGTGGTGGCAGTGAGGGCAGAGCTGTGATTTACAATAACCTTTAGCCGTCGGCGAGTCGCTGTCTGTGCCATAAAGGCTGCTTTGGGCCAAGTTGTAAATCTGAGAGGGAAATTACAGCCTGACAATACAATATACTACCACTTTCACTGCCCTATAACTATTTTTGTCGTTTCGTCTTGAAGACCAAAGAGCTGCCATGCTTTCACAGCCTGCAGAAACACACTCAGCCAGCACTGTAACCTCAACAGCTACAAGTCAAAGTAGTTATATGCCAACAAAGTGGCTTCATCTCTCTTGGATTCTGACCCCTGAAAGCTAAGACCAGAGATAGCTCTCCATTGTTATACATTAATTATTCAAGAATTGCGAGTAGAAAGATTACCCAGAACGCAACAATTTTAGATATGTTTTTTCTGCAGCCTTGAAAGGCTGTGTCAAATGTCAGTATGCAAAAGCTCTACTTACAAGTGATACTTCGCCCTCAATATGAAGGTCAAGAAGAAGAAATAATAGACTCCTCACATTTCTTTGAATGGGCCACTAGTGTTCAAAAGGCGATATAAGAATAAGAATGCAGATGCTTACAGTATACGACTTGTTCTGTGTCTGCTTTCTACACAAGCTTCTCACCAGGGGACTTCACACAGGCAGAGGTGAAGCTTATTGTGGTGAAACAGCCTGCAAGCACAGCTGGAAATGTCAGATAATCCATCATCTTTAACTCTGGTAAAAGAAAGATTCAACCAGGATACTTTAAAATTACTTAAATTAGATTCTAACATTAAATAGTTATTGCTGCTAATATGCATTTGTGTTTAGTTCTCTCAAAACAAAGCTATCCAATACTCCTTTTGTAAATTCCTCGATATATGAGGTTATAAGAATGCCCAAGCAATACAAATTTAGGCTTGCTGATAACCAACAGAGCAGCTACATTTGTAAAACTCATCAGACAAGTGCGGGTATTTTTGAAGATTAGTGTATGGAGAAGGTGGACGGTAGAGGACGTATATGATTCAGACCCTGTCCATGCAGATAACATCCAGTGACAGCACAGATAAACATGCCCTCTCCTTACTTCAAAGCAGCAGCCTGTGCGTCGTGCGGCCCTTGTTGATAAGAAACGCCGGCGCAAACAGGAAAAACCAAAGCTTCACAGTGGGAGAGAACAACTGACAACACAGACAAACTCCTGGACGCAGGTGCAACAGATGTCGTCTCTACACTCCGCCAAACTGTCATGTTTAAAGAGTTTACAGTGAACTGACCTTGCCTTCACACAAATGGCAACAGTAAATCTTCCAAGTATGTGTTTTGATATTGTACTGTAAGTGAAGAAATTGTAAAAATGTATGTTGTAATTTGAATTAGGGCTGCAAAATTCTTCACAACTGAAATTTAATCAACTGGAATGGACACAAATTGCAATTTTTGAAGGATCATAACAGCTTTGTATTCTGTCTTACTCTGCTAAGAATAAAAATGCTATCTCAGTAGGGAAGGTCTGTACAAGTTTTACAATGTGTCTGGTTATTTTGCTAGTTTGTTCTGAAGAGCATCTAAAGGTAAAATGTCTCCAAATCAGAATACAATGACATATACAACAAATATGTATGTAATGAATGATAAAGTTAAAAGTACAGATGAAGACAGCATTGAATAGTGGCCAGTGTCCTCTTGTCTCTGTAAAAGCTGTAGCCAAATGGTTTGTGACACTTATCAAAATGAATTAGTGTTGATATCATTTCAGTGTAGATCTTTGGCATTTTACAAAAGGTCTGCAGAACACAAAGACAACACAGAGTCACTTACATTCGACAAAACAATTAAGTAGGATTTAGGATTCATTTCAAGCAAACAGTAGCTGTAATATCTACAAGTTACATTAAACAACTCTTTTATCATACACATATAATATGAATCATTTATGAAGACATGGAGAAAGACAGCACATAAGACTGATAGGATCTAGGGTCAGACTAAAATGTTTTTTTGGGGGGGATGGGGGAGTGATGCCCATACAGCTAATAATTGCTGATGCATTAGTAAAAGAAAATACATTTTTATGAGCTCCTGATTATAAAAAGTCAAGTTCTATTAGCTTTAAGTCGAGTTTGTTTAGGAAACAAATTACTCGTGAGTCTAGGAGCGACAAGTTTAATATGTCAAAAATTCCAATGCATAAATGGTAACCATTAAAACCTTTTTTTTTCATCTAATTTACATAAGAACGTATGTCAAGCAAACACGAACAATACCTCAATCAGTTTACAGTCACCAATGAGAGAACAAACGGGCCATTTTACAATAATGCAAGCATTTTCACACAATAAAACTGCTAATTAAAGAAACACAGCATCAACACGTACATATTATTGAAACGCACACATTTTCAACACACAAAAAAACCAAAACACAGATACAGATAAATATCGATACTGCACTACATATGAGGCATTAATCTGGCTGTAAATGGGATGGAATGGTTGTATTGTGTAATTCTCTCCTGACAAAAGTTAGCCTGTGGTGCAGAAAAAGTCCTGAGAAACACTGGTACTTTTAAGGCAATAATGTCAAAACACTACAGTGATTGGTGTCAGCAGGAGGTAATGACAGATAATTGTATAGTCTGAATTCCAATTGAGTTGTAGTTGATTAAGACACATTTTTGTTTGGACTAGTGTTGATTACAAGGGAGCTGATTGGGCTGAAAGATGGCTGGTATAAATACATAAGCTGACAAAATACAGAGGCTTCATCAAAATCTACTGTTCCTGAAATTATTGTTACACAAATGAAGGCAGCTGTGCTTGTCTGCCTGCTACAAATATGTGATAAAACAAATCTTGAAAATAAATAAAATGACCAAACGTCTTGCAGAAATTCTCTTTGCCATCATTGGAGGACTAACATTTGGTGGACATGTGTCAGCAGCAGAACCACCTTCTAATCAACTTGTGCAGATGCCACTCCACATATACTGCACTGTGCTCAACCACCTTATTGTGTATGAGTTTTAGTTTTTTGTAACTTTATATTGTTGCTTCACCTGAATGGTTTGTTAAATCTACATAAACTTTTTTTTTTTTTGTACAAATAGGACATCTTAACATAAACTCAAACATTGTACTGCTTTTATTTTGTCTAGCTTATATAGATCCTGAAAGAACTGAGCCAACTTAATAAAAATGAGATGGCCAGAACAGCATAGAGCACCAGGAGACATTGTTTCGGCAGCTTAGGCGCCTGCTCAGACAGCGGTTCAGTGGTGCATAGACAGGATTACTTCACATAAAACTGTTTCTTCACCTGCCACACAAACATAAGGAGCACAATCTTTTAGTTTGGCACTGGGCACAAAAGGTTCACATCCTCACACTGTGAAATTAGAAGAATTAGGGTGAATAAATTATCTTGTATGCACATCTGTACATACACACTCACTCAGACACTCTCACACATCACCCAACCAACTTATGTGTTCTTTTCACAAAGGATAGTATTTAATACGGATTTGCTTACTTTAATTGAATGGACACTTGTTATTGCGTAAAAGAGAGCAGACTGTGACACTGAAGCATCACGGACTCATGAAAAATGAGATCCCTAAGTCGTTCGTATCCTCTGCATAAAGTGTTTTGATGAAAGGAATAACAATCTTACTTTTTAGCAGCCAGTAGGTATACTGTAGGACTGATTTGATTTACATGCTATTCTGCAAGGAAGCTCTCCTTAGTGGAGAAGCCACAAAAAAGTCTTGATGCAATAAAGGGTCAAACCAAGGACACAGGACATCAGAGCAGTGATGCACTATCCAAGAAAAATCACACACTAAAACACTCAAAACAAAAGTAAATAATAAATGAGAGAAATATATATACTATATATATATATATATATATATATATATATATATATATATATATATATATATATATATATATATTATATATATGTATACTGTATGTGTTTGTCCTGGAGTTATCACTAAGGACGCAGCAGCAGTGTACAGTCGACAGCATAGACAATTGTTTGCTTTATGTTACATACGGTTACTGGTGGTAGGGCTGCTCGATCATGATGAAAATAATAATCACGATTATTTAAATCATAATTGATATCACGGTTATTCAAATGATTATTCACTTAGAAATACTGTAGAGCAATAGGTCCCTTTAAATGTAGAGTGAAGAGATAAAATGAAATATGTGACAAGTCTCACAGAAATAAACTATTATAAATGTATTCTAATCTACAATTGTAAAGAAACCACTTATTACCCCCCAAAAAAGGAAAAAAAATAGGGCTTATGAAAAGACTTATAAGTTATAATCAATAATCATGATTAATCAATTTTACCATTTTTGTAGATGATTACAGCAATTAAAATTAAAATTCGATAAATTGCACAGCCCTAGGTGTTTGATTTATAATGAGTTATAATTTTTTCTTTTTATATTTTTAATTGATTGTGTTGCCAAATGACAAACACCAGGTGGAGTAGCGCTCTGGTGGGATGAAAGGTTGCCAGATCTACGCCTGAAGTCTCAAGGGTGAGGTAGAAATATGTCATAAAGCGTCAGAGATCTGCGGTTGCCAAGCCGACTTCAGATCGTGACAGCTCCAGGTTGCCAGATTGGTCTCAGTCTGAATCGTAGTACAGGGATGGCGAGTATCCACAGAAGGCTCTGCTCTAAATCTCCTTCCAAGCCAAATATACGACAGAAATGCTGGATTCGACATATGCCACACACTGAAAAGTACAGAACAAGGAAACTATTGACCATGCTCTTGTTATATGGAGAATGCCCCAAAATGCACTTTACATTTTGCCTGATAGCAGCAAAAGTGTGAATCACAAGCCAGCTTAGTTTTCTTGCTTTTTTAAATTGATTTGGTAGAAATGCAAAATCTATCCAAATTCTACAAGCTACATGTTTAAGTATTGAGTTGTTTGTATTTTCTGTTCTTTCTGGAGCCAGATTTTAGGTGAGGCAAACAAAGAAAGATACTTTGCTAAAAGTAAGAAGCAATGAGTTGTGGCTGAACAGCGTCTGGAAACCCATCATCAATTTTTTCCTGTTGTGCATGTTTTAGGTTGAGTGGGGAAAACAGAGTGAATGAAAGAAACCCATGTTCTTTGCCAAGTTACATCAATAATAAACCCTGCTTGTTAAACTATTATTTATTATATTGTGATGGATAAAAAAAAGTTCAATATGCTTAAACCTTGATTTCAATACCACACCACAAACTAAAAGCACAAAGTGATGCTTTTACAATACAATACCACTGTCAACATAAAACTATTTTTTATTACTAAAACTACCTTTTATATCAGGATCGGTCTAAAACGATACAGAAAAAGGCCCAAAATCTGTGGGATTTGCTAAATAGACTATGTCAGTAGTAGTTTTATTAATAAACAGAGTATATTTTTATTAACATTGTCCCAAAAGTGAGCTTCATAAAGTAAATTTGAAATTGACTCTATATTTTGCACAGCAACACCTGTGAATGTGCGTCCATGGAGACATATAAATGCTAATCAGTTGCTGTGATCAGCTATGAGCTGGGCTCCAACCCGACAGGGAATCCTAGCCTACAAAAGCTGCTATTTATATCCCTCTAAGTTGTGCCACTGCCTGTCCCGTTTATTAATGCCAGGGCTGGAGCTTCCCCAGACAAAAGGACAATAATTAAAACTGGATTCTAAACAACAAAACCAATTGGCCACGCAGCTTTAAGTCTACCCAAAGTAAGTAAAGAAGAAAGTAAGTAAGTATGGGCATAGAGGAAATTGACAAATATTACTGGCTGGAATCTTAGCTTCAAGGCAAAACTTAGAACAAATAACATGGCAAAAACTGAAGTTTGAATAAAATATTGTACTAAAGTATTTAGTTTCTTTGGATTCCATGACATAGATTTGACTGGTTTTGATTTTCATAATAAAATCTGATGCAGAAAGCGTCTTTTGCATACAAGTGGAATGAAACAGTTCATGTCACCAAGGAAACAGCATTCTTCTCCTCCAGCATTGTTACCATAGTAAACCATGTGACCTCTCCCCTTTACAGAGATAGCAACATTGTGCCACTGGGGTCTATAATATGTTACGTGATTTAAGGATTGTCAGTGAAGAAATTTGACAATTATTCGATTGTGATCCAGGGTCAATTGAATGTGCATTCAAAACAAATATACATTACTGGCTTTCAGCTACTTGTCAGGAAGAGAAAAAAAACAAAACAAAAAACAGCAGCTGAGAATCTTTTCCACCCACATAGCAGCCTAGCCTTAACATGGTTATATTTCTAAGATTGAATGTATTATTTTAAACACAGTGCATCTTGTTATACTCCTTGAAAATAGTTTCTGCAAGAAACAACAATTACAGCTGTAAAGTCCTTCAGTCTTTGCATGCAAAGAGTGCAAGCTATCGGTCAATTATAAATAGCAATTTGTTCAAATTATTAAAACAGCTTCAGATTGTTCATTCTCCTGCAATTGGTTTTCTTACAAGTGTGCAATCAGTAGTAGAAAGGGTTTCATAGTCACACGGTCATAGTTTTGAAGGTGGAGTTTTGAAAATTGACTTTAACTCGTCTCAATCAATTTTCAAAACTTTGTCCAGATGTGAAGGTTTTTCTATTTTGGATCACTTCGTTACAAATGAAGAATTACACTGACCTAACACTTTTCAAAATAAATTCAAACAGCTTGCAATGCTTTGTCAACTAAAACAGCTAAAGTTTCTTTATTTTCTCACTTTTTTTCCCATCAAACTACTGAACTTGATTCCTCATTTGTGGAAATTGGCATCAATGTAAGAGTTTCCCATAAACTCTTGAAGTAAAAAAACTTGAATTGTAAAAAGTAAAGCAGTGAAGCACAAAAGGTTCAATACAAAACTCATACATCAACTTGATGTCTGCTTCCACTGGGACGCCGGCTGGTTCAGGTACAGCTGCGGTGCTTCACACACAGTCCCACGTTTTTGGCTAAATCTTCACTTTCAGGCTTATTTTATTTACCACTACCACCACCACCACACTGGAATATTATGACTAACTCTTAATTGAGCAATTTGTTTTGAGTTCTGCTTATTGGGAACATCTTAGTGCTTAACAAAAGTAAAATAATAACAATTTGTTCTTGAAATGTCAGTTAAAGTAATCTACTCAAGCAGAACCAAGCTCTGCCTCCAAATCCAATATTCCAATAGAGGATGGCTTTAAAAGACAAAAGCTGGTCAAGCATCACTGGACTCAACAGGAACAGTCACAGTCAAGTCCTCCAATTCCAAATGGAAGTTTACAAAGACATTATTAAGTTGGAACGTAAATAGAAATAACACTCTTTCATCTTTATTTGCGGACGATCAGAGAGGCAGAATGCTCAGAAATGCTACATTATGGAAATACAATTCACTAATTAAAATGCAACTTAATTTTAATTCTTTTCAACCTTGCCTCAACAACTGCTTGTATTTGATCCAAACAGGAGTGTGGTGAGTCACAACACAGAAGCTTTTGAAAAACCACTAACCAGACTGTTTTTGGAGATTCCCTCTGCAGCATGATCATATTTTGTGTGTGTTTCTTGGTTACTTTGCCCTGAATATACTACAATGCTCACTGGAAATGTACCACAATTAGACAAAATGCACAAAGTAGTAATATTGGCACGTAGGAAACAGTCACTTCCATGTGGCCTGATTACAATATAGATAATTAACTGCACTGAGCAAACAAATCCATAACCACAGCCGCTGCTCAAAACTATTGCTACTAAACATAAACACAAAGCAGACACAACTTTTGGTCTGTTCATCATTTAGGTCTATCTGTTTAACAACTATGTACTTTTACTCATGTTTTATCACATTTTAACTTCAGAGGTTTTGGACGCTCTTCAGTGTGACTTTGCAAACACACACATTTGCTGTTTCCATTTAGAGATTGAGGCTTATCACAAATAGAGACAGACATCAAAGCAGGGAATGGACCACTTGAGAATTATTCCAAAGAGCCTCAAAAAATGGCCTGAATACGGAGAATTGATTCTGTTGGGATTAAACTTTACTCATATATTACTCATATACACAGTAAAATATGTGTAGATCAGACACTATTTGGCTACACCAGTGTAAGTTAACATAACTGATCACGTGAAACACGATTTGAAAAAGGCTGTACAATTTTATACAATTCTGATCAAGATGAAGAACAACTAATCTATTTGACATTGTTACCTAGAGAAATAAAATGAGCTAAATTGGTGCTAAATGGCAAAGACAAAATTTCTCAGTTACTTTTTGTCATATTTTGATTACGATATTCAGAAGATATTATGTCAGTCCAATAGAAAACTGTTCAAACATACCTCTAAGCAAATTAGTTGAAGCTTAAAGTTGAGGTAGCTAACTTTTTTAGCAAGTAAACTTTGTGTTTTCCACCAAAAAGTATATGATAAAGGCAGCACTTTGTGGAAAAAATTAGACAACAAAGTACTCTCTGAATCGAATAATGAGAATTTTGTTTTAATCAGTAGCAGATGCAGCGTTCTGATTGGCTGAGCTGAGGTGGTCTCCCCAGTTTCATTTTAAAAGAGAAAAAGAGACAAAGTTGCCAGATTTAAAACCTAAATTGTGTCTGCAGTGTGAAAATCACCTACCCCACCTTTAATGATCAGACTAAAGACATTCTTAAAACAAACTCTATCAATCAGTCAATTATAAGGGCGCCAACTTTTCGGAATCAGTAACTGTCTGAATGATGTAATGCAATCTCTGACTCAAACTGCACTTTTAAGACCACACGTTCAGAGATTTTCATGTTAAAGAACTGCTGTTTTTAAATTCTAGTACAACAATATGTGAATGTGAAACGGTGAAAAGTATGAAAATGTTTGAAAATATCACATTTCTACCCTTATTTCAAAGCTTTTTTTACTACAAATGATATACTCAGTGCACACTTTTTGCATATCTTCAAAAGCTGGTGTAATCCCTCATTCGCCCAGGAGTGATCCATAGTAAAAAGGTTTCAAATCACCTCGACAGCGTATTTGAAGATCGAGATGTTTCGACTCTGACCCAAATAATTTTCACTCGGAATGTCAATGTACCTATCTGATTGAAAATGACTTTCAGATGAGAGTCGAAACATCTCAATCTTCAAATACGCTGTCCAGATGACAACTTTGAAGCCTTTCTATTACATATCTTCAAAACAACTTCACAATGTTATCTAAGATTTGAGACATTGCTTAAATGTGCAGCAGCTAAAGGTAATCACACAGGGGTACAAATTCTATCCTAATGATAAATGTGCCCTATTCCCACACAACATGAAAGCCCACCCATCTATGAGAGTTGAATATCAAAAACCTAAACTAGCGACACCGGGGAGCAGCGGATCACAGAACAAGTATGACTGATGTAAAAAACAGCAGCACGTTATTTCCTGAGCGCTGGATAACATCATGGAGGCATGCAAGATGTGGATCTGTTTGGGGAATCTGAGGAAACTAATAAAGAGAGAATGGCTCTGTGATTAAAGTAATACCAAACCTGTCATATGTTATAGCCACCTCCATCTCAATATGAATCATAAAACGCACCTTTGTCCCACGGCTTTCATACAACAGGCTCCAAAGACTACTTTTACATGCTAGGGAAAAGACAATATATTGTTACGCAATATACTGTTTCACAGTCCTGGTGTGATATTCGTATTGTTGGAGAAATTGTGTACTGCAATACTTTAATCCTGTGTTTTATGACAGTGAAACAGGGTTGAGCGATACTGACAAAAATGTATAAAATTACTTACAATGTATAAAAATGTAAGTAATTTTGAAGTAGTCTAACAACAAGTGTCTTTAAAGTACTTGGGGATTTATTTTTAGACATTGTGAAATGTAAAATAAAGAAATAAATCACAACTTTCAAACATAAAACAACAATTATCATAAAAAATGTTATGACCACCATGTCCCTCTTTCAAATTTCAGTGAGTGTGACTGACAGATTAATTAGCCAATCAGGGACATGCATCATCTCCATATGAAAACCAACATGGCTGCTCACAATAAAAAAAACATGGAAAAATATGGAAAAAATATCACATGGAACTGAAACACATTGCGGATTGTGCAGAATTGATGAGCAATGAGCGAAGCAAAAAAAAAACAAAACAATTTTAATGTGAGGTGAGTGGAGTTAGATTTTGGTCTAAATGACAGACGACCAATCATCTGATTGCCCAGTGCGATGTGGAGTTGATCTGGAATGCAGTCGGGAAGCGGTGA
Source organism: Mugilogobius chulae (assembly GCA_038363315.1). Taxonomy (NCBI): domain Eukaryota; kingdom Metazoa; phylum Chordata; class Actinopteri; order Gobiiformes; family Gobiidae; genus Mugilogobius; species Mugilogobius chulae. The sequence goes on from CM076409.1 coordinate 18,639,042, forward strand.
CCAGACCCACTCTTTGTAATTTGCTGAAGCTTGGGCTTTGGATCCCAGGCAACTTTTGCCCAGCCCTCAATAAAACTTCAATGATCCACTGCCTTCAAACTACTGCTACAAACTACTGCTACTGAACTGCAATATACTTGGTGTTTCTTGATCATATTGTATCGTCACAGCCCTATTATATGTGTAAATCTCCACTCAGTGAATTTTTGGTTGTTTAATGCTAAATTGTTTCAGTAGCTAAATACAATCTAATCTAATTATCTAAATACAAAATAAATGATTATATAGGCAGTATTATTTATTTCTCCAAAATCTGCTTCCAGCCAAATGCTTTTACAGACACAATATTGGTTTTAATTCTGAGCTTATCAGTTTTGTTGTATCCAACAGGAAACAGCAGAACAGACCTTGTTTTTGTTATTATACATTTTATTGCACTGTTGCAGTTTTTACATCAAATGAATTGCAATGGTCTTGTTGTTATATTATGTTCCATACACATTAAACTTTAATACAATAGAGAATACACATGACTCAGTCATGGGGCTTGTGTGACCTACATTATCATGAAGAATATCAGCTGCCTTATTTAAACTAAGAACAGTCAATTATTCAATCAATGGAGAACAGATACTACAGCCTCTCAAATTATCTCAAGACCTGTGCTCCAATTTCATTATAAACTAAAGTTAATAAAATCATAATTATTACAATTACTTAATGATCCTCATACGATTATTTGTGTCTGGCTAATGCCTGTTGAACAAAGAGCAAAAGAGGTCTCTTGGGACAGATACTTAACCTTTGGAGCAATTCAGAGAAACGATTGAGGACAGAGTGGCATTTTTTTTTAAAGGCTATTTTGCTTAGAATTGAACATAATAACATATTTCAGACACACACAGTCACATGTTCTTTTCCAAAGTCTAAACTTTTGGTGAGAAAACATCATGTATAACGTGATACTGTTGGAAGAGCAATCCAAATCTATTATCAGCATAACATTATTAAACAAAACCAAAGAAAATGTGCATGTTTAACCTCTTGCTGAAAAGATGACTGGATTTTTTTTTTTTTCAAGGAACCAGGAGGTGGCTTGAAAGAAAAAAGTGGTTGCTAGCAAAGACACATCACAAATACTATAATTTGTCATGCATCGTTGATTATAAAAGCACAGTTTATAGGTAGTTTTTACGTGTAAAGCTTGTTATTGTAAGTGAAGTTAGACAATCTGTGCATAGGAACGTTCGATTCCTTTGATTGTTCCACACACCAAACCATTGCTATGACTACATGTAGATTAAAGCAACAACAGTCAATATGTCTTTATTGACTGAAATTTGTAAACCAGTCATTGTAACATCAATCAAAGAGGTTTTTGACACCTTATTGACAAAATTATTGATTGTTTCATCACTATTGTTAATAAAGCGCAGATCGTAGTAATAATGCAAACAGTTATTTTCTACCCACCAAGGAGATGTATATGGAACCACTATTTGCTTGTACACAGGCTTCTCCTTTCTGCTCTTTCTAATCTGATAAGGTTGCATGTCATGGGTTTAACTTAAATTGAGTTTAAGAAGGAAGAAAATGTGTCACCTAATAATGCAGTTGCCAATGAAAGATGTTACAAAGACATAGGATTAACCTTTTTATATGTTGGACACACATATTTCTGTGTATGAAAGAAATCTTTCCTCAAAGGCAATGTTCCTAATGAGGATTTATTATTGGGTAATTTAAAAAACATTGCATTTTCAGTTGAAGCCACACATTTGATTACACGAGGGACCTGGACCAGTGGCAGCAAGACTGTGGAGACAGATAAATGATGACTACTGAATGAGCAAAAACATGTTGCAGGCGAGGTAAGCACAGAAAAGAAAACATCTTTTGATTGCTGAATAGCTGCAATATCAAGCACCTCAAATACTACTACTACTACTACTACTACTACTACTACTACTACTACTACTACTACTACTAACAAATAAAATCCATTGTATCTTGTATATTATATATATATATATATATATATATATATATATATAATATATATATATATATATATATATATATATATATATATATATATATATATATATATACAGTATATATATTATTGACTGTGTAACTATGATCAAATTTAAATTCCTAGCTTTCCTGCAAACCACACAGACTTGAATATGTGTGATTTACAGAAAGTGGTGCACAAAAAGTCAAATTTTCAATCCTATGACACTAAAAGTCAGTTCAACTAATAGTTAAATGCACCTACAGAAAACATACAAGGCAGAGCTGCAGAGCTGAAGATTTATGAGTTGCCAGGTGAAAGACGTTGATGCAACAGCCATGGTCTCAGTGCTTTTAAGTGGTGGGTACTTGAGTAAACATGTCCATGAATAATCCATTAGATGCTAAGAGACAACGAGATGTCAAGGGGTCAAGAAGACACTTCTGATGAGACGGGTCCTAACAAACTGAGCTGTCATTTAACTCCAACATGCAGATTCTTCCAATACAGTAAACATTTTTTTAAAATTCAACATTGCATAAAACAGTTTTGCCATGACAGATCAATCCTATTGTCTGAAGAAGTACTTCTATACTATGAAAATCTTTGTAATAAGAAGCAAACTACAATAAAAAAAAAGCTTAAAAATAGTCAACGCAGGCAAAGATGATAGTGCGAGTGTGAGCCAATGTTAATTACTCTTTCCAATAATTGTTTTTAACTTATAATTAATCCACTTATGAAGTCTACCTAATTAGAACAAACCAATACTGTGACTGTGGTGCGTATGGTAATCTTAGGGCTAAGCAATTTCCAGGCAAAGACCCTGTGGCTTTGTGAGTAATACATTATGCTGCAGTCAAATCCCACTTGTAATATTTTGCAAGGCCTCTGGATATTTTGTGTTTACATGGCGACTCAAAGCTCAGATTAATGTGCAAAGTATAGTACGCAGCAGTGAGGTCAGTTTTTTTGGTTATAAAACTGTCTCAAATTGTGTATTCATCATCTTATGTAAACTCCCAAAGATAAAACTGTAGACTGGATTTGTGCTTTGGATGCATCATTGTTTCATAATACTGTATTTCCTACAGCTTGTTTGTTTTTAGCACGCCTGTTACGGAAAGGAAATACTGAAACATGGATAAATCTAAACTTGTCACACAAATTTACATATGGTCAAGGAGCTTTTAAAACCTCCTCAATCCGAGACACAAGTGGGTGTGGCACCATATAGCTGATGTCGAGACAGGCAGCAGTCACTGTTTCCACGGTAACTCAGGGTGGATGCTGAGGGTGGTGTGAGGGTGCTCAGGGCTTAAGTCATTCACCACAGGGACAGTCATGAAGCAGGTGGTGCTGTGTCTTGGTGGATGCGGTAATAATCTTTAGGGGTTGTGGCCGCAGAGCTGTGCCATGCCATTCCAGGGTATTGTCAGCTCACATTAGCACAGATAAGAGACAGCAGTCAGTGATTGAATGAGGCACTGGATGAAGAGATTCTATAAACAAAATATACTACTTGTGATACTGCTCCATTTTAATGGCTATTATTTTTTTTATTTTATTTTTATAACATAAAATTCCTTCTGGATACAAGAAGAATGTAGCAAAAAAAAAAAAAAAAAAAAAAAAAGCAATTAAAATGATCAGATATTTCAGTACTTCTCAGTTACTTTTGATGGATTAAATTCAGCTGTTTCACTCAGAACATGACAAAAAAAGCAGTTGTGGATGGAAAAAATAAAAAGCTGCACTCGGAGAAACGGAGAGTCGTAATATGATGATTTCATAATAAAAATGACATTATTTAAAAAAAAAACTAAATGTCACAAGAATGTTCTCACCACAAGATTTTTATCATCATAAAAATCTTGTGGTGAGCACATCCTTCTCCACCGTATTTCCTTGTCATGACAAAGGGCTTGTGCATTCCACTGGTTCGAGGAGCGTTACAGTTAGTGATGCACTGATCCAGCTTCTTCTGTTCCGATACTAATATCTGGCGATACTTGATGTCAACCGATACCAGTATAAGGACTGAAATACCTTATCAAAACATAGGACAGTTGGTCATATAGTGTTATGCAACTATTATTTATAGTACAAGTCACAACTTAACACCTTAATCTGAATAAATGTCCAATAATATGAGATGTTCTGGATCAACATCAGCCAGTAAATTAGTTTTATTGTGTCCACACAACGATATTGACTTAATCGATATTATAAGCCGATACCCTATCCAGCCAAATTTCCTGCACCAATATCTGATCTCAGTATCGAATCGGTGCATCACTAGTTACAGTGTGGAGTTTGTTCACCTGGTTGCATGGCAACAACTCATTGACGTGTCACAAGAGTTAACTATTAACTACTAACACAAGCCTTTAATGTCAACATCATTTTAGATTATGAAAACTAATTCTTTGTCATGCTGTCAGACCCAGAGGGACTTTGAATGACTCTAATTTGAATATTGTGACACGACAAGAGCCACTTCAAATACTTCACCTTAGGGAAAGTGGGAGTTTGAGTTTGCCCGGGCCTTGATATATGTTAATCACTGTCAGAAGTTTCAGAACAGGTAGATGAGTCACCAGTACTAACTTTATCGATTTCATCCTTACAATTGTGCACTGCTGGTTACATGGCTCAGTGGCATTTGGTATGTAGAGATACTCCACATCAAGACTGCTAAAGCTAGAAGGAATCAACATTCAGAGTTAGCTTTAATAAGCCTTCTGAAATGTGTGCAAATATAAATAATCATACTGATTAGGAGTAAATGAATGTGCTAAATGTTTATTAAGGACCATGTACAATTACACTAAGTGCAATGGCAGAGATGCTTGTACCAGATTCCAGCTTACAGCTAATTTCCAATTGTAGTCCTGGGAAGGTAAGAGGGGAGGCAGTTAAACAAAACACTATGGGAAAGTGTGCCATTTGAAATATTTACAGAAGGAATGCAGTTTAAGATGTTGAGTTTAGCCTATTCATTCCTAAAGGAATTGGATAAAAGCTCAAGACAGAAAAATGTGTACAAGCTGGAGGAAGAGAATCGTGTTTAGACAATTACGCTCCGACTGGATTTCTAAACACAAAGCTTGTGCCGACAGCCTTGAGCAAAGCAATTGGTTTTGCTTTGACTGGTGTTGCCTCAGCAGGACAGTTACCCCATGTGAGCACAACAGTGGATAGATATATTGATTTAAAGCGGCTTCACTTCACAGAGTGCTAAAAAAGCACAAGAAACCCAAATAGTATGTAAACATAATATAATCTATAGAAAAACAAAACAGGAACAACAAGAAAAAAAAAAGGTTATTAACGTTGATTTCCGTCAGTCCTGGGCAAAACATGTGGCCCCTGCAACATTTTTAAGAATAAGTGTTACTCTTTATATTTCTTTTATTCAATTGACTTGGCTATGGGGCATGCATCGTCGCATGTTGTCGTAATATTATCAAAATAAATGGTCAAATTGTGAATTAAAAGTTCTATGATTTTCAAAAATGTGCTGCAAAAATGATAATTTACCAATGACCGTGGTCCAACTCTCCACCACTTATCCCGGTTCGAATATGGCCTGCTGGGAAAAATAATTGCCCACTCTTGATCCACGTTGATATTATATTGCTGCACCCTTATTCTGTTTCACTTATTGCATATCTGTTGCCCAAAAAAACTCATATAGATCTGGGGTGCGAAATGCGGAACTCAAGTTGATTTTATGTGACAATTTGAACTACAGGTCCAGAATACACTGCAGTCCAGCACTTAGAAGAGGAGCCACATAGGCCAGAATAGATAATAAGCTATAGAAAAATAAAGGCTTATACCACTGAGATATGACCAAAATGCACAGGAATGCTGCAAATTGCATATAATTTGTCCCAAATCTTCTTGGAAGGACAGTTTGTAGAATATAATATAGTGCAACGTAATGTAATGTGTCTGATAATGTCAATTTGAATACAATTGTCATATTTGACTATAACACAGAAGCCCTCAACCAACTCTGAATCAAATCGATTTGGCCTCAGCTCCATCTGAGTTTAACACCTCTGACACAAACAATTAATAACAACAAGTAATAATAAAAAGTCTAAAGCACTTTAACTCTTGTTATAAACAATAACACACTGAAATGTTGAATTCAATAGTTAATCATCAAGTCCATATGTTGTAAAAAATGTTATAGTAAATGGCTCCTTGTAAAATGACTGTGTGGGAGAAACAGCAGCTGTAAAAATAGAGTGAGTGAGACAAATGGACGTATATTTGAGTCTAAACACTGTGGGCTACAGAGGGACTGACAGAAGCACCAAATTGAAAACACACAGTCCTCTGGGCTGTCTTGATTTAACTCCAGCAAATGGATATGTAACTGAGAGAGAGACAAGTGAGGTCACCATAAAATGAGAAAATATCAGAGCAGCTGCACTAGAGAGCAAACGAGTCATAAAATTAAATAGCCATAGAGTCTAGCGTTTTGAAATGGATGTGCACACTTCAGCACCATGGACAGTGAATATCTATTGTGCTGAATGCTAAAGACAGATTAATATCTTTCTGCCTCTGTTTAGATGAATAAATACATGCTAAACGCCTTATCTCTGTGAAGTGAGAACTATGAACTCCAGAAAAAACATGACACACTCCTTAGTTAGCTGCTCCATCATGTCACTCGTTTCCTCACTTGATAATAGTGCCCTGTTAGCTGCATGCTAACCGCTATCTAGGAAGCAGGAAACATGAAAGACATTAACAAAAGTTGAATCATTCTGTAGGTTATTGGTACATTTGAATCAATGTTTAAAAATTCCAAAAGTTTAGTCTACAACAAGTTAATTGGTTAATGGCAGCTAATTTACTGATCAAATATTCATTAACTGGGCTTTACATAGTTTCAAAGCATGCAATGAGTTGAGAAACGTCTTGGATTGAATACCAAGAATTGCAACCAAAAAACAAAAGATTTTTATATAAACAATAGCTTGCCTATACATCTGCCCCTCCAGAACGTCCTCATGTGATATACCATCAACTCAAAGTTTGCAAAAAAAAAGTATGTTCAAGTAACTTTTGCTTTCTAAACAACTAACCAAATGAATAATTGTCTTACAAAACAAGCCTACATCCAGGCTCAAACCAGAATCCAACAGGGACAAGTGTAAAGATTTTGGTGCACAGAGACTCCGTTCCTCTCAAGTTAAAATATGAAAAAACACAAACAAACACGTGGGTGCATCTTGCTTTCGAACGCTCACTCATCCCTTTAATCGGTGTGGAATCCAGCAAAGTGGGTCAAACTCCCCATCTGCCCTGACCGATTTTAAATGCACGCGGGCTGATTAAAAGAGAAAAAATAGGGCAACTACCACCAATGAGCACATTGACATACAGTCACATGTTCTGCACATCTCAGAAATAGAGAGAGAGTGAGATAGAGATACAAGGGGCTGTGAGTGTTTGCATGTCCGCTGTATTTGTAAGCAATTATTGGCCGCCAGTGTAACAAATAAAGGTCAAGCACGTCAACTTGAATCAGCTCTGTACCAGTCTGCGGTGCGTAGCTCGGGTGTTTTGTATACAATCACCTTTGTCACTCAGCCGCTGTCTGAGCATATGACACAAAGGGGCGGAGTCAAAGGCACGGCCGTGTAGGACAGCTGGGTGGATAAGCTGCTCACACATCTGGATGCATTACTGTATGTGAGGTGCCCTGCAGGCTTTGGTGAGGTTTTTGATAGCTGTATGTAATTTTTTTTTTTTTTTTTTTTTAGGGATGCTGCAGTTTATTGTTTCAATCTGCAATAAAGTTAGTTAAAGTTATATTTTTGGGATAATGTCTAAATTACATAACTTAAATTGATTACAAACTCACTCACTGTCCTGTTTGTCACAAATATGTAAGTAATGTAGTCAATGGAGCCTGATAGCAAATACACTAAAAATGCAAGTATCATTTAAGTTTCAACAAATGCATTGTGAGTTCAACAAAGTTAATGAAACTATGAAAAACAAACTTAGCCACTAGTCATATAAGTTAGTATTTTCAACAATGCCACAAAATCATGGCCATCATGACTAACAGTGTTTACAAAAAACATAATAATAAATTATGCATCAATCTAAACAGTTCATTTATCAAACAATGTAAGCACGCTTCCATTGATAAGTACCAATATTGCTGCTTGCTAATGATGCAGAAATCCTCATCCAAACATGCACAAAGACAAATTCTCAGAATAATTTGCTCCCAATATGCCCATTGGGAGCATAAAGGGTAATAATGACTATACATAGTTATTGCTTTACCACTTTGCTTCATTTAAATTCTGACTACCCCCTTGGTATACACTAATGGGTCCTACACAGCCTCATGCTGCTGTCTTCTGATGAGTCACGCCGTCTCGCAGGCCTCACACCACAGGCTTGAGCAGGCTTGTGAGAGTGTGCAGCTGTGAATCTGCAAGTGTTAGCAAAAGTTTGCTATATTAAGGTACAGCTAAATAAGAGTTTCCTCTGACCTTCACTTAAAATGTCCCTGGCTGCAAGTTTTTTTAAGATCTGGACAAGCACTCTCCATTGCAACATACTAATGCATCTACAAATACTAATATTGGTGACTTGAATTTGTTTTGTTTTTCTTTCAGCTGTTTAGTTTATTTTTATTGTATTTTCTAAGAGGGCACTGTGAATAGTTGAATAAAGAAGAGCATGGTGTGAGCTCTTAGTTTATCCAGCATCTATGATCGGACCATGCATCTCACCCAAAAGACAGTGTCTTCATACAAAGCTAACATCTCTCCATGCCATATTCTGGGATTGTTCATATTCTTTGTTCATATTCTTTATTCATAATTCTTTATCTTTCCAATAAAATTATTTGTCTACATGAAAGAAGTGCTTTTCACACTTCTTAGATAAAGCATGTGTAGTGTTCTTCAAGTGGCTTCAAAATCAGCTGTTCATGCAATTTGCAAAACCAAATCAGATTTTTAAAAATATATTTAGAGAAAGGGAAGGGCCCATAATACACTTTTTTTTTTTAAATCTATCTTATTACGTTTGGGTATTAAAAGCATACCTGGAGTTGTATTGTATTTTAATTTATGTTTAACACAAAAATCTACATGTTTAGACTGTGTTAGTTTCTCAAATTTCATTATGTTATAGTGCCGTTAAACCAACCATTGCCTTTTAAAAAGCTACACATATATCAAAAACAGAGTGGCTCAATATTACACCAGTAATGGAGTGGAAGCAGTGAGCTGAGATTTGTTATTTATTATACGTGGGGATTTCCTGGGAGTGTTTGGAGGAGACTTTGATTCAGTGAAATCAGAAGAGCTGCTTCCAACAGGTACATGCCCTCAGGGAGCCTATCTTGTCTAATGATTTTACATAAAAAGCCAGCAGAGGTTTATGATACGCTAGACAAACAGCAAGAAGGGCCATGTCTTCAAAAGAGTCACTCAGCAAGGTGGTTAGAGGGCAGAAAAACACTACATCGAATTGGAAATGATTTAAGAGGAAGCGGTAATAGGATCTGTGTCATTACCGCTGAGAAACACCTGGTCTTTGGTGCTTACAGTTCGTGTGCAGTAAAATGCAGGTACAGATGTGATATGTACAGAAAATATTGAGTAAGATATCATTTAACAGACAAGCTGGCAACAACAAGCAACACAATGATCTATTTATTGTCTTAACACAAATGTACAAATATGATCTTGTATAATCTATCAGTGCAAACCAGTCTAAAATGAGATGCACATTAGAAGCATCCCCATGTCCGCCCACTACAGTAACAAAAGAAGGTGGCCTGGTTACAAGACCCAACTAGATCAATATCCTCCAAACAGCTTCATTGCAATGCATTGGCTCAGCACAAGAAACACAATATATATAAGAGCAGATGCAGTAATTAGAGCAAAGGGCTGTGTAAACAACAACAAAAACATATAGAAGCTACATCTAAATATAGGTGTGATGTAGGCAATGGATCCTTCTGAAAAATGCAACACTGTGAATATTATACAGGCGCAGCATAATCTGTGCATTCACTTTCTTTCACTGCAGAACTTTGATGATTTATAAATGAGACTGTGACACTTATGTATTCTGTAGGATCTCGTAAAAAAAAAGCCTATATATATAAAATGCTACTTGATGTATGACAAGTGATTAAATGTATATTAGTAATTGGACATGATATAAACATATTTTGCTCGTGACAATAAGATACAGAAGCCATGTCACTGGAGCATCTAATCCTCGTCGGTGACAGGCGTTGACACGGGGCTATGGGTCACCTTTGCCTTGGAGCGGTGTGATGGAGAAGTAAAGCAGCACGGTGCACTTGCCTGGAAGGTGTAGAACCTCGTCCCATTCGGAGGGTGGACCTTTGGGGAGCTGGTCCCCGTGCTCATGTCAGAAAAAATCATAATCCCTACGAACAAAAACAATCCACAAGCTTTCCACAGGGCTTTCCAATTGGACACGCGATGGACTTCACTTAAACTCCGACTCGAGACGACAATAGCTCCCGGTGCAGCCCCGGAGCCGACGCTGCGCTTCCAGCGTCGGACACCGGACTGACCAACGTTAAATGAATCTTTAGAACCAAGCACCAAAGAAAATGCGCTCTTCTCCACTTCAAACACAGGCCGCGCGGAGGTGTCCTCCGAGCTTTTCAGTATTCCCGGTAATGAAAGCAAAGAGACGGTGGCTCCATGCTTCTGACAAGCATTCCGAGTGTGAAGTGGAGCTCGCCTCAGAGGAGCGGTCTGTGCGCGGATTACCCTCCACACGCACGCACGCACAGACTCGTGAATTCACCAATACTCATCCAGAGCATCACTGGCGCGTGAAGAGTGCCTCTATTGGCGACATGTGCTAAAGTTTTTTTTTTTTTTCGTACAAAACATAGGCTACTGTATGTTAGCCTGACCCACAAAAAACTCACAAAAATAGGCCTAACTGTTTTGTTACAAAGAAATGTAGGCCTATTTGTCTTTTTGTTGGGCTGCAATGAAAACATAATGACTAAAGCAACTCAACTGATTTAATCTTAGGTCTGCTACATTTATGTATACGGTTTCTTGAGTTAACTTAATCAACAAATACAGGAGAAAACAGCTAATAGCAGATTCTACAGATAGAAATTGGCTGTATAGCAGGACCTGGTACAAGCATCTCTGCCAGTGTGCTAAATCTAATTGTACATTGTCCAAATAAGCAAGCCTGATGTTACAATACATTTACAATAACATATTTATGACGTCACGATACAGATGTGGAGTGGGCGGGGTTTAGTCTTGCATGATCCAAATGACTGTTGATGGTCAATATTTCTTTCAAAAATGTAACTCTCCCTAAAGTTATAAAGGTTTTAAAGGTCCCTGTCATTTTAGAACAAGGGCTGGGCCATTAATCGAAAAATCGAGAGATTGAGATCGAATCGAACCGAATCGTCATATTATTTGGTGGTGGGTTTTAAATCAAAAGATAAAAAAACAATATAAATGTGTAGTTTGGAAGCAGAACATTGATATATAGTTTCAAAAAAATCTATGTTTTATTTTTTCCCAGATTACCCAGACTTGGAACATTCAAACATTACCCCATTAATAAGCGTGTCATTTAAGATACTAGCTTTAAGAGAAAAAGGCTAGTCAAAAGACCATTGACAAATTTAGGCCAAATATACTAAAAGACTAGACTTATAAATGGCCAAGGTGTATTTAGCACAGCTCAGACGGCAGCTCCACCTGCTCAGGTGCACGCTAAGATAAATCATTGTGGAAAAAGCAGTACTGGGTGTGCTCGGGGAGTGGTTGGCATGTTCAAATTAGCATACAGACGTGTCAGTGTGGCTGGCATACAGTGGCAAACACACACTCCTAACAAGCTGACTAGAGACACAAAAGACACATTGTCAGAGTATTACATTATTTCACTCCCCACAGACCTTCACTGCCAGTGCACAAACTGACAAATCTGCTCCCTTCCTAAGTTTAGAAGAACATCCGACATAAAGAGAGGTTTCATTGACACTGAAAGAATGATGGTACCCTGAATTTTTCAAATGACAAAACAAAGGCAGGTACAATGTAGTTCACATCCTCTGTACACCTTAAGTTTAATAGGCACAACTGTGACCAGAGGACTGACTCCAGGCTTCTCCAGCGACTCCCTCCATTAGCAGAGCTGCCTCTTCCTAATTGGCGCTGCTTTCTCTGCTCTGCTTCACATTTCTATAGAGACTGCTTTTGTCATAGGGCTGTTGTTTCAGTCAGCTTTTGTTTTCTATAGCCGTTAAAACAAGTAGGCTAAACAAACTATAGGCACATGCACAAGTGTATTCTTATCAACTTTAATAACATTTTCTTAACAGACAATGTATGACTTAATATTGTTCAAGCTTAGTGCTATAATTCACTATGTTTTTGGTCAGGCAGTATTTTCTGAAGAGAGAGAGAGAAAGAGAGAGAGAGAGAGAGAGAGAAGAGAGAGAGAGAGAAAGAGAGAGAGAAGGAGAGAGGAAGAGAGAGGAGAGAGAGAGAGAGAGAGAATTTGTGAGCTGTCAATCATCACTGGTCCTTCTGTAAATGCATGACTCAGGTAAAATACTTTTTCAAATCTTATGTTATCAGTGAAAGTTATGATAACGATTTATGATTTAATTAAATTCATGTTTTTAGATTGATTGGTGCACGGTAGCAATGGTTAGAGCTCTGGCTTCCCAATAAGGAGTCGTGGGTCGACTCCCGGTCGGACCATATCAACATCTCACGATCTCCCTGGTGGAGTTTGCATGTTCTCCGTGTCACCGTGGTTTTCTCCGGGCACTCCGGTTTCCTCCCACCTCCAAAGACATGTATGTTAGGTAATTGGGCATCACTGCAAATTCCTTAGTGAGTGAATGAGAGAGTGAATGTTTGTCTGTCTAACCTGCGGCAGTTGGCCACTGTCCAGGGTGTTCCCCGCCTAAGGCCTAAGTCACTGGATAGGCTCAGTCACCCGCCCCTACGGATTAAGGTAGAAATGAATGAATGAATGAATGTTTTTAGATTGTGATTATGAAATGTGCCAAAACACAAATAGAGTTCCCAAGTACTAAAAACTTAAACAAGACAAGTTAAGCTTCAGGCTTCTGTCATAGCTACAAATATCCACAGAACAATGATGAGCAGGCTGAGGCGTGTGTCTGTGAAACCCTCCTACTTGATGCTATTTGAGGGTCAAAGTCTGGTTATTAAAGTCATCCAGTCAGTGATGAATCACAAATCTGCCTACATAGTTTTGTTTCCATTGGCATCACAGTCATTAGTGTGCCATAAAAAGCTGCTTTTGCGAGAATGATGCCCAGCAACACATAGAAAATTACAAAACTTAATAGCTGTAAAAAAAAAAAAAAAAAAAAAAAAAATTGTGTCAGCAGATGTAATGTTTTTTACATAACAAAAACAAAACAAACAAACAAACAAACAAACAAACAAACAAACAACCAAATAAATAAATAAATAAATGTATTTCTCTCTCTCTCTCTCTCTCTCTCTCTCTTCTCTCTCTCTCTCTCTCTCTCTCTCTCTCTCTCTCTCTCTCTCTCTCTCTCTCTCAGTTGATGTATAACGTAATAAAGAATTATTAATGGACATAAATGTATAGGGACACTCAGAAGGCACAGGCTGTTTGCACTTACCATTTTCCCTGAGTTTTTACTTTATTTGTAGGTTCACTCTCATCAGTCTTCTGAACTAAGAGCAGCAACAATCTCATAACTTTCTCATTACGCCTCCAGTCTTAGGTCTAAACATTGTGCTTTCATTGATTACAACCAGTTTTGGGGGAATGACCTGCATAATGCCACTGAAATAGAAGGTTAAAACAATACTTTGGGACATTCTTTATGGGCAGATGTTTTTTATTCCATACTGTGCATTATTGCAGCCAAAGAAGCAACATTTCCATGGAAACAAGCAGAAGGAGACCATAAGTTAATCTTCAGGAGATGTAAGCCTGGTCAGACATTTGTATAATATTTTTTAGCAAGACTAAAAGATCCAAATCAAACATCTGCTTTTGTTCAAGTCTACATTTTAGCTAAAAGTTACATGGTGGGCATTTACTTTTTGGTTTAAAAAAAATATATATATTTCTGAAATCTGAATGATCTTGAGGCAAATACAGTGCATCCCTTTGGGGATCAACCTCAAACAAACCCATTTGTTTCCATCTCCACTGACACTTGGGCTGTCTGATAAAGTACATTATAAAGTCTGCAGCAGTCCACTGACACAAATGACTTTTGATTTATAGCTTTGATTTACCCTTTGCTACTCAATTCATATTCAGGCGTGTGATGTGTCGAGATAAACCAAGTCTAAAGTGATTACAGCTTCTAAAAGTCTTTGCCAAGATGCATAGATTAGTCGAATGACAGCTTGAAGCATGTCTTCAGATGCTGAGGGAGATGTGTGAGGAAAGTGTAGAAACAATGCAGAGAAAGATGCTGCTTTACTGTAGGAGCAAAGCTGTGGTGGCACAGCTCCATCTGCTGGATAACACAAGTAGTTAACAAAGCCTTTTGCAATTTGAGATCTAAAATATGGATGTTCTTATGGATGTTTGTGCACCTTGTCAATTAACTGCTTTCCTGTATTAAAAAGACACGTAAAAACTACACAAAGAGGCCATTATACTATTCAGTGGTATCAGTGTGTTTGTGTTTAGTGATGCACCTATCCAGCCCTTTCAGTTCCAATACTGATTTTGATAACTTAGCTTTAAGTATCTGCCTTTATCCAAAAATTGACTGATACCAGTGTGGGCTCTGAAATTATTTTTTTTTTTTCAAAATACGATTAACTGGTTAAAAAACTGGTTATGTAACTGTTATGTATTATGCAAATAACAATTTAACAACTTATTGTAAATACAATGACACGTTGGAACCAACTTCAGCCTGTAAATAAATCTGATTACATCCAATTAAAGACACAACCATCACAATAACAGCTGAACTGATATTACCTAGTTGTGCTCTAAACACCACATTGAACAATACATTTTTGTTTTGAATAGCTACTGTAATGCTGCAAAGCCCAAAGTTAATGTTTCAAAAATACATTGTGACACTTTAGTGTCTGCCTCTGATTGTGGTGCTTCATTCAGCCACAAGATGGCAGAATTTTATAAAAATACAGTGTTGATAAACATAGCTCTATTGTACTGCCAATCTCTCTTTTTTCCCAGCTGTATCACGAAATTTCATGATAACTATAATTATTTTTATTAATTTTTTTATTTTTTTTTTTTGGTATCACGTAATTCCGTGATAGTATCACATAATTACATGATAATCATAGTTATCATGAAATTTCGTGATACAGCTGGAAAAAAAAATAAAGTAGAGATTGGCAGTACTGAGCTTCCGTACTATTGCAGGTTGTAGTTCAAAACAAGGAACTAATAAAACAACGACATTTATTGAATTACTACATTCTTTCTTTTGCACATCAGAGTCTTTTCATAGACTGTTTAAAATCAGAAGAAACTTGTTGCATTTGCATGCTTTCAGACAGATTCTTCAAAGACATCTTGGTAGAAGTATTCTTTGGCCTACACCAGGGGTGTCGAACTCATTTTGACAAAGGGCCACATTGGCATCTTGATTGTCCTCGAAGGGCCAGTAAATTAAACTTTACTAGTTGACGTATACAAAAAATGTTATATTTGATTATTATATATTTATTTGAAGGAGCAATTACTGAATACACATCTGCGTTAGGCTGAAAAATGACTTACTCTTTAAGTTTTAGACAAATCTTTTCTTTAGGTGAAATGAGGTGGAGGGCCATCTGGCCCCCGGGTCTTGACTTTGACATATGTGGCCTACACAAAACAGCTATAGCAATGCAGCTCAGTCACAACACAACCTTGTTTTGCCCTCTGGACTTTCTGACAAGAAGAAACGACCTTTAGCCGTGTGACATTTCACAGCTCCTGATTGTGTATGGCCTGCACCAGCTTTAGGCTCTAAAGACTTCTTATTTTTGTAAGTTACCAAATATTTATCTTGATAACATATATTTGTAAGGATATTTACCCTCACTTAACCCTATAGCTGTTTAAACATGTCAGCTACAAGTGAGAGCTGCCTGGTCGCAAAAAGAACTTTAGGAATGAAAAAGAATATCAGAATAAATTCAACAATAAACAGAAGGGCAAACTCGTTCACTTCTGTGAACCCTGACTCAAAATGTTTGTCTGTAAGAGAAAAAGCAGCAGATCCTGACTTTAAAGCAAATTCAGTGCTACATTTTCATGCGTAGAATCTGCAATTCTTCACTTATATAAATAGTTTCAAGGTTCAAACCCAATCTACTTGACTATTTTTTTTGTTTATAGTGCAAAACCAACCACATAGAAAAGATTGTCCCTTTTCTGTGCCATTATTGCTTCATTGGTCACACAACAAAATCAAATGCCAATGCAGAATACAAGCAGGAACAAAGTTGTCCACTCGTGTTTATTATCTCATCCCTCTTTCAGTTTCTCACGTATTTCCTCCTCTGGAAAAATGTCTCAAATATGCTGCAAAATTAGTTTTTTAACTCATCAGTTAAATCAATGTTTCTAAGGGTGTCACTGCTCCCAATACAATGCTTTTACAAAATAGTGTTTAGCAGTAAAGGTGAGGCATGTCATATCACTGTGATGTGCATGGGGGTAACATGGAATTTAGAAAATCATGCAGTAATTACTAGATAGTAGGTTTGACGAATATTGTGGCTAAATGCCATTAAAGCATAAAACGGAGTGATTTTAAAACTGATTGTGGAAGCTCTGCAAAGGTTAAAAGCCAATAATGAACATAACAAGACACAAGAATTACAAGCGAAAGTTTAACCAAATCTGAAAATAAGTAGATGCTACTATAAAAACCTAGGATAAATAGTTGTTTATATCATTATAGAAAATATAATTTTATTTTATGATAAAAATATGATAAAATAATAAGTCCTGTCATCCTGCCCTAACAATTGTGTGTATTTTTTTTTATTTCTTAGTTATTTTTTATGAATTTATGACAATCACAAGTGGCCAGTTTTCAGATTTGCAGTGATAGTATATAGCTAATATTACACTAATGTAATGCTTCTTCTCTTTGATCAGAACTTTTGATGCTAATCACATTTATTAACATAAAGATTTCTCTAATTGCAAGAGCTTATGTGTTATAGCATGAATTTTAAAAAAAATGATATTTTGCACATATTCTCTCCTTTATCAAGCAAGCTAGTAGTAATACTAGTCCCAAGCTGAACAAATAACAGAACTGTGTGAAAATTGGTCCCAAACGTGCTCATTTAGACAAAAAAGGTTGTGGCAATCAGGGAAAGTGAACCACTTTATACACATAGATTACACTTTTACAATTGTTTTTTTTTTTTTCCACACCATTCTAATGCTTTGGTATATTTATACCTAGTGAAATTAAGATATTTTAAAATGAAAAATGGGCATGTGTAGCTTCCGGTCCAGATGATGTAGCTGCAGCAGTGAGTGACAAAGACAAAGACGTCCCAGTTCTCTGAGCTGTGGCCTTGTTTGAGAGAGATGTGTTCAAACAGAGGTTGACATCACCACTGGGCGGCTGGCTCCAGGGAAGACTGCAGAGAGATGCCCAGAGTGTGAGCTTGTCCAATCAAAATGAGGGCTAGACAAGTGTGGTTGAGTATTTATCACTGTGGCCTCTAAAAGCTGTATACACACCAAACTCATGCCTGTCCTCCCTCTTTCATGGGGACAAAAATCAAATCCTTTTCTATCATCAGTACTTGGTTTAAAGGACAAATATGATGATTTGCATTGTTCCGTCCTTCAAGTATGCTCCTGAGAATCTACACTTTGACATCCCACACCAATAAATCTATTGAAAAAAGTAAAGCCCACATGACGGTCATTTGAGGTAGAGCTCCTTCTACTGGCTTCAAAGAAAATGATAAAAGAAATGATCAATGCAATCTCGTCTGAAATCCTAGGGCTGCAAAATATCCAAGCGAGTCCATTTATGGGCTTAAAACAGTTTAGAAGATCTCATGACATTACAGAGCTTTCAGAACAGTACTTTCTGTGGCTCAGAGGAGAAAGAATAGTATCTTAGCTAGAACTCCAGCTGTGTTTTCACATGGTTAAAAACTCAAAGAGTACACTTTTAATCATCAGTAAAACAATGTTAGGGTTAAGAATAAGATTAAGCACGCATGAAACTGGCACATGAGAAGTAATGGCTTGGAGACCAGACTGTAAATCAAATGACAAAATTGTTATATGACTTGATGATTTATTATTATTATTATTATTATTATTATTATTATTATTATTATTATTTATTATTATTATTATTATTATTATTATTATTATTATTATTATTATTATTATTATTTTTTTTTTTTTTTTCTTCAGAAAAAACAAAACAAATAAAAGACGAGAGGGTGGGTACCCGTTTCTGCATTCTTGATTATATTGTGCTTTTGTGTTTTGTGTCCTTAAGTCTCAGATTTATTGTCCATCCATCAGTGTAAAATCCCAAAAAGCACGTAAACCCAGCTTATGTGTGTGAGTGTGTGTGACCTGTGTGAAAGGTGCCCTGCTGCTGCGACCAGGTCAAGCAGCATGTGCACCCACAGAGAGCGCTTAATCAAACACGAGGAGGCCAGACCTACAGGAAACCATCGTTGTATAGAGAGCTTTTCTTTGATTATGAAGCCTTTGCAGTCATCTCAGTTTCATACTGATGAAATGTAAAGAGTGACAATGTAATGTGCACATAGACGTGATGGTGGACAGACTAAAATACTGTCAATATTCTGCAAATTTGCAAACTTTTAACAGTGAGTTAAAGGTGGGGTAGCTGATTTTCACACTGCAAACAGGATTTAGGTTTTAAATCTGGCAACTTCCTCTCATAAATCCTTCGACACATGGTTAATATCGATATGCATTCATTTTTGTTGCATTTAAGGCTTTTATATTTCTTTTGACCACCCCAAGCTCAGCCAATCAGAGCGCAGCATTCAGCTCCTGATTAGAACTAAAAATCTTTATTATTCAGTTCAGACATTCTAATACTCAGATGTCTAATTTTTTTCACAAAGTGCTGTATTTACTATATACTTTTTAGTGGAAAGCACAAAGTTAAAAAATAAAAATAAAAAAATAAAAAAAATAAATATAATAATCATAATAATCATAATGATAGTAATGATAATAATGATGATAATAAAAAACAATTATTGGTGAGTAGTGCAGCTTTTTCACATTTGTCTCATACAGAAATCACAATTTATAGATGTATAATTATGTTGGACTGAGTTAGACGGATGTCAAAAAATAAAAGTTAGTGTTTTTCCAATTTTCCAAGAAGAAACTGTTTTATTGATTTTATATTGTTTAATCTTTACAATTACAGTATTATGACCAGAATTACCATACATTAAGTTTGTCACACTCAATGGATCCATTCAAGGTCAGGATTATTATTTGTGACTACTGTCCCCTACATAGAAGTTTTGCACATGTAGCCTTGAAACCTATCTTTGTTTCTATGGTTCAGATTTCGGTTGAATAAGAACTAGATTCTCATTAGTCCAGCTAAAATACTTTAGAATTTTGTGTACAAAATCTGTGCTTAACGTCAATACCATAACTGTTGAAAGCTGGTCACATCAGCAGCAGGAGTGTGTAGCTGCTGTGTTCATGTGACAGAGGCAAGGCTGGCGGTAAGGTGAAAGGCAGAGGAAGGCCATTCTGGGTCATACGGTTTCATTGGTTTGCACATTTACAACTACAGTGCCCTACACACACAATCTAGCTCAGATAGCATTTTTTCCTTAACTTTTTCTTTTCAGTTCTGTTATCTTAGTATTGTGGTAAAATTCAAATAAATAATCACATATCTTATTTGTTAATCTGTCATCCAAAACAAACACTTTTTTGATCAAATAACATTTGAATCTAATTTGAAACCGGGATGGCATTAGAGTTAGAAGTGTCTTTTTATTTCAAGCTCTTCAGATGCATATGCCTCTGAGGATTGTACAGCTCCTCTCTTAATTATCTACTTCTCCCTGTTGGCCTTCATCCCCATAGAAACTGTTCTCTCTTCACCTTGGTCTTGTCTCTGTGGTAACCTATAGGTGCTGGTTGGGTCCCAAGTCCCAGCGCAAGACCAAGACAGCAATAACAACAAAGAATATACAGTACAGTATGTGCTAAGAGATGCCAAGCTGGAAGAATGTAGTAAGTGCTGCAAAAACAAGACACAAAATACAGTATATACAAGCCATTCAAAAATGGTGGGTAATATTCCTCAACATTTATATCACAATATACCTGAATCTAGATAACATTTTTACATCACAATTCAGACACTATAGCTGTTTCTAAAAAAAAAAAAAAAAAAAAAAAAAAAATCAAACTACAAGAATTTCTTTCCAAAGAAATTCTTGGTCAAATTCCAAAACATTGCCTGGTGATGTATTTAACCCCAACTGCTCTCAAAAGACTGCAACCGTAAATCAGGTAATGCAGACATAATTATTAAGCCAAAGAAGTACTTAGGGTATATTTATTCTAAAAATCTTATGATTTGCTCCCTAGCCCATGATTGCTGCTTTTTGCTTCTGTCATATAAATTATCTGATATTAATGGTCCATCACAAATCACATACTATTACACCATTGACCAATAAAAAGGACAAATAATATGCTTTATTTGCATTCCAACCCCATGCAAAAAAGCAGTAAACACATATGAAAGTTGAAAAATATTCTATAGACAAAACTTCAGCTGTGTTTTTGATGAGAATGCAACATCGTAATAAAAACAAAAAGATTGATTTTCAAAACAAACAGGTGTTCAATACTCTTTGAAACAAATTAGGAAACACTATGGATGGCATACTTTCTTACTCAGAGCCCCCATTCATGCTAATTGTATGTTTCACTTGAGAGTAATGCCTACCTGATTTGGCACAACAAGGGAATTAAAACAATCCAAAATCTTTTCAAAAATGGTCAATTTATGTCATTTCAACAATTATGTTCAGACTTTCATTATCCGCGCACACATTTTTTCGATACTTGCACATCCATAATTTTGTCAAGAAGCAGCACACTCAATTCCCTACACTTCCTTCACAAACAGACCTTGACACCTTGTTTACAAATGTTAAGATCATTTCAAGTGTTTACAGCACGCTATCTTCTTTACACTGTCTATCTTTAGATATTATCAAAAATAAATGGGAAAACGATCTGGGAGGGGACTTAGCGACTGAAGATTGGGAGAAAATAATAAAACGAGTCCACACTTCATCAATTTGTGCCAGACATGGTCTGTTACAATGCAAAATTCTACATCGAGTTCACTGGTCTAAGGACAAACTGGCAAGAAGGTTCCTTAATATTGATCCAACTTGTGATCGGTGCACACTAACTGAGAGCACATACTTCCACATGTTTTGGAACTGTACCAAACTGACACTTTACTGGACTCAAGTGTTTGGGACACTCTCAGGGACTTTAAGGCTACCCCTGGATCCACACCCACTGACAGCTCTTTTTGGAGTTCTGCAGAAACCTTATCCTTTGAACAAACACCAACAAGACTTTGTGGCCTATTGTACACTCCTTGCACGCACAATAATCTTATTAAACTGGAAAAGGCACAACCTCCAACACACTCACAGTGGATCAAAGATATTCTGTACTTTATGAAAATGGAGACAATCTGATACACTCTTAATGGTAGGTTTGATAGGTTCTTTGAAATATGGCAACCTTTCCTCATATATACAGACACAGAATTGGAGATACTGTTTAGATTATAGGTATTATCTTGTTTGTTTACATTGTGATTTTTGTGTGTTTTTTTTTTATTTTATTATTTTTTAATTACATTTACTTATTTATTCTGTTTTCTTTATAATTTTTACAATGTTTGTTTTAGGTTTTGTCTGCTATTTGTTTGAGTCACCATTTGCATTATTATTATATTTATTCCATTCTTTTTTTTTTCTGTGGGAGGGTTGGGACTTAAAATCTAAAACATGTGGAAATAATAACTTTCTGGTTGTTTTTTTTGTTACTTGAAAATCATAAGTAAAATGATAAAAAAAAAAAAAAAGATTGATTTTCCATAATATCTGCCCTGTAATTGGCTAAGCAACTAAAACTTGCATCAGACATTGAATTCTATATTATTGTTTTTCTTCACAATTTCAGTTTTATTGCTATTCTTTTTGACATGAAAGCATGCTAAAAATTATGTTTTAGCCATGAATAGATACTGTATATTTGTGGATAAAAATCACTTATTTTATGATGTAAAAGTGCCGCTCAAGAGCAAGCCCAAAACACTAACTTTCTAAAAAACGATAAAGAAGCAGACATAGCAACTCTGAGACTGCCCAAAAGGACTATTAGGTGGGATAAAAAAAGTAATTTGAACAGAAATTTTTTATGAATTTGTATCAAATGGAGAAATTAGTAATCACGATATGACAATTTCATCATTTTAACCCTGTTACACACCAGCACTAAGTGTGATTGTAAGAACAAAGTAAGACTTCATAGAAGTTGTAAAATGTCACATAGCATCTACATAGTTTAATTCAAAAAATAAAAAATAACTTGTAAATTACTAACCTGGCCAGCCAGATGGTTTATCTCGCAATATTTGTGAATTCACAAACACGAGATAAACTATCTGGCCTTCCAGCCGCCGGTTTTTTGGTGGTGTTAAGACGGCTGTTAGTGCCCTGGCCCAGTATGTATGTGTGACGCGTACGTGTTCTGTCTCACGCGGACATTGGATACACCATTATGAGTTGTTGCTGTGATTGGCTAAGCACAAATAAGGTAGGCCCCACACCCAATCAGCTCGAAGTATTTCACTAAACACCCCGCCTTCTCTCGAACGCTTTCAGTGAGTAAAGTCCCAGATGGATATAGTGAGAACTCAGGAGTTCAACACATATCCATCTGGCGTGAGCCAGGTTAGTAAAATACAGTGTAATATGTAGAGACAGGACTTATCAGATCTGCAGTTTTGAAGTCATTAAACCTGTATTACTAAGCCATTTTTGGCCACTACAGATAGATACTGTGTCACAAAATGGTATTCTTTTAAGGTGACAAACAAATAACATGACAATGCTAGTGTCAATAAAATGTAAACGAACTATCTTTTTAAACATTCACATGTCTGATGAGGGATATTTCTCTCTGAATATATTATCACCTTCTTTGTTCTGCCCTAAGATGCCCCACAAACTATGCAGTCATAGTTTGTCATCATGTGGGTAAATATGATGCAGGGAAGTGTCAGTCTAGTATTCAAAGCAGCCTTGGCCTCTCTTCACTTGAGGGGGTGGTTTGCTGCGACCTACTTTCATTGCAGGACCAGAGCTGTCAGTCATGGAGCTGTGTGTCAGCTTCTGAGCAAAAGATTTGAGGTTGTTGTTGCCTCAGCCCTGTTTGCCTTACTATACTACAAGTTTAGGTCTAGACAGATCCCTCCAGGCTATTAATGAAAAGCAGAAACTTCTATAGGGCTGATCATGGCTCACTTTGGACTATTTTCATATTCAGCTGACAATATACTGCATATCAATGTCTTCACCTAATAGTGAGTGGGACAGCCACATGCCCGTTTTTTCACCTAATATGTTGTGTTCACGTTCTATAATGTGATAATGTCATAAGCCAGTTTTTACTATTAATAACATTATTCTTTGAAATATCCAAAAGGTAATTTCAGTCTGTAATATTAATCTTTTACATAACAAAACCTGCATTTAAACAATATTTATTTTAGCTGCCAAACTTCTGCATTAAATGTCACACAAACAGAACCTAAACAGAATGTAAAAAGCTATGTGATAATTATGTTTATTCACAGTCAAAGGGCATTACTGTGAAATCCTGCTAGTGTAGTAGGGCTGGGCCATTAATCGAAAAGTCAATTATTTGGTGGTGGGTTTTGAATCGAAAGATTGTAAAACTAATCTTTTTTCAGTAAAAATGTGTGGTTTGGAGCAAAAGTCAAAATTAGAGGCAGATTATTGATATATAGTTTTAAAAAAATGTTTTGTTTATGTTATGAATGGCATTTTTCATTTGATTTTGAAAAGGTTAAACAAAAGCAAATTGAAAATTGAGATCGATCATAATGAGAAAAAAAAATAATAATTTTTTCCCAGATCGCCCAGCCCTAGTGTAGATATATATTTTAATACGGACATGTATGCTATGCCCAATAAGGGACGTTTATTTGTTTTTTTACAGATTTGTCTCTAATATGGCGTAGGAGCGCTTCGAGCCCCTGGAGGAGCTTGTGGCATTGTGTGGACAGTAAGGGAAGACTAGACATCCCTGCTTAGACTTATACATAGACCTATAAGCAGAATGAAATGATGGAATATGTGGTTATTTGCAAGTTTTATAATGATTTAGCCTAATAGTCCTACATGATGTGATGTCTAATTATAGAACATACATGTCAGACAGAGAGAACTGTGTCAAAGCAATGGCCTCACTTCAGACATGTTCAGTAACAAGCACACAAACCCAATTAGTCATTCAGACAGCTCACCCAGACCATCATTTTGCTGAATTTTTTAACAATTATGGAAAAATCTGCCCACACATTTAAGACAAAACATGACTCCAAGGGGTTTAATTTAAAGTGCACGGCACAAACTGGGAGACATCACACTGCTAATTTCCCTTAATTGCTGTAAAATTATGCGCATATAGCACACATTAGTGACTTGGTCATCAAAATGCTAATTATTAGTAACTTAGCAGCGTGTTACTGCCAAAGGCAGCAGATTAACCAGATCTGTTGATACTTTATATTTAAATTTGATAAACAGTGATATTAAAGTCTTTGTAGTGTATTGAGATCACAGCAGCCTAAAGCACATGTCCTATTTAAAAGCAGTAAACCTGTGATGCTCACATGCTGCTGCTGCTGCGACTGTCACAGAGTCAGGTCGGAGTCCCACTCAAACACCTCATTGTTACATTTACTGACGTCATTTACTGATACAGCGAAGCAGCCACTGAGTAATGCTCTGAGTTCTGTATGAATGATTTCACTTTCTGCAAAAAGGTTGCGCAAACGCTGGAAGTTGTTCAGAGTCTACACAGGATAAAACTGACTATTCTCTTATGGGATTTTCAGAAAGAGGCAAAAAGAAGTTCATTCACCAAGAACATAAGGGACAACATTAGACTTTGATACAGTGAACATGTGCTCTCTATCCAAAAATGTTGACTGTTGAAATTTGCATTGCATCAAATGGTGTGTAGAGTAGTGTAATATGGTGTTGGTAAATCTTTCTTGATTCTCAACTCATTACACTCAACAACCATTAAGAAACCACCCACAGTTCCCAAAAAGGTGCTGTGTAACAAAAGAACCCTCTACTGTCTCTCTAATGATACTGATTTTATTTTTATTTTTTTTTCTCGCATGCAATAAAGAATAATTGGGTCAAGCACAATACAAAGAAAAAAGACCACAAAGGCAGATTATTTACAATTTTTGATTTGCTTATTAATGACGACTTAGTAGCTGTTGCTATGACATACATAAACTGCTGTATATTGAGTGGTGAGCAGAGAAAGGGAGAGGATGACTACACTTGCTCTCAAACACACAGCTGTGGGAGAAGAGGGAGTGCTTGTCCTGTCTTAGAAACACACACTATCATTACAGAGTATAAAAGCCACACAACGCTGTTAACAAATCCAGAGCAGCTAACTAACACTTGATGAAAATTAAGTGGTGCCACCTGCAGTCCACAGTCACAGACTCACTAACATCACTCAGCACTCAGACATGTGCTTATTACAGGTCAAGAGTTCATTTGCACAAATTAAGCTTTATTTCATGGAACTGGCTCATTTGTTTCTACATTTTCTTTAAACATTTTTCTAATCAAATTATCTATTTCCTTAAAGTAATAATAAAGTTGGACGTCAACAGCTATCAGCCACAATAACATTAGAGCCGTATTACCATCTTAAAAACATTGGCAAAATCAAAGGGTTGGTGTCAAAGCCAGACTTGGAGAGACTTATGCATACATTTGTCTCATGTATACTCAACAAAAATATAAACGCAACACTTTTGTTTTTGCTCCCATTTTTCATGAGATCGACTTAAAGATCTAAAATTCATTCCAGATACACAATATTACCATTTCTCTCAAACACTGTTCACAAATCTGTCTAAATGTGTGATAGTGAGCACTTCTGCTTTGCTAGATAATCCATCCCACCTCACAGGTGTGCCACATCAAGATGCTGATCTGACATCATGATTAGTGCACAGGTGTACCTTATACTGCCCACAATAAAAGGCCACCCTGAAATGTGCATTTTGTTTTTACTTTATTGCGGCTCAGGTCAGTATCTGGTGTGACCACCATTTGCCTCATGCAGTGCAACACATCTTCTTCGCATAGAGTTTATCAGATTACTATTGTGGCCTGTGGAATGTTGGTCCACTCCTCTTCAATGGCTGTGCGAAGTTGCTGGATATTAGTGGGAACTGGTGCACGCTGTTGTATACGCCGGTCAAGCACATCCCAAACATGTTCAATGGGTGACATGTCCGGTGAGTATGCTGGCCATGCAAGAACTGGGACATTTTCATATTCTCTGAAACGCCTTTGGAGACGGCTTATGGTGGAGAAATGAATATTCAATGCACAAGCAACAGATCTGGTTGACATTCCTGCTGTCAGCATGCCAATTGCACGCTCCCTCAATGCTTGTGGCATCTGTGGCATTTTGCTGTGAGACAAAACTGCACATTTCAGGGTGGCCTTTTATTGTGGGCAGTATAAGGTACACCTGTGCACTAATCATGATGTCAGATCAGCATCTTGATGTGGCACACCTGTGAGGTGGGATGGATTATCTCAGCAAAGCAGAAGTGCTCACTATCACACATTTAGACAGATTTGTGAACAATGTTTGAGAGAAATGGTAATATTGTGTATCTGGAATGAATTTTAGATCTTCAAGTCCATCTCATGAAAAATGGGAGCAAAAACAAAAGTGTTGCGTTTATATTACTACTAACGGCCTGTTCATCCAAACGAGCCTTGAAGTACATTCAGAATGCTGCTGTTCCAGGAAGTAGCACCACATTAGTCTTGTGCTCAGGACTTTGCTCTGGCCTGGAAGCCAGGCTCAGCAAATAGACAAGTACCAAAGTACATCTCTTATATTTTCCAGCCTTATGAACCATCTTGGACTCTGAGGACCTCAGGGACCGGCCTCCTGCTGGTGTCCAGTCAGACAGGGAATCAGTTTCCATTTTTATGCAGCCAAAATAAAAAAATCTAGGATCAAAACAGATCTGTTTGTCTATGTTGTAGGGTTGATTTGAATGGGTGGAGTGGTGATCAGATCCTCTTTTCATGTATTTTTTATGTACTTTTCAGTATTGCAGAAGCATGGGTTCTGGATCCCAGGCAAAAACAAAAACATGGCTTTGCCACTTTTCAGCACAACTGATGTCATTGAAAAGTGCTGTCTCCTGTTGTGCACAACATATGGTTGTGCATTGTGCCTGAATCACATCAGATTTAGATATAAGTCAACCTCCTGCAAGGAACCATGGGAATATGCCACTTAAACTCAGACAGACCGGATGCTCTTAAGTGGAGTCCCAAAGAGCCATTATATTTGTCCTTCAGAATAGAACCCTCTTTTTGACCTAGTCACAGATAGAAATGATCAGTGATGTTAGTTAGCGCCAAAACCCCCATAACGCCACCAAACCCGTGCATACAAGTTCATGGCTCAAAATTTTAATTAAAAAAACATTTTTTTTCAAGTATTTGCTGACATAAGCAATATAAAATGTAAAACTCCAAAGTTGTCATTTCAATGTAATCTAAATGCACTAAAGATACCTAAAAGGCTTCTTTTTTATTTGACTTGTTATAACATTTATTATTTAGAAAGTTTGACAATTCCATACTGGAGGAATAGTGGCGTCAATAAGCTAACCTGGCCTGCCAGATGGATTATCTCTCAATATTTGTGAATTCCGAATTCAAGATATTTCATCTGTTTTTCCAGCAGCCTGATTGGTTTGGAGTCCGACACAGCAGGTTACCGGCCCAATCACAATGCAGCAGAGGGGGTTGAGGGGGTTGGCTGCAATGACAACAGGAATTATCGCTTGAATCAAACAAAACAAATATAGCAGCTCCCGTGGATGTACCTGTGTGAGACATGTTCTATCCCACCATGGGCACCGCATTACGATTTGACTGGTTAAGCACAAATAAGGTAGGCCACACACCCAATCAGCCCGAAAGTTCATTAAACGTCCCACCTCTTCCCAAACACTCTTAGCAAGAAAAGTTCCAAGGTTCCAGGTATATCAATAAGCACAAATAATTGTAATATGATCATGTAACAAAACAAATTATATCGTGACATTCTTAACAGTGTAAATAAAGTATAACGTATAACATAATGTGAATGCATCAAGGCAGAAAATATAGTAACATGAGCAGTTTTTAGTCACGTCATTGTAGACTGTGAGTTAGCCAAAGCCAGTGACATCATTAGCTATTTCTGCCTCTGGAGTAGATCATTGAGAGCAAATGGTTCATCACAGTGACGTCAAACTGTAGGCCATCAGAGCTCTCGGCAAACAGTCAATTTGGGATTTCTTGTTAACTTTATCAGATTGGCATAAACTTCATGCTAAATCCAAGTGCTTTTTACCTCATTTCACTTGTCTGTTAACATGCAAGTGAATATAGATATTCAGTGTTCAAATTTGAAACCGTAAAACCAGTAGGCCTACCACAAATGGCAATTCAGTGTTCAAATTTGAAAACATAATATGCTTATTAGTACACACAGCTGCAAGTAGGGGTGAGTGATATGTCAAAAAATGTTTTCTCTATATTCTTGGAGCAAGATTATGATTTAAATTGTGTCTCAATTCATATAAACTTTGTCCCTTACTATATTCACATTCTTAAAAATAAATGAATAAAAATAAGTCAACCTGTCACTCATTCAGCACATAACAAAGCCTGATCAATGGGTGCAGAAAAAACCCAAAATATATATCAATAGGACTGCATTAGAAAATGTATACAATCTACAAAATGTCAAGTTAATTGATTGCCACAGTGATCGGTTCATGATTCTATCTATATTTCAAGATGTTTCCTTGCCTGACTAGGCGACACACGAAAGTAGTGCACGTGACACCCTCATCCCTCACACTCGTGCACTTAGACGTGAACACGCAGGCTGAAGCCAATCTGAAAAATGAACATGTTTCAACTTTTGTTACTGTTGCCAGTACAACAGCTAATCACTCCGAATTTCTTTGGCTTATAGAAATGATATGACATGAGAACATCTTATGAAACTATTATTTGGATATGCTGATAATGTAATACGCTGTATTTAGGCCTACAGTCAGTAAATGTCATATCTTAGTGTATGTATATACTGTATATATATACAGTGCCTTGCAAAAGTATTCAACCCCCTTGAACTTTTCTACATTTTCTCTTATTATGACCACAAAAATCAAATATATTTCACTGAAACTTTGTGTGAAAGACCAACACTAAGTTGCACACAATTGTGAAGTAGAAGGACAGTCATACCTGATCAATTTTTTTAACAAATTAAAACCTGAAAAGTAGGCGTGCAAAATTATCCAACCCCCTTTTTTTCTGAGTGCAACACATTACTTTTCGAGGCTTTAGAAGGTTCCAATGTTGACCTAACAAATAAATACCACCTGTGTCCACCTGTGTGTAATCTACTCTCAGTATAAATGTGCTGTTCTGTAAAAACCTCAGAGGTTTGTTTGAGAGTATTGGGGAGCAGTCAGCACCATGAAGACCAAAGAACACTGTGGTGTGTTCTTTGGTCAGGGATTAAGTTGTGAAGAAATAAAAAGCAGGATTAGGTTATAAAAAGATTTCCAAGGCTCTAAACATCTCATGGAGCACTGTTTACACCATCATCCAAAAGTGGAAGGAGTATGGCACAGCTGCAAACCTACCAAGACCAGGCCGTACACTTAAACTTACAGTCTGAACAAGGAGAGAACTGGTCAGAGATGCAGCCAAGAGGCCCATGGTGACTCTGGAGGAACTGCAAAGATCTACAGCTCAGGTTGGGGAATCTGTCAACAGTACAACTTTTAGTCGTGCACTACACAAATCTGGCCTTTATGGAAGAAAGCCATTGCTGAAAGAAAGCCATAAGAAATCCCGTTTTCACTGTGCCAAAAGCCATGTGGGGGACACAGTAACCATGTGGAGGAAGGTGCTCTGGTCAGATGAGACCAAAATTGAACTTTTTGGCCAAAATGCAAAACGCTATGTGTGGCAGAAACCTAACACTGCTCATGACTCTGAATGCACCATCCCCACGTTCAAAAATAGAATTTGCAGCATTATATTCTGCACAGGCTTTTCTTCAGCAGGGACAGGGAATATGGTCAGAGTTGATGGAAAGATGGATGGAGCCAAATACAGGGCAATATTGGAAGAAAACCTATTGGAGTCTGCAAAACATTTGAGGCTGGGGCGGAGGTTCATCTTTCAACAGGGCAACGACCCCAAACATAAAGCCAAGGCTACATTGGAATGGTTCAAAACAAAACATATTCATGTCCTACAATGGCCCAGACAAAGCCCAGACCTAAATCCAATGAGAATCTGTGGCAAGATCTGAAAACTGCTGTTCACAAACGCACTATATATATATATATTCATTCATTCATTCATTTTCTACCGCTTAATCCCGTTAGGGGTCGCGGGTGACTGGAGCCTATCCCAGTGACTTTGGGCCTTAGGCGGGGAACACCCTGGACAGTGGCCAACTTGCCGCAGGGTTAGACAGACAATCATTCACTCTCTCTTTCACTCACTAAGGGAAATTTACAGTGATGCCCAATCAACCTAAACATGCATGTTTTTGGAGGTGGGAGGAAACCGGAGTACCGTGCACCCCTATATATATATATATAATATATATATATATATATATTATATATTATATATATATATATATATATAATAAAATATATATATATATATATATATATATATACGTGTGTGTGAGTAGTGTCTCGCCTTAAGCCACTTCACACAAGAAGCACCAGACTTTTAATCCACTGGGGCAGAAGCAGACTGAAAAAGGATGTGAAGAAGGGCTGTGGTCTAAGATTTGAGGATTTTCTGCATTTTGCCACAGGGGTTGAGTCATGGCCATATAAATGATGCAAAATCTTCAACCTTTCAACTTCTATAAAAATCCATATGAGGACTAAAATAAAAATGCTACTTGTATGATAGATCATAGTAAAGGGAGACCTACAGTAAATCTTAAAATTAAGACATTTTAGTCATATAATGTGGAGTTATGAAAATAAATGAATATAAAAAATGAATGTACATCATTATTATGAAAATATATTGAATATTTAAAATGAATGTATACCGTCGTGTCGATTTTATAAAAAATTAAATTGAAAAACTGCATCTGAAGTTGAGAAAAGCTACAATGAAACATTTCAATGAATGTACAGTAATACCACTACTTCAGGCCAGTCAAGGTTGGGTATACTCATGAAGTTCTGTAATAGGCTTCTGTTAGCAAAAAGTGTCTTTATAAGAAACAGCAGATAATGAGGAGGAGACCAAAATGTGAACAATGCGATTGTTAGGCACAGCTCTCGTCTCCTTGTTAGAGTGATCTAGTGTTCCTATCACTTCCTGACTTTACTGCACTCGGGTGCCCTACTGTGCTGTTGATTACAGACATAATTACATCTGCACAAGATCCACCATCTACTCACCTTAGCTGTCTCCACATAACCGCAGCACTTCACTCTATTTCAAAGACCAATTCTCTGTAAGACAATGGTCAATTTGCTAGTACAACCAAAGACACATTCCACACATGAAAACTAAGTGGAGTTGTTGAACATATTTTCAACTAACCATCACTCAGTGTTGTCCCAAAACACAACTCAAAAAGGCCTTCAATGCGGTATATATACGCACAACAAAAACACTGGTAAATTGAGACACAATGCTCCAGGTCACTTATGGCTTGTCACACTGCTCTTTGCTATACATTATTTATATTAAATGATTTATAAAAAATAAATAATTAGTCATTTTTTTTTTTTTTTTTTTTTTTTTTTTTTTTTTTTTTTTTTTTTTTTTTTTTTTTTTTTTTTTTTTTTTTTTTTTTTTTCATTTGAATCCTTATAATAATATACCATTGTTTTTATTTGTATTATTAAAAAAAAAAAAAAAAAATTAGTAAAGTGTATACCAGAAGTCACTTTTTCTACAATAAAATATAATAATTTCAAATCTACTGCTTGTTAGAGTTAAATTTTACAATGAAGAGGCAAGACTTCTCAGTTCTGCAGTTTTTAAAAGGAAGTTAGCTGTTTCAATTATTAAGCCGTTTTAGATCAACTTTACGTTTTGCAATGAACAAAATATGAATTACTGATCTACTTATGTCATAGTTTATTATTAAATACATAAAAAAAATTAAAAAGTACACTGTGTAACTTTAAGTTAAAAAAAGGCTTTTCTAGTTTAGATGTCTATATTTGGTCTTATTTGGTCAAGAGGAAGGCCTCCTCCTGTTTATTTCTATGGAAAGCAACTCCTTAAACTGTATTTTTTAAATTATTATTATTATTATTTTTTTTTTTACAATATGGCAGAAAACTTGATTATTCCCAATATAAATGATTGTATTTTTCTATTGTATTAAATTATGAATTGAATTTTCACCTCCAGAAAGTTACATGGTGCACCTTTACTTGATATATTTTTGTCGTTTCACCAAAAAAGTATATTGAAAATGCAAAACTTTGTGACAGTATTAGACCAATGTCTGAATTGAATAAGAAAGTATTTTGTTTATCAAAAATAGCCAAAAGCAGTGCTCTGATTGTCATTTGACTGGTTCTCTCTGGTTTAAAAATAATAATAATAATAAATAAATAAATCAGACACCCCTGCCATAGAAATGTCAAGTCAAATATTCTTAAAAGCAATGAGTTTGAGGTGCAAAAGAGTGACAGGTCCAGATGAGGGAAAAATATATTTTGTCAAATACGAGACATTGTCATATAATCTTTGCTTGATTCCCCTTTTCCTCATCATTGACACACAAACTAGCCTGTAGCCTGCAGTTAGTGTGAACTGGAGCACAGACAATAATGGTAATGATGGGGAATCATGTGCTGCTCTGGTGCAGAGGACCAGCTGACTGGATGACTGCTCCTAGAGCCCACAGGCTTCCTTTTCTTCACACAGCAGAGACACTGTGAGAGGATCCAACAGTCACTGACTTATCTCTCATCTCGGTCTTGGTCTTTGATTCCATCACTCTAGTCCCATATATTTTGTAAGAATATTGTAAAATAACTGTGTTAAATCTGTTCATTTGATGAGTCATTTTTTTCTTTGCAGTCTTGAAAAAAAAAAAATAATAAAAATACAAGAACTATCCTAAGTCATCACACCTATAAAGGGATACATCTCAAAAATGCTTCAAATGCTTATGCCAAAAACCATTCACACCAATTACATTTACATTCATACTCCAGTATTAACAGTAATATTGTATGAATTAAATAAAGTATTTGTTACTAAAAAGGACACATCTGCCAAAAAGAAAATTAAACAAGTTTACAACTCAGTCAATTAGAACATCTTCTCAATACAATGAAAATCCAAGTCACCTCCAGCCTGCTGCAGCTAATTCAGTAACACTAAATAAAGTGTCACTCAAGAACCAAACAACATATTATATACAGATAATGTGTTCATGCTGAAGATTTGTGCCATTGCCCCACTGTTTCTGACAACAAGTTAGTAAAACATTTTACGAATATCTAAATTAAAAATCTTCAAAACAAAAAAGGCAGATTTGGTGGTGAGTAGAAGAGCTTGATTAAAGTTTGAATGTGAGATCACACCACAGCTAATAGAACACAGTGTGTCGCCTACAAAGTCTTTAGTCTCCACAGCAAACCTCCAGAGTCGTCTGGAAACAGAGCATGTGATTAGAATTACTGACACACTTTCACAAAGTGCTAATCTCTACTTACTGTAGAACTACAGAAGCTTTCTATTATCAACACACTGTTAAATATCTAATGTCTCAGATCTCACTTATCTGTATTACTCCCATAACTAATCATGCCAAGTACAGTAGCACTGCAATCGCTTCAGTGTTAATCTGAAATATATACACAATATGCGATTCCTGCTGTGACATATAATGTACTTTATTACTTTGTACTTTTATGGGATATTGGAATAAACAAAAAAAATGTAAATATGACATGAAAATATTTTATGTAAATAGACTAATGTAACATAGCATGTTGTAAAAGATGTTGAATGCCATTAAAAGGACAGCACAAAAGCAGTCACGACTTGTGATCAGCAGTTCTTGCAATAACAGGTGTGTGTGTTACCTGTGGCAGGGCAGAGCTGAGCTGGCGCTGCAGTGAGTCTCTATCGTACATGACGTCCTGCAGGTGCTGCTGAGCGAGGCCCAGGCTCTCCTGTGTCTCCCTCAGAGTGTCCAGCAGCCTGTCCCGTTCATCCAGCATGTTGACCATCAGCTGCTCAAAGTGAGAGTCTGGGTCAGAGGCACTGCTCTGAGAACCGCGTTGGCTCAAGGCAGTGTCCTCACTAATAGTGGGCATCACCTCGCACATCATCTTGGCTCTGAAAACGAGTAAGCAAAGGAGAAAAATGTATGTGTTTATTAAATCTCCTCATGCTGGTATGGCATCCGTATCATGACTGTATTTACCAACAGACAGCAATAAGATGTGATAAAAATATACAAAAACAATGATATGTTAATCAGTTTAAATATAACTAGTTTACTCGTGTACAGTGAGCTAATATCCATTATTGTTATTTGTATTACAGTGAATACTGGTGACTGAGCTAATGACCAGCATGGCTGCTGCATTACCCAGCATTTCAAAGCTGTAGAGAGGTCTTGGAGGCTTGCTGTTCTGCCCTAGATTTCACGCATGTGCTGGTTAATGGGCCAGCCCAGATCCAGTTGCATAATACAGCATATTTTTACAATACCAATATATGTGGTTATGTGGAGAAATATCTCTTAACAAAACAGTGACAGTGTCAGGACTGGGAGTCATCCCAATAGGCCTACACAAGACTCATTGAACTTGAGGCTTAGACAATTGTAATTGCAATCAAAATATGCAATCATTGGACAGTCTACCTTTGGGTGTCTATGATCAACATTTTTATGAATAAAATGTCAAAAACAAATAAAAAATAAAATGAATAATCAAAATTGCAGTGTCATCATAATACTGCAACTAACCACCTATTGCACATGCATATTGGAGTAGCTGATTATAGAAATTTCCCATAGATAGACTCAGTAGCATAATGGCAGGTCTGTGAGTCACAGCATGCACTGGCGGTGCACTGGAGTCTCCCATATCGTGCCCAGGCATTTGGCCAGACTCCTCCAGTTCAGCATTCAGCCTCCATCAGCTGCCATTTAGACCTGAGAGACTGGGCCGGCCACCTGCAGCCTGGATCAACACACGCTTATGTCACAAGACAGTGTTAGCCTGGAGAAAAGGCTTATCCAAAGAATCGGGGATCAGGGGAAGCATTCTAACCAGGAACTAACTGGAATTTGACCCGACTCGATCAATAGTTGTAAGGATGTGCACAAAAAGAAGTTCACAGGATAAAAATATATATCTCTAGGTCAGAAAACAGTAAAAATATACCCTTTTAACTCAAGCTTAAAATGTTGTTATTTCGATCAATTCAGATTCCTCACTTTATCAGAAACCATAACGCATTGTCCAATTACAAAGGTGTAACACACATAATAGTTATAATCAAGCAAAACAAATGCTCTCATGTAACAACATAAAATGAACTCTGAACACCACAAAACCTGTCCTGTGCACAAATAATAACATTCTGTCAAAACACTCTAAATAATCCAGAATATTTCCCAAACAACATAATGTAGCACAGCTGGTCGTGATGTTAAATGTGAGGATGAAATTATGCAGGACTTGCAACAGTGCAGTTAACTCAGACTCAGTTAAACAGAGGGCCACAGATGCAGACAAGCAGGGATCATTGGCTGTTCTTCACATGCCATATGCCAATCAATAAATTATTCAGCAAAAGGAGTGAAAGTTTCACTAATCAGTGCAGAACATTCTGCCTTTTTCTGCTTCTTAGGCTCATTCACAAACACTTCAAACAAGAACTGAAAGCTGCATCATATAAACACTGATTAAAAATATCTGTATGTTTTTTTTTCCTTTCATTACTTGAATAAGGGTCATCAACCTTTAATTTTGTACTTGTTTTTGGTCTGTAGCCGAAAAATCCCCCCAAAGTGTCTTTGCCTCAATAAGGTGGTTTAGTGTATGTGAGGTGTACTTCAAATTTCAATGTGTCTCTCGGGACAAAGTAAACATTAATCAAGATACTGCTTTTAATAACTGTTGAATGCTACAAGCTATCTTCACATGTAGAGTATGTGTGTCCTCAATATGTAGGCCACTGTAAACCCAGGTTCAGATGTGACAATGGGTTCTTTATAAACCCAAATAGAGTACAGATTGAGTATACCCTCTATCTAAATGAGAAAAAATATGACAAGATATTGGCTATATCAACCTCACAGTGAAGAGTACACATCTATCTTTCTGTTACTTTAGGGTGCATGCTAGCTACTACTCACAAAACTAATCTTCACTCATTAGCAGGAACAGATAAGAACCAGCCAACCAAACAAAACCTCAGCGCACACGAAAGCAGTGTGTGGCA
Organism: Mugilogobius chulae; assembly: GCA_038363315.1. Taxonomy (NCBI): domain Eukaryota; kingdom Metazoa; phylum Chordata; class Actinopteri; order Gobiiformes; family Gobiidae; genus Mugilogobius; species Mugilogobius chulae. Next base: position 18,676,056 of record CM076409.1, read on the forward strand.
TGTGTGTGGGGCACATTCAGCACTATTTTCCACCTGGAAACATCAAAAAACCTGCACAGCTCAAAAAGTGTGGAGCAGGCAGAGGACAGAGTACAACACTCTGTGCCTTTGGAGATAAGCAGCGCTTGTTGAGTGGCCTTTAAAGACACAAAACACAGTTAATGACATGTTTAAAGTTTTGTTATAACAAGATAAATAAATCATTGAGTACCTAGATTGTGCCTTCGCAAATGCATTAATGTGAAAGCTCATGATGAATTCTCTTATATTCAGTTCATAGAAAGCTACACATTAGCATAGCAATAACAAACATTTTTACATTAGCTGTAAGGTTAAACATTATTATAACATCAATAAGAATACAAGAAGAACTGTGTAATGGCCCAGGTACTAAACTACAAAGCCTTTTAAATAATGTCTAGGTTTGATGTCTTGGCATGTAGCTGAGTGCATCTACAGACTATAGTTAAATCACAACGGAAACAACCGCTCTTTGCACACTGGGATCTACATCAAACTGACAGGTGGTAAAAGAGTGACACAGCGTTTTTTATGAATGGAGTAGACCAGATGGAATCATGTACTGATAGTGCCCACAAATCCCATTCATATGCCCGCCTCTTCCACAAACTTCTGATAACCAATATGTGGTCTGCCAGACTAAAAATAGAGTAGAATATTATCATGCCATTCTATGCTCTGTGTTGTACTGTCATGTATGAATATTTTCATAGTTGACTAGTTAGCTAATTAGTGGATCAGTAAAGCGTTTTTACTTAAAAAAAAAAAAAAAAAAAAAAAAAAAAAAGTTAAATATGTTGAATGAAGGCTTCAAGACACTACCACAATAGTCATCCAGAAAAATTCCTGCTTGACTTTAGACAAGTCTTGGTCTAGATCAATAAGTTGAGTAAAGGGCATGGCAAAGGGTATCAAACTACAAAATATCTCTTTGATTTAACCATATGGGATCAAAGCTGTACTTGAAAAAAAGAAAATCCAAAGAAGTGTATGCAAAAACAACCGTTTAGACAGAAAAGTAGAAGAAAACCTTATAACTACTTGTAAAATTCAGCTTAGCAGATGTCAGATCTAATTCTTTAATTTTTGTTGTTGTTCTTTATAAATCCTCAAAACAAACCGATTAATCGACTAAACAACTAAATGCATAGCTCTAAAATATATACTGAATACTACTGATACAAATGTAGTTTTTATTTTTTCACATTTTGATTTAAATAATGCAACAGTATTTTAGTTAAAAGGCATTTATTAAATTACGACTAGTTTCATTATAACCAAGTAGTCATTACTATTAGTCACAATTAGTTGGGTAAGAGATCATTTGTAAATGTGTAGGTTTATCGTCGTAGTCGGCTTGCTCCTCTCATTGAAATAATATCTTCAGCAGGAGAAACCAAGAATGAATCATGGACTGAATGAAAGGTGTAGAGTAAGGTTTCCTCCAGCCGGCATCCATTAGTGATCCAGAAAGCCCATGCATCAAGTGACTGTTCCTAATATGTGTGTGAGTGCATTTATCTGGTGCTGCTGTGAGCATCTGTGGAAGGGGAGGAAGGAGGGGCCAGGCATGATGCGCCTTCTGATGTGAGCCAGTGTGTGGTCATCGGCTGTGAGTTCATCTGAAAATAAGTCTCTGCATGTGCACATGAAAGAACTCGCTTTAACATCAACCACAGTGCCCTGCAGCAAGGTCACAGGAACCCTCAATCAATAGGGACTGAAGAAGTGACTGAGATGAACCAACATTTAAACCAAATTTAAATCCTGCTCTCAATTGCATGCATAATAATTTAATAGAACATCTATTCTTTAAAGAACCTATATTACATTTTATTTTTATATGATAATATATACTAAACAAAAACAAGTTTTGCTTTATTCTGTTTAACACTGCATTTTAGGCTGTGTTCTCTTGAACTGAAAACACAGTGATGCCATAAGTATTAAAGAAATAAAATGAAGATTTTCTGTGACAATTTTAACTTACAAATTGCAAATCAACGTGGACTGTAGTGTACTATTGTCTTGTGACTAAAATAAGCTGTCAGCTTTAAAACCAGCACATACTGTAATGACATCACACAGTGGAACAGAGAAATCGGAGTTTTAGCTGTGTACATAACCTAATAATGGCAAATTATTATTTTAGATCCAGCCATTGCTAAATATTCTTTGAAACTCTTGTTCCTAATCATACTGCTGCTGCTACAGGTAGCTCTCCTCAAACTAAAGGTTTCCTGCATCATCATGCTACCATCTCTGCAGCGATTATCTTACTGTCAATTCTAATTCATCTCCATAATAAAATCATAGCCTTCCCAGGAGCCATTAACCTCTCTTGCTAGCCAACATCTCAATTAGCCTTTCATTTTGTCCATCTTATGTAGCATTTGCAATAAATGGATGGCACTGACTGGACGCCTGACTGTCACATTGTGCCCCTCGTCACATCTGCATAACTGCTTGTAACAATATTGTTTACAGAGAGGCAACTGGTTCTCTCATGAACCACACTTACTCCTACATAAGAGGTGGTCTGACTGATGCGGTCTTTTTGCACAGCCGTCTCCAGCGCTTTCCCCTGAAATGATAAGTGAGGAAAATCCTTGGCTATTGTCTCAAGTGCATTACATCATGCCATGCCATGCCTCTCTAGTCCGTCTGCATCCCACCCCCTTTCATCTACACTGACAGCCGGTGCTCATTTTCGGCTTTCGTTTTCTGTCCACAATACTACAATGTCACCCAAATGAAACCGTTTTTACGCGCATCCCCAAACCCCGCCAAGCTCAACCCGAGCGCCTGGTTCAAGGGTTGAGGATGTGATGAGGGCACGCGGGGTAGAAATTCACCTTGAGCCTAAAGGCATAAGGGCAATGTAGGTCATTTCGATACCAGAGGTAGCAGTGCGTGCATACTTACTATCTATTCCTTCAGTCGTGGCTCAGGCAACGGATCAATGACAACTGCAGTGTCTGAACGAGCTCTACCACCAAGCGAACAGTCCTAGGAGGTCTCAACGCAAAGGAGCAGCGTCGCCGAGAATCCGATCCGAGAGCAGCGGCCAATCCAAACCGCTGGCATGGTCAAAAAGACAGAAACATAACAAAAAACATAGAAATGTATGCTAAATTAGCCGCGTCGAGTCAGTGACATTGGATTTCCGGGGCTACACGCACACTCACGCACACACGCCGGGTAAAATATTATCGCATGTTCCAAATTGTGCTGTGATAAGCGGAGCTGGTAAAGACCATTGTAGGAGATGACGGAGGGGAGGCGTGTGGATTCTTAAAGTTGCAGTTGTGCAATTCTTCCCTCTCCTTTTGAAAACACCGAAAATAAACCCCTTACATGCATGATAACACTTAGTCAACGTGCTAATAACACTTATAACATCACCATATTACCATTTGATGATGCTAATTTGACAAAAATATACTTTTCTCCGCTAAAAATAAAAAAAACATACAACTAGCATACGACGTGCAACATGTAAACTCCATGTGAAATCACCTTTGGTTTGGAAAATGGGAAGATCATGGTTTTTCATTCACTAGGATGAGCCATTCTGTAGTATGTGCACGTATGCGCAATATTTTCACAAAGAAAATGAATGTTCTATAGACTTGTAGACTTGTCCACAGTTTCACTTGAGTTTCACTGTAGTCATCTTGTTGCTGCTTAAACTTGTTCACAGATACGATTTATCAACAGATTGGCAAACAGGTACTTTTACATACGGTTTTGTGGCGAGAGCGTCTCTGTCCATGGTGCTGAAACTGTATATTGCGTCTGCAGATTCCATATTGTCAGAGGTAGGTCAGTCAGAAATGTTACTTCAAAGCAGTATTAATCAAGCAGAACTGCAATACAAATAAGTATTACGGAGCAAATAGCGGACTTCAATCAACTCAACTTGGCAACTCAACATTTGATTATTTTAAGTGAGTTTAATAATATGATGTGCAATGAATAAATATTTGCACTTTCAAATGAGAAAAAATAAACTATATAAGAAGGAGCTGTGCAGCAGTTATTGAACCTGCTAGGCTAGACTTGAAACTTTAATCTGAAGAATCCAAACTGCTTGAATCCAAATTTGAATAGACATTGACAACTCAAACTAAATATTTACTTGTCAAACTGGTATTTCAAGTAACCGGTATGTTTTTAATTATTATTATTATTATTATATTTTTTTCCCAATAGTAGTATACTCTAATCCTAGCCTTGACGATTGCACGTGCAGCACCTAACCTCAGCATACTAATTATTTTTAACAGGTTGTTGTTGTTGTTGTTGTTAATATTATTATTGTTGTTGTCAGTCTTTTTAGTCTTCAGGTCTTGGGATGGTCAAATTTGTATTTATTTTTAGTTTCAAATTTAATGGGACAATGCTGAGCAGATTCATACTAATTTTAATCTACAAAAACTCCTTTTGCTCAGTAGCCGAACCAAGGACCTTCTTGCTGTTATATAAGAGCACTTATTACTGCGCTATTGTGCCCTAGATGAAAATAATCCTTGAGTTTTATAGATTTGCTGTCTATCTAAGAAATGTGAACTTTTAAGATATCATGCTAACTTAATTTTATCTTTGCTGCATGTTGAGCCAAAGTCTAACATGGCAAGTGAGTTTTACAGGTTACTATTTATTTCTTAATTTTTTTGATTCTTCAAACATAAAGTGTCCAAGTCTGGGTTCTTGTGGGTCCTTTTAAAGTATTTTTAGCAAAATAAATGTTTGACCTTTTTTTTCCATTTGCCAAATTGTAAAGTCTGTGTAAGTGTTACTGTTTGATTCCTGAGTGACAGCTGTGAAATTACCTCTAGTTATATAGCCAAAGGATTAAGGTTGGGGTTCAAAACTCAACCAAAACAGCCAAACTCTATGAAAGAAATATTAGTTCAATGCCATCCTTTGCAAAACAATAACATTTCTATGGTTCTGGTGGTGGACTCATAATGCATCTATATTTATTTGAAATCTACTGACCCAAATCTGTATTGCAGTTGTGTAATTGCTTCGTCGTGAGTGCTAGAGAGATGGTGAGCTAAAATAGATGTCGGTTAAAGGTAATGATCAAAGTGTCCGTCATGGAACAGATGCTATTAAAAGATTTCTATAAAAAGAACAGAAACATGTTTCTGTGACGCTTCATTTGAGTCTTCATCATAGTTTCACATCTAAATGTGTGAATGCCACAAAATCCTATGGTCATCTGTCTTCATGGGCAACGCAGTACAATGCCATGTTTGTCAGAAATCTCAAACTGTTTAGATTCTGTGCAGTGAAATGTGTACATACTGTATGTTGAAAAGCAAATGTTGATTATGGTTGGACTTAACACATCCTTGATTAATACAAACAGACATATGTGTTAAGAGGCGGCTTGATAAAGGCTGTGATCACCAGTCGAGAGGTAGACATGTGGGTGATTTGGCTGGCAGAGTGCCCTGATTCACCAGGTCGTTTGTACCAGATCAAAGGGCCAGTGCATTATCAAACCCGACATTTCCCACATCTGTTAGCGTGTCTTTTTCAAACCCTTCTTGTCCCAAAGCCCATCACTGCTGCCTTTCTTTGCATATGCCAAATCTGTTGTGGTTTTCTTTCAAATGCTACTTCTCTTGCCCAAGTTATTCACAAAGCATGTTACAATGTACACAGGAAATCTTGTCTGAAGCACATTATCTTTACAACTGCCTTGAACCTCTGTTTTAGGGCCTATAGTTTATGCCAAATGCTCACTGCACCAAACAGTAATAAATAATAAATATACAATGTCATCCTTGTCATGATCTTACTTATTTACTATTAAAAATGTCAAGTTATTATTAGAATAAGAAACATGTTTTATGGTGCTCAACAGTACTTCTTGGTTCTTCAGTAAGCATTTCGAATAAATATCAAACATTTGAAAATGTCCTCTGGGATAATGTGCTATGCAGTGAGTAATGAGCATAAGCCCTAGTTTTGTTAGTTTTTTTTTTTTTACATTTATTTTTGCAGCTTTTAAACACCAAAGATTAAGATTTACATGTGTTTGTAAACAGACAACCACATTATGGATTTAAGTTAGCACATAGCTGGTTAGTCCACAACAGTACCTTTAAACTTTTTTCTCAAATGGGAATCTGTATTTCCACAACCGCTGAAATTAAAAATAGCTTTTTTGTTTGTTGCAGTTAACTTTACACGTAACAACTCAAAAACTTTATGTGAAAAAAAGAGAGATTTTGACTCAACTCCACAGTGTAAATAACCACATAATATTGGCAGAACCAGGATACTGGCTGAACCAATATCATGGAAGCGCCATGATAGTGGCCGTGATGTAACAACATTTGATACTTGATCAGATTAATGCATCGCTAGTTTATAGTGTGTTACAATATGTTAAATAATGTTCATAACTTGATCTTAATTCAATTAATTTTACATACCACTTATCAAAGCCTGCCTTTCTGATCTCCCTTTTCAAATTGGCCAAATATATGCTTTTAATGTGTAAATGTAAGAAGCGAGAAGGAAAAAATACATTTGTTGAGTGGCAGCAATGTTCAGTTTTCTGATTTACTTTTTTAAAATGAGTTCTTGAATAAATTGTATGAATATTAACAGATCTGTGAGGTAGCTCACAGTGGCGGAGGTACCGCAGTGTGACTGTTGTAATGCAGAGCGAGGAAGTCTGACATAAAGACCTTGGATTTTACTAAAAATTATTTTAGGTGCATGAGAGGTGTTGTACAGCTTATTGTTTCAGGCCAAATGAAGTGTAATAAATTACCAGTAGTATTCAGTTCTCATAACAGTACATCTCTGAAAAACTGGCACACACACTTTACTTTATTGATAAAACACAACTGTCTCTCACACATTGTCGAAATAAAGCAAAAATAAATCAAGTGTTTTTTTTGCCACAATGTGTAATGTAAGCTGCAGAGATTCACAGAAATGTGAGCGTATAACCTCAGGCGCTGTTGTAGAAGTGGCTGATCACAGTGTAGTGCGACTCACTGCAGTTGGTGACTTACTTTACATGCTCAGCTCTGAAGTGAATGCTTTGAATGCTTCAGAAACATAATAAGTTAAAGGAGAACTTGCTGTGTCTCTTTTATATGTCAAGGAGAGAGCTCCTGTATCCGGCCCTGATTGGCCAAGAAAGGTCTCAGTTGCCAAGCAACCATCCAGCGGTGTGTGGGCCTATCTGACAGACAGCTGCTAATGAAGCCGGTCCGTGCTGCTTCCTCATGCTTTTCATGCTTTCAGTGATCCCGGTCAAGCACACTGCACGACCGAAATACAAACACCATTATCCTGAGGTGAGATCTTCACCTGAGCCTATCTAGATCCCACACACATCTCGTCCTGTCATATCCGGGCCATGAATAATATACAGAAGGCCTACATCTTCATTTCTGTGTCGTAAATTTCAGAAATAGAAGATGCAAAGGCGTAAAGACACAGATGGTGTCCTCACAAACATGAGTCACACTCAGGTCACACACTGCTCAGTCAAAGTGTCGCTTGGCTGCTGCTGCTTGGACACTCAACAAATTTAAGACTACACAATACTATAAAACTAGGACAAAACGTCTCCATAAGACAATTATTTTATTACTGTATTCTGTTGACATGTTTGAGTCATCGCAGAGCTGAAAGTTTGTGTTGTAGTGGATTACCTGTCTGTTATCTTGTGTATAACACAATGGCCCTACAGGCTTTCCCTTTAGGTGTATGGACTTTCAACATCGCTTGACTGGTGATCCTCCATAAAGGCTTTATGAGGCCACTGTCTGAGAGCTTTGTGTTGTGACCTTCAGTGATGTCAATGCAACAGGGCTATGATGGACCACCTGTCAGATTCCATGGGACACTGCATGGACTATTATAAAGATATACATAAAGAATAGCAGATAGGTCTCACTTTTTCCCACTCTTTGCAAATCCGTAGGCTGGATAAAGAGTCAGTTCCTTCCAAAAGATCACTCACTGTAGGATAGACTCAGTATCCGGAACACTTCTTTTGCAATAGTGACTCAAGGTTTTAAACATTAAAGAAATAACAATATTTTCACACTTGGGATGTATTTATTTTACTGTGTACAGTTCTCATACCCACAAGTATCCACATAAATTGTCATGTTTTTGAAGGTACTAGGGTCTTCTAAAGCTTAAAAAACTCTATAGACAGCACATATTAATAATTCAAGGAGAGGCAGAAGCAGGATACACAGCATGTCCCAAAGGACCAGAAACCAGCAAATGGCATCAGTCTGGTTATTTAGACTGGTGCAGATTTTCTTTCCCCTTTGAGATGCACCCAGAGCAAAAATAGAATCACCCAACTTTATCAATGGGCTCATGGTACTCATGTCTATTTGAGAGAATCAGATTTAGAGATAAACATTTATGGAGGTTTGTTTTTTTAATAAATCAAAGCATAAGCACATTTTCATAGATAAGCATATTTTGCATACACATCATATTTGTTTAAATATTACAAATTACCATTAAAACAAAGGTTTGAGCTAATATAAAATAAATATTCTAGAAACCATTCAGAAATAGGCTATTGTAGAAGCCAGGCAGGTTTTGTAGTTTCCTTCTCTAATCTGAATCGTCAACATAATGTAATAACAGCCAAAAACATTAACATAACCAACCAATTATATAACAGTCAATGTAGTCATAACCCCGGGATGATAATGTAATAGCTAATTACATTTTGGCTAGTACATTATGGCAGGGGAAAAACATCCACAAGAGTGATCACGTAACAACTGCAGATTTTGGTCATGTGACATTACAAAATTCTATAGGTCAATGGGATTTAACACAGATGAAGAGCATAACACTGACAGTGTTTAAATGTAGCTAGTCACTAACAGAAACCACTAGATTGAAAACTTGTTAAATGACCTTTTAGATATTTCAATAGAATGTTATGCTGTGTCTTTATGGCAGTTTCAGATTAGGGAACACTCACACACTAACTTCACACACTTTTTGTGTGTGAAGTTAGCTTTCTCTTTAAAGTTGCTGAAGTCCTCTGAAATGTACAAGTATACAAGTATGATTTCTTCACTCTGTAATTTATACATAGCAAAAAAGAAATAATCACACAGTTTTTGTGAATAAGAAACACTGTCTCTCTAAAAGTGACTTTTCCTACTCTGCAGTTTTTATGCCAGAATTTGACAGAGACACAGAGCTGAGAGTCCTATCTGGGACTTTATGCATCAGTCATCTGCCACTGCGAACCCCACTGTCCCAAAGATGTCTGTCATGTGATGATCCAGTTGGGCAGTAACAAAACATTCAAGGGTTCTTTCTTGAACCAAGAATGTACATACTTTTTCTTGGTAGTTTTGCTATGTTGATTTTAAAAAAATATTAAAGATTATTCAACCCTCTAAGCAATAAATGTGCCATGTAAATTTGTAAGTTAACCAAATGCAAGGCCAATTTTTAAGTTCACATTTTTAAATGACAATGCACACTCTGGGTTGGAAATTAAATTTTGCAGAGTCCATGCTTTTCAAAAGTGTGAGAAGGACATGCACATTTGTGTTCCTTATTAACACCAAAGGAATATATGTGGAAGCAAAGGTCAGCTTTGAAGCTAAGAATATCAAGAGGAGGTCTGTATAGTCTTATACATACACTGAATGTTTACGACAGCCCACAGCAATGAGGAGGAGAGACAAAGAACAAAGGTCTATGAACAAGTTATGATTTTCAACTGAGAAAGGTTGGCAACTATAAAGTAAAAATATTTTTCACTCATTAGTTAAGAGTCAATAGTGAACTCTTAGCTTCAGTAACACTTTCAGAATGTCCAGTTGTTGCTTTGTATTGTTGTTATATTAGAAACAAAAATAAGGAAAAAACGTCTACACGTTATTTGTTTTTGTGTGCTGTGTGTACTTATTTATTCATGACTAATCCTGTGTCCTGTCATGGACTTGGCTCTTCACATTTGTCTGTTACAGTTTGTGGTCTTTATGTCCTGTGCTGACACTGACGAAGTAAAGATGGACAGAAAGACAGACAGCAGACGTCCATCACATCGAGCTACGGCAGGAGAGAGTTCACACTTGCACTTGTGCTAAATTGAGCTCAATCTGTAACTACTTTGGAGGCTGCAAACAAGGCCCAGTCACATACTGAAGCCTATTATTCAAAAGGTACTACTAAATTGAGTAAGTTTGTGTTACAAGAAAAAAAGGTGTTTAGAAATCAAGCATATTGAGAGAATTTAAGTCATGTAACTGCACTGCTAATTCATCCAAAGATCATTTGGTTCATTGAGATATTTAATAATAATAACAACACAAAAAACAATACACTACCCTTCAGATGCCATCACGCAATCCCAGTATGTAGCACTCCCAACACACACAGCTTTTGGTGTATGGCTAAATCTTTATGATGACACATGATTACTTGATGACCCTTTTTGCTGTTATTGTGTTCACAAACTGTGGGTCACACAGCAGCTCACTTATGCCACTGTATTCCAGATACAGGTTTGCACTGAAGTGTGGCAACGTCAGAGGCAGATTGCAGGTGGCTGCAGATCAATGCATGATATTGTTTTACATTGGACATCATTTAATCTAGACTGTGGACGTTCTAATGGTTAGTGTGGTGAGGTGTGTATGGAGATGAATTAATATCAAAAGAGTATTTATTTGAGTAATATTCATTAATGATTGTGGAAGATTATAGACAAAGATTGGATGATAAAAGGCTGAAATCATTTTGGACCTTGAATTGTTGTAAAAAAAAACAAAAAAACAAAACAAAACAAAACAAAAAACACTAAACAAACAACAACAACAACAAAAACAATAAAGCAAACAGTCTACAAAGAACTGGTGGTGTGTTTGGACATTCACAAAACTGAAGGTTTGTATCCTTGACCACACATTTTGCTGATGAATCAATTGTGTGACTGGTTGGAGATTGGCTATTGGCACTGATTATAAGATCAATGAAAAAAAGTGAGATATTGTGCAAATATTTGTTGTTTTGTTTGTGTAAACAAGGGATATAGAGAGAGGGCGGGTATTCATCACATTGTGAGGACCAAAAGATGGACACACTCACTTTACGAGGACCTGTCTTCCTTATGAGGACAAAATGCAGGTCCCCATGATGTAAATTCTTCATCTGAGATCAGCAACATGGTTTTAAGTTCAAATAAGGTTAAGGATTAGAGTGAGGGTTACGTTAAGTTTAGGCAAGTACTAAGTTTAAGGTTAGGGTAAGAATTCATGAAATGAAAGTAAGTCAGTGTATTGTCCCATGAAATATAAAAATACAACATGTGTGAGTATCTAGCATGATTGGTGATCTTTACATGAATCTGTAAAAAATACAAAATAGTACAAAAAGCATTCTCTTCATTCAAGGCTGTTTTGTCTGACGTCAGAGAAAATTTGTAGTGTGAGCTAGGCACACACGCGCACACCCCCTCCGGGCAGGGAGGAGGTGTCTCCTAGCAACTGCCTCTGTGTTAAAGCATTGGTCAAGACAGTATCATACAAGTCAAATATATACATTATTTATATATATATATATAAATAATGTCCATCAGCCATCCGCTACAAAATGCTCATGCATGTACACAAAAAACAATATGGTATACTGTGTTAGTAAGCACATGTCCATGATGACAGCTAGTGTGCATGTGAAAAGCCAGATAACATCTAATCTTCTAATGATTAGAGAATGTGTGTCAAAAAATCATGTTTTGAATAACCTTATGTATCTCTACACTTTTAAACAAGCAATAGTAGCAACATAACAGTTTTTACCTGCTTATGAGTGCAACTGATTAGTGATGGTGGATGTTTTTAAAACCTTTATTAAATCTGCTCAGGCCTTTAAAATGAGATGCTTTGCCATCTTATTGCATCTTTTCACTACTGCAAAGGCCTGTGCTTGTGAGGTTTTACATCCCATAGAGAAAACATATATATATATATATATATATATATATATATATATATATATAATATATATATATATATATATATATATATATATATATATATATATATATACATATATATTCTGCATAGTTAATCTGTAACTCTGATCAATTTGTATCTGGGGCCCAATGATCAGAAAAGTTGGTCGGGCCGCAGATAGGTTTTTTCTTTTTCTCAAATATGACATTTGGGCTATATAAAACCTTCTACAACACATTTATGTCAACTTATGTTACATTACACATTACGTTACATTATACTAGCCTATACTGTACATACTGTTATTCCAGGAATATTGGACAAATAGTGTAATTTGTTGCATTCCATTGCATATTTTTTGTTTGTTTGTTTTAGTCACATTTCAACAATATCAGCTTTTTTAGTTTTCTAGGCTTATTATCCATTCTGGCCCATGTGGCTCCAGTGTATTTCGGAACCTGTATTTCGGATGTTGTTTACTTTTATGAGGGGCTCACTATCAGAAATTTCCCCATTGTGGGACAAATAAAGGATATCTTTTAAATCACACCAGGGCTCACATGAATCATCTTGGGGGCCGCATTTGACCCCGGGCCCAAGTTTGACACTCCTGCAACTGCAGTGTTCATAGATGTTGGCAACTTTTTACAAAATCATTGATGAATTGGACTCCGTGTGCGTTTAACTTTAGAAGTTACTGCCATCTTCTGGAAATGCAACAACTTACATGCCTGAAATCCAGTAATGGAAGAAAAAAAAAAAAAAAAAAAAAAAAAAAGCTTCCTGTATATATTTGTGAATTCACACAAAAGTGAATCTGGGGCACCACACAGTGTGCAAAGGATGTTAACAAACTGCGTATCAGTGACTGAATGAAAGTGACATCAATCTAGTGCTCAGTGGAGTGTGAAGGAAACGAGTTCATTGTTTCTATTAACGCAGCATAGTGTTGTAAAACGCATAAGGACTTTTCTGTAATCTTAAAGTTACATAGCCGAACAGAAACAGGAAATTTCTCTTCGAGCTAAAAAGAAGCCTCTGCTGTGTTTGCAGCTGCTTCAACAAAGCTCTACGAACTTTGACCTTTAAGTTTCAAAAGGTTTCAAGCTGTATACACATAAAAAGACACAAACAGATACACCGCAAAATCACATACATTTTCAGCGAACCACTGAATAACTCGACGCAACTGAAAAACAAGATTTCACGTTTGTTGTCTGTGGGCGTGTCAAGTTAGAACCAATGAGAAGCAAACACCCACTAAGAATCAGTTTGGGTGAAGGGGGTCATGCATGCCTCATAATAGTGCTCGCTTGGACTTGTGCAAATACAGTAGGCTGTGTGTGAAGCAAAAAGAAGCATGCAAGGAATCCCTTCGAATACATCCTTCTACTGTTGATGAACACGGCTGACATCTGCAGCGCTCCAAAGGTAAACTGGACAGATTTAAGAATGAATCATCATGCTGATCCTTATAAAGTTGTTTACATTGCAGCCTATTATAAAGAGGACACTTAACAATGGGAGTAGATCAAAACAAGAAAAAGAGTGACCGGACAAAAGAGAGCAGAGATGCGGTGCAGCTTCACCGACAGATCAGCCTGCTGCCTGCTGTGAGCTTCATTATTGGGACAGTTGTGGGCAGTGGGATTTTCATCGCTCCCAAGGGTGTCTTGATGAACAGTGGCACAGTGGGGCTGTCACTGGTTGTCTGGGCTCTCTGTGGAGTCCTCTCGTTATTTGGTAAGATGCACTATGCCACCTTTTCAGTTTGAAATACTGCCTTGTAGTACAATAATTCCTCAGACGCCCAAAATAGGGGTGTAATAACTATTATAATTACTTTTGTTTCATCCTGGTAGTGCATGTTTTTCCTGTTTGTTTTCCTGATTTTCCTACGTTTATTTATTTATTATTACAGTTTTTGGAGTTTGTTTTTCACTAACAAAGCAATGCTTCTTGTCTGATTTCTAAGGGGCTCTGTGCTATGCCGAGTTGGGTACCACTTTCCCAAAGTCAGGAGGCCATTACACTTATTTATTAGAGACACTTGGGCCACTGCCTGCATTCTTACGACTCTGGTCCGAGTTTTTATTCATCAGGTTTGTGAAAGCCACCAGCATATTTTTATGGCAGCATTTATATTTCTATGACAAATTAATATTTTTATTATTATTATAGTAGTAGTATTATTACTTTGTTAAAGTATTTTTTACTCAAGTACTGTAATTAAATCATTTTTTTTGAGTGTCTGTACTTTACTTGAGCATTTACTTCTTACATTTTTCAATAAAAATATCTGTACTTTCTACTTCATTTTAAACACAGGTTAGTTACTTTTTATGTCCACAAACATCCTTTTTCTCTCTCACAGCTGCTTAACTGTCATAATATCAACGCCTCCTTCCTGTTAAAATTCTAGTAATCAATATACTATTTACCTCATTTTTATAGTTATTGCATTGTTTCAACTCATTTCACACCACAATAAACCTTACACCAACTTTACATTTTTACTTAAAAAACTGCCAATGATGTTCTTTTGTACTTCTACTAAAGTAAACAAGTTTCAGTAAGACTTTTACTTTTACAAGAATAATTTTTAGACAAGTAACCGTACTTTTACTTGAGTACTGAAATTCAGTACTTTTGCCACCTCTGCAGTTTATTTTATTCATTTATTTGAAATAAGACAGTGCATATTAGTTCTGTAATAAATGTTCTGTCAGGGCCCTTAAGGAATCAACACTAGATCTTAATAATGCAGTGTTGACCAGCTCATATTATAATTGTCAATGGTAGAAGAGAATGAGACAAGAAAAGCTAACATTTAAATGTACTTTCCCAGGCCTGCAGTTGCCTCCTATGTGGCTTTGGCATTTGGACGGTATGTGGTTGAACCTTTCTTTACTCCCTGTTCTGCTCCTTCTTTACTCATCAAAGTGGTTGGCATCCTGGGAGTGAGTGAGTGCTTTTTTGTGTGTAATGGTGTTCAATTTACATATACTGTAAACCATTGTAAAATGTTTTATTTATTTATGTTTTACAGCATTTGTTGTGGCTGTTAACTGTTGGAGTGTGAAAGTGGCATCTCATACCCAAGTGACCTTGACCTTTATTAAGATGTTTGCTCTGGTGCTTATTATCATCCCAGGAGTTATTGCACTGGCCAAAGGTACAGATTAACAAAATTATGTATTAGCTATATTAACAATAAACAAAAAGTGTAACTAACATCAACTTAGTAAATGAAACACAACCGTACATTTTACAAGGCAGCCCCAAGACAGTGATGTAATGAATAATTGTATTTTCAGGAAAGACCGAGAATTTTCAGAATTCATTTGAAGCCGAATCTTTATCCCTGGACAGACTGCCTTTGGCTTTTTATAATGGTTTATATGCTTATGGAGGCTGGTAAGAGAGAGCACTTTTATGGCAATACAATTTTGCACACTTGCATTATGCAAACACTTTTATATGTTTATTCTCTCTCTTCTGTATTTTAGGTTTTATCTCAACTATATAACAGAAGAGGTTATCAATCCAAATAGGTATTTAACCTCTGACATTGCTCCACATCAGAGCAAAGTCACTAATTATTTATTTTGTCATCATTGTTTGTCAGAAATATCCCACTGGCGATCACCTGCTCTATGGTGACAGTGACAGTTTTCTATGTTCTGGTAAATGTGGCCTACTACACTGTGATGAGTCCTGCAGAGCTGCTCCAGTCTGATGCTGTAGCTGTGGTCGGTATTGCTGTCACTCTTGTTTTTGATGATCAGCTTTAAACTGTGCCCTGCTTTGGCCTCTGCCTTCTCAGACATTTGCCAATCGAGCTCTACAGGGTCTGTCTTCTCTTATCCCCATTCTTGTGTCAGTGTCATGCCTTGGAGCACTTAATGGAGGCTTCTTTGGAGTACCCAGGTATACGTAGAAATCATTACATTTTATACGCCAACTAACTACTTATCTTCTTATTTGACAGAAACAATGCAGTCAAACGTGGTTACGAGCAGCAACATGCAGCTGGTGGTAGGAGTGTGTAGGCCAACAGCTATAGCTACAGTTCTTAACTCTGCCTGGTTAGGCTAAAGTTTTCATACACATGCTATAAAAGCACAGTCTTTAAAAAACTATTTTAACAAACCCATTTTACATTTCAAAGATTCTCACATTCAAGTTACACACATTTTTTGTAAAGAAAAATGTTTTATGTTGTGACCTAAATATGTACTTAATATGATACTGTACTCTGTGTTGCAGAATGTTTTTTGTGGGAGCACGAGATGGTCACTGGCCACCAATATTTTCTATGATTCATATCCACAGACACACACCATTACCAGCTGTACTTTTTCTGGTAACTAAACACGTATCGTAAACTCATATTTGACAGCTTGACATTGAAGGCCTGAATATTCATATTTTTCTCCAGTATCCCTTAGTAGTGCTGGTGATGATCCATGGGGAGATCTATAAGCTAATCAACTTTGCTTCCTTTCCTCGCTGGTTCTTCCTTGCATCTGCCACACTGGGAATGCTTGTTCATCGGTATCGTTTCCCCCTGAGGCCAAGACCATTCAAGGCAAGCACATAGAGCTCACATAAGAGCGTTGGAACTGCAAAAACTAACATTATGATGGTTTGGTCCCATAGGTGCCGGTGGTCATTGTGATCATCTTCACTGTCGTGTCCTTCTTTATTGTGGGTTTGTCTCTGTATTCGGACCCTTGGAACACAGGCTGCAGTTGTGCCCTCACACTGAGTGGAGTACCAGTGTACTATGTGACTGTGCACCGCTCTCGAGTGCCTCCGAGATTCAGACACTTTATCAGTAAGACACAAAACAAATAGTTTTAATTATTTACTTTATAATATCTACTCCTTATTAGCCTTAATCAAGCATAAACAAAGACTTAATCATTCTTAAACAAATTTTGAAATAATGGATGAAATGCTTCATTTGTATTAATTGTAATGAATCAACGTGCCCCGGGGACTACAGGTGAAAAGTAGCACTTTAGCTATAACCTGGTACAATGGATCTCTCTTTTATTTTAAAATTAAACGATCATTTTGGTTATCGATTAGTTAAGCAGTTATTCTTTCGCTTTATCATATATTTTTTATGTATAAGATTTTCACATAGCTTGACTATACAAATCTAAAGTATTGTTTCTTAAATGTGTTCTGGAGAAGTACATTTACAAACAAAATATTGTTTCTATTAAAAACACAAACACAATCTGTTACTGCTGTGCATTTTAAGACTTTTTTATCATTTGATTAAGTCTTCATTCATACTTTAGGCTAAATAAGATGTAGTTATTATTAAGTGTATTTAAATTATATATTTATAATTTTGGTATTATAAGCCATAGCATAAACTTGTTTGTTTCTTATTCAATAGATTCTTGTTGCAAGCAACTACAAATTCTCCTGGAAGTGGCTCAACAGGAAGTCCAGACATACTAAGGGTCCCACAGATGTTAAGCTGCAAGCATCTTATGTTGCTATTATGGAATGTTTTACAAATATATCCAACTGATAAGTTGCAGAAGAAAAAAAAATAATATACATGTCAATTGACTCTGTGCATTGAAGCTGTTTACTTTGAAATGTCAGATTTTAGCGTTAGCATTGGCAGACAAATACATCTTTTTATAAACACACTTTGGTGAAATATTCTCTTCTTTTGTAAAGTATTTAACATGTTTTCTGAGAAAATCACAAACTGCTCACTGTTCACTGCCGGATCTTTAGTAATTTTCATTTTAGGCTGAGGTAGTGAAAACCTCATAAGAATGAACTAAACAGGAAATGAACCTGCCGGCAAGATGTTAGCATTTTTGAAAAAAAAAAAAAATGCTCTTGTGCCACAGTCAATTTATTGCAACTTTTATTTTTTCCTTTTACCAAACAAACTTTATGAAATCAGGACACCAAAAATTAATGCAGACAGAAGAAAACAATCTGAAACAAGGCACCCACAAAACACTTTAAATTACCCCCACCAGAATTGCTCTGAGGAAGATTCAGATATTAAATTGCCATATGTTATTGCAGCTACAATGTGAATGCCCTTTTTGACTATCTAGATATTGCAAAGTTGATTTAGTATAGTAAAAGACTGGCTTGTGATACTGCATGCATTTTCCTTATGAAGACGACGCCCCAAAGTTACCGGCTTCCTAACACAATGAGTTTTTTTTTCTATCACTAGTCTGTCATCTACATTCTATTGCTTTTTGTTGTATGTTGTTTTTATTATTTAGTTATCTTATCAAACTCTAAGATATATAAAAAATCTAAACACTTTTGTACTGTTTAACATTTAAAAAGATTAAAATAAAGTTATGATATAATGTGCAAATCAAGTTACATGTAAATATGCATTCATCTAAGACAGCATTTCCTTCAACAGAGACAAAGAAGCAAGAAAATGCTGCAAAAACATTACAGACACATTAAGGTGACACAATACAATGGAATTGAAATACAGTTTGAAGTGCAAAAAAAGAAAAAAAAAAAAAAAAAAAACATCACATGGATTTGCCATTTACAAATTAACTAAAAGGTGACTAAAGCTTGCTTTTGGATGACTCAAATATGATAGAATCGGGTTTATCGGAAAACGCCACTGACATTTCACAAACTTTCAGTTTTGCATGTGTGACTTATCTCACAAACACGCATGTTATTACTTTAATTGTGGAATGAACTCTGACCAGCTGATGTTGGCCATTCCCAGGTCCTCATCATCCAAGCCCGAGAAACTGATGTCCACAAGGATCTTGCTGAGGCTCTCATTCATAGTATCAAGAACCAGTCCTTCTGTGACCGAGTGCTTTATGGGTGTGGCTCCAGTTGCCTGCAGCAGTTCTCTGGAGCAGCCACTGCGAGGACAGTCCACTGGGGAGCTCGGTGGTCTGGATGTTGAGGCAGTGAGGAGCTCTCTAGGGGAATTAAACAGGGGCAGATCTTTAAACGGTGTGCTGCTGAAGCTGAATGTGGTGTAATCCTGTCGTGGGGTGACTGCTGGACCTCCAGGTGTTCGGATGGGACTGAAATCCAACACAGTGTGGCCTTGTTTTCTCACAGGGGTCACCTTCCATTGCTCAGGGAAGGAATTAGGAGGAGGCTTACTTGGGGTTGAAGAGGTCAGATGATTGCTACTTTTGATGGGCGTTTTATAGGACAGTTCCCGTTAGGGCTTTGATTCTCATCGTTTGTCACGGTGTCCGGCATGTCATGGAAAGTGGACGAGTCTGACACAACTCCTGAGTCAAAAAAGGTATTGCTGTGGCACATTAAGACAGGCTCTTCATTTAGCGAGTGCGCTAGGCATTGCTTTCGTCGAGAGCTGCTGGTGGGCCGTTTTGGAGCAACTTTTGGAGTAGTACTTTTTACGGGAACTTCTATTGCTTCTTCTTTTACATTCAGTCCAGGGCCAGGCACATCATTCAGGGGCACCTGTCAAACACAAAAATGCACTTAAAATTTCACTCAAATCAGAAACACCTTTAACATTTTTTTTTCTCCATACCTTCGGGGCTATTCGAACCTTTTTGCCTCCATGAGAAATACTATGTCTATAATCAGATGATGAGGGAGGCAAATACACTGATGAGGAGGCAGGAAGCTGGATAGGCACCAGGTATGAATCTGTTCTGGGAAGAAGTGGCTTCATTTTTCTCTCTAAAAACAGTTTAAAATTAGAAAAAAAAAAAGCTATAGAGATATATGCTGTTCATGGAATAATGTCAAACTCACCAGTACTAAACTGTGTTTTCCTGACATTTGGACATTCATTCATAATTTTTTTCTGTTGCTAGTGAAAGATAGATAGACATGATTAATTTTGTTTTAGGAGAAATGTTGAATTAAAAACCCCTATAACTGTGCCTTTTCTGAAAAAAAAAAAAAAAAAAAAGGGAAAATATGTTCTTTGTAATTTCCACCTGTAACAAAGACTACATAATTCATGTTTGTACATTAACTCAGCCAACAGCAAAAACATCTTCCGACTTTCTGTCCCTGGCCTGAATTTATGTTCCTGCGTGAGAAAAGAAGATAAAATGAAACAAGGTTTTATGACTCTTACTTGGTTAAGAAAGAAAAGCATTGTTGGCGGACCCGGAACTTTCAAAGGGTCAAAATCAGGCTGTGGGAAAAAATGTCATCAGAATAAAAGATACAAGGATTTTGTCAATGAGCACATAATAACTAAAATGTAATTGCAATTTATCAGTTGCACTGCCGTGCTTACCTTGTAGACTTGATCTAGAGTAAGACATCGATTTGCCTCGGGCCGGATTGTCCAAAAAGAAGTTTTGCCATCGGTTGATGTTTCACGAATAAACATGTCATGCAATGAAAGATTGTGCCGAATAGAGTTCTATGGTGACAAAAACATAATTTAATGTATGTATAAACTGTATATCATTAATTTACATAGAACAACAAAGATGAAATTGTACAGTACCTTCCATCCAGGTTTTGCCACATCCCTAAAGTAGGGGAAATGGTCCTCAATCCACATATAAATCTCTTTCAGTGTCATTCTCCTGTTCTGTTTGCTATTGATTGCAAACTGGATCATGGCCATATAAGAATATGGGGGTCTCTCAGACAGAGGCTGCTTATGAGATGACTCAGTATTAGCTTGTGTATTACAACTCTGTAAAAGTATCAAAAGTAAATGGCACAGAAATTGACTTGTGATAAAAAACAAACAAACAATAGCCTTACCTCTAACACTACAGAAGCATGCAGGTTCTTGGCAGCAGTAGGTTTAGTGGGATGTTGTTCCAGGGAACATGTGCTCATTCGTCCCAACCACTGAATATTTGTAAGACTGTCATCTAAAGGGCCACACTCCAAATCTTTACCTGTAAACACACAATGAAAAAAAAAAAGATGTGCAGAAAGCATGAAAAAAAAAAAGTAAACAAAAATAATAACAATAGTAGGTCGACTAATAATAGATTGATTACTTGATTTAATGGCTGTCCAGTTTTTAACATTCTTGAAGTTAAATTGTCCTTAGTAGTTTCTGAAGATAAAATATTATTTTCCGAGGTAGAACGAGCTCCATCGTTGTTGTCACCACTTAAAAGAATAAACTTATTTGGTCCTTGTGCACCACACTCTTTGCCTTTGGTTGTGAGCGCTCCAATTACACTCTGAAGATCTGATGTCTTTGGGACCACCACCACTTGTGTACCAGACATGGAGGGGTGATCCATAATGCAAACACCATCAGGCATGTGCTGACTGGAAGTGGCTGGCAAAGCATCTTTGTTAAATGCAAAGGTGGACGTGGGTCATTTTGCTGGAAAGGTAGCTTTCGCCTCTTCAGTATCAAAGGTCTCCTTGGGCTACGTCTCATTGTCATCCGGTTAGTGTTCGTTGATATTCAAGATATCCTGTGCAACAACGTCAAAGAAAAAAGTAATCATTATCTAGTTAACGTTAGTTTATAAACAGTCAAGCATCAAGACATCATCAAACAATGTCGCAAATTAATTGTAACGTCGGTCTATCGGAAAATACTGTTACAAAAAAAAGCGTTACATTGTGTTTACCTGAAAGACTAGAGTGCTGACTACTTAGCAGTTTGGAAATGAAGATAGGATTCAAATACAAAAAGTATCTATTGCAGAGATTTGGATTTCTTCCAAACCGTAGCAAACACATGTTTCCCTGGCAACTCGTACTTCCAGAACCACGGTGGTTAGAAACGTTACAATTTCTACAGCAGAGCCTGATCCACCGTTTAGAGACGCTCACGGGAGCGTTTCACTTTATTTCAAAACTGCAGTCAAACAGACAAGCGCTAAAATGCTACATCGATAGCCTTAGCACGACATATTTGCAATCGTTTGGCCTGTGTTTTTGTGAGATTTCATCCTTGAAAGTGTGGCTGCTTCCCCGGTTTCCCTCACAAAAATGCGCAAAAGCACTGTAATCTGTGATCATTTCCCAACGTACGCGGTCATAATACGCAGCTAAAGCTTTGTAAGCAGCACTAGCTTATCGCCCATTGACTTTGCTATTCATATCGTATAACGAGTATGCTACATCTAGCATTAAGCTAGTCCAAACCTTCATAATTTTCTTGCGAGTTGGCATCTTGACGTAGCGGCTAGTGTCACTTGATTGTATAAAAAATATTCTATCATGATTATTTACATCCCGTTCTATCAATCTGGATCCATCTCGGGTAATTTTGAATTTTGGCGCTGTGGGTGTAGCTTTTCCTATTTTTTATTCACGTGGTTTATGCGCGCCAATAGAAAGGCGCTTCAGCAGTACGCCTGCGCCAATCAGATTTAGCTGCAACCCAAACCGGGAAATGGTGTGCAAAACAAAAGAATCACATCGAGTAGATAGTTGAAATACCAGGCTGCTTGACCGCGGTCTGTATGTTTTGTCCACAATTTAATTAACAGCTACGTTTGTTTTGACGCCAGTTATTAAGTTAGCGGTAAGTGTTCATATGCACGAAGGAAGATGATTTCAAATAAGCACCGGAAAACCCTCATAGCAACACGATTTATCTTTCCAACTAATATATTATAATGGTAAGTTATACTTTATTTTATTTTTGTTTTCAAGTTTTTAGGGATGCTTTTTGTTAATGCCCCGAAAGAGAATAACGACAGAGAAGGAACCCCTGCAATTCCTGGAGCGACCTGCAGGAGGGGCCAGAGTCCAACACAATGTGCCTGAAGTGCGTGCAGCTGTTAATCCCAAAGATTTTTTCAGAGAGACACAGAAAGAGCATAATGGGTCAACTCTAAATTCATGGGTAACAGTCTTTTATTGTTTAGTTTAAATTAGCTAATGGGCTCCGTGCACGGAATTTCAGTTGGCTGCGTACTTCAAATGCTACTTCTGTATGTCGACATTCCTGTTAGCTTAGCATTTAGACAATTATGTCTATTTTTAAACAGAAATGTTCTTGGTGAAATATTCTCTGATATGTAAGTTTTACATGTTTTCTGTAACATTCACCACACTGTCTGATCTAAAGAGGATTTAGTCGTTTTAAATGATGTAGTGAAACTCATAGAAAAACAAATAATCTCTTTAGATCAGACAGTTGTGGTGAATGTTACAGAAAACATTTAAAGACTTACATATCAGAGGAATATTTCACCAGAGACACTTGTGTTTAAAAAGAGACATAATTGTGTCTAAATGCTAACGCTAACAGGAAGTGTCGTACATACAGAGTTAGCATTTTGAACGTACGCAGCAACTGAAATTATGTGCACGGAGCCATTGTTATACATTTTTAATTTCTCTAACATTCTACTACAGGTAAACCCACAGTTTGATACATCTTTTTCTGCCCTTCCAAATAAAAAAAGAAGAAAATACCAGTCCTCCACAAGCATAAGCAGCAGCTTTACTCAACTTTCCAGAAAAGGCAGCGTGTGCAGAAACAGGTTCCCTACTTTGGTTTTTGAAACAAAATCAAGAGAACGGAAAAAGGAAAGAAAAAAGTCTTCAGATAATTCTACTTCAACTTCTAATCATGCATGTCACCAAGGCTTCAGTCAAAATACACTGCGTACAGTGCAAAAAACTGGACTTGATAAGAAAAACTTGCATCAAAATGATGCTAACAATGGAAAAGTTAGGAGTATGCATCAAATGCAATCTCTTATTCCAAGTGAAACAGCTATTTCAACAGAAGACCCTTCATCAGAAACCTCCAAAGCTGATACTGCACCGGTTTTGCAAAGTGCAGTTCTACCACAAATAACAGACATATATTCTACGCAAGCTCTGCTTTGCTCTCCAGCATCAGGCACACCATCAAGTGGCAGAATTTTTGATGTTTTGGTTCCGGACACACCAGAAACCGAATATGGGATCAAGGTGACATGGCAACGTAGAAAAACTTTAATGCTTTTGTTAAAAAGGAAAGGTCATTTAACTGACTCTGACGTAAGGGTTCACATTTAATTTAACTATGGGTATAAGGCACTTTTCAAGTTTTGATGTTGCATAGTCTACACACAATGCTTATAAAGATATTTGTCTTTTTGATTGCTTTGGTACTTGTCATGAAATACAAAAATATTTAATGATGATGTGATTCGGAGGGTCTGCCTTGTTTTATGATGTTAACCGTAATAGTTTTAACTAATCTATTTTGCATTTATTAAATTTCTCATTATGAGCTACACAGATCTGACCTGGTCTATAATGTCCATTTAAATGTATTAGAACTATGGACAAATAATAATAATAATAATAATAATAATAATAATAATAATAATAATAATAATAATAATAATAATAATAATAATAATTAATATCATCATTATTATTATTACTACAACATGATATGAAATGGCAAATTAATGATTTATCAAAAAAAATAAAATAAAATAAAAACATAAGCAAAAAATGCGAATGTAATGGCACCTTTCATTTTCGCACCTCACATTTGTCTGCAGAATGTGTGGTCCTCATGGATAAAGTAAAACCCCGTCTCTTTTCTTCTTGTCAACATTTTTGCGTTTCACCCACATCATGAGCTCAGCCAATCCCCGCAGACCTTGCAAAATTTTTTAACCAATGGCATCTCTGGTTCTTCAAGCGTTCGGTAACCAAGGGGAAGGCTCGAGTTCCTTTTAACGGCATACACGAACAAACTGGTCCATATGCACACGAAACGTCCTTAGCAACCGTGGCCAAACATGAGTTACTACACCGTGAGGTAAGAAAAAACGCGATTGTATTTAACACTGAAACATATTATGGCAAATACATAGACAAAGACCTTAATTATCTATGGGCTTTTTGTTAAAAAACTTGGGGGACGCCCACAACTTTTAGAGGGGCCACTGTGGTCGAATAAGCTAATGTTAACGCTAGCTCCCGTGTAATACGCTAGCAATAACATTTGCACCAATATATGCACGAATCTGTGCATGAAACTGCATAAGCCCGTTATGCCGCGTAGTAGTTGTGACATTGCGTTGTTTATTTCTTTTGCTTTAAAAATGAAGAGTCCAGACGTTTTTACATAAGACGATCTAACATTAAATGATCGCATTACGTTACATTTTCGATTTAGCACATCAGGGGGTTTCCCATTCTGTTGATTTCACGTTGTAGAATGTCATAAAGCCAGTTGGCGAGCAAGAGGCAGTCTTAATTTAAAAAATATTGTACTTATGAGATATCTTATCAAAATGTTTCACAAAATTAAAATCTGGTGATTTCTGAGGTGACTAGATCCATTACATACTGTATTACAAAAACGAAAGTGCATTTACACAATATTAATTTCAGCTAACTAAACTGATTGAAATTGCATTAGCCTGTAGAATTTTTTGATGTCACGTGAACGGAACCTATACCATTTATCTTGAGCTGTGTGAGAGGAATTGGAGTAAAAACACATATATTTCCTAAACTTGTTTATATTGTATGGAAAAAAATGTATATACTACATTATCACAAATAGAATGATTTTTCAGCTCCAATATATGTCTTTTCTAAGGCATGTTAAATATTATTTTAAATCATTGAACAATATTCAGAACAAAAAAGCTTAATAAATACTATCTATACAGTGTTTCCCTCATACTTACACAGAGGACTATGGTGGTACAAGTGATGCATGTTTGAATATACTGTATTTATTGAAGACATGTTTTGCAGTATAAAAGTGACTTTTTGCCTCTACTGATCAAAACACACTACTTGGATTATAAAACAGTTACTTTTACAATGCTGCAAGCCTAAGATATCATTATGTCATCACCAGTTTATTACTGACTTTTGCAAAAAAAAGACTATGGGGGGCCACCATAGTCTCCTCTATTAAGGGGAAGGGTAATACTTCTTTTGTAAATGTATACTACCCCTTTTGTTTTTTAATGAATTGTTTTTGCACTATATGTACATTTAATTTGTTATATAATTTGTACTTTTCTGATTAGTTATAGATTATTGAAATATTGTAATGGTTTTAAAAATGTTTTGTACAATCTCTAATTTGATATATAAATACTTGATTGTAACAATTCTACAACTTTCTGTATCTTATAATGATTTAAAACTAACAAACAAACTATTGGCTGTAAATAAATAGCATAGATTTTTTTTTATCCAAGTATATTGGTATGTTTGTAAGACAGATTTCAAGCTCAGTTCTCAGTCATGTCTGACACAGAGATCTTTTGTGAGAGTGTTTGTTTTGCTTTTCCCTGTAACCCTGTCCAGTTGGATCATAAACAGGTGCAGACAGTGCTGAGGGTGTCTGATGATGCTGATGGACTAGGGAGCAGAGGTCTTCTTTTACTTTGCAGTGAGATAGAGTTGAGTGTAGCTTTTCCTCTGCACTGTCATATTTTTCCACATGATTGTGGAAAATATGGCATGCTTGGGTGTAAAAATAGACAGTTAATCACAAAACAAATATTTTACTAAGTATAAACACTGAGAATATGTTGGCACAAGTGGTCCACATTTGAATACCTTTATTTGATAAATTGTTTTAAATTTATTGTAATCTATTTACTACAAATTTTACAGCTTAAAAACACTGTTTACAGAATAAACATGATTATTTATCTTTATAATACATAAATCAGGTTTTTATAAAGGCAAAAAACAACAACAACATATTAATAATAATAATAATAATAATAATAATAATAATAATAATAATAATAATGTGAGTAAAAACGTATAGACCTAATTTACATTATTCTGCCCCACCCACTTTCCCTGGCCGTTCACTTCCTGTTTAGCGTTGAGCCTGTAAAACTCAGATTAATTTATGTATTTGAAACCTCCCCTCAAGACAGACAACATGTTAGTTGCCTTGACAGAGCTAAACAGGAAGTTTGCTGCCAAGACAAGTGGGCAAGCTGCAATAAGGTGAATAGAAAATATTGTTCAATGTAAAATATCTGAAACCAAGTTTGATGTCACTAATGCCAAAGTCTAACCTGTGTACTCACTTTACATGTAACGTTCTATACTGAATTTTTAATCAATTGTCTTTTGTCTTATACTGTAAATGTCAATTACTCATAAATTAGTGATTGTAATTCACCACCATGCACAGAGATTATTGTGTTGCTTGTGATTTGTGACTCATGCAACAACCCCTTGTTTCTTTAAACCATCCCATGCTTGTCACGACCAGTGCCATAACATAAACGTGATCACGGGGGAATGTCTTATTATCAGCTCTTGTAGCTTATTTCCATGTTTTGTTTTCAGCTCAGTAATGACTCCCACTGGTGTGCATTTCCCCAGCTTATCAGTTGCCAACATGCTATTTAAAATCTGTTGTGCTGCACAACGCACAGCTATTTGGTCTTCAGGTTCTGCTTTGATTTTCTTCCTCACCGAAGGAAAAGACCTTTGGTTTCTTAGCAACAGAAGAAGGTCCTAGCAACAACATGTCAATTTTTTAGAACAAATAGCATTTTTTATTAGTTAATTATCTTCTCTCTATGTACTGTTAGTTGTCTTGTGATATTCTCTTAATCAAAAGTATGCTCTGAATCGCTGAAACACTGAATTAAAAAAACAAACAAACATGATTTATAACTATGACAGGGGCATTAATGCATAAAAGAAATAATAATCTTATTCAAATGTGTCCTCATTCAGTCCTGTTTTTTGACTGGTCTTCCTTGTGGTAACACACAGTAACCGCTTCAAGACCTCAGTTGCCTGCTGTCACTCCCCTGGGTGGGACAAAGCTACTCTTTCTCAGTGACTTAGAAGCTGATATCTTTGACGCAGTTCGTTCTTTGTCAGGTCAGGCTGAGTCAGGGATTCAAGAATCTTTTTTGACTTTGTTGTGACACTGTTGAGGCTCTAAACAGTAACATTTTTGGAGCAGACACCATGGATACTGTAAAGAATGGAGGATGTCAGCCTGTCTACAGTCGCTGGTCTTACAGGTAGAGCTGCACTATAGCGCACTTTCATTGTTGTCATGGTAAATCATCTGTATGTGGCCTGCTTTGTGACTTTATACAGCAATATTTGTCTGAATGTGTTTTACTATAAGACGTTTGACTTGTTTCTGCCTCCTGTTGTTACTTATTCAGAGCATTAGCTGGAGTTGTAACCAGAGTTGTCCATGTAATTCTATTTTCTTCACTTTTAGGAGTCTGAAATGGTTATTGGATAGGTGTTGTTTCTCAGAAGTTAATTTGAGCTGTCAGATGGCATCATTGTTATTGAATTGTAGTCTAATTTGAAGCAATGAAATAACCTTAAGTCCGAATAGTCTGGTGTCATCTTTTCTGGTCACTTTCATGTTTCAGTTAAGTTTTGTGCCGTACTTGATATGAAGCAGCCTTTACTGGAATACTATTGAAAATATTGAATGTATTGTATATAATATTGTAACATGTTCTAAAATATCCACAATAGTTAAATTACCATTATTTTGCATATTTCTTTTTTATTCTAATTTTAACAGTTGATTTCAAGCATATATTTAAACTAAAGTTAGTCAAGTGCGATCATTCTTCACATCACCCAAGCCACCAATTACAGTGAAGCTTAAGATCTTGTTAAAGGTTTTAATCAGAGCTGCTGGAGGTGAGCTGTTGAAATCTCCATGGATACGCTGTCCGATAAACAAGGAGGGGACAACAGAACCATGTCCTGCTCTTGTCACCCAAGCTGCAAGGGACTAATGAAACATTGATCACTGACAGCTGTGATGAGAGTCGTATGTGTGCGTCTGTCTGTATATGTTTTCCTGGAAACTCAGAACAGCTGCAAAAGTATCACCTTTTAATTTGTGCTCTTGTATATCTGATTTGACCCTAATCTGCCTTGTGTTATTACATGTGCTGTTCCTGTGGTTGCAATGGTGCCAAAATTGCCATATTCCCTCAAGACCCTCCAGCTCGGCCAGCTTTTCTTCTAATTCATTAGGAAGGTAAACACATTAGTGTTGTCACGATGATGCAACATTTCAAACTGGATGTTAATACTAAGGACTTGGCTTGAATAGCTCTTTTTGTTAGAAAGGACATAGAAAGCCTAATGTCATTCTAAAACTGTTCAGGAAAAGTAAAATTTTGTCCAGTTTATGTGACGTTTCTTTAACATCGAAACTTTACCAAATGATTATGATACTTAATTTAGCCCAGTTTTTAATTATTTTTACCACCAGTTTTCTTCATAATTTTAATACATAACGATTTCATAATGTAATCTTTTACAACCCCTGGCAGTAGTATAATTCAGGCTAATTCATTCAACACTATTTCAAGTTTTCAAAGCACAGTTGAGCGTGCAGTCTCCGTCACTTGCAGATGCTCTCAGGTGGCAGTGATCTTTCCCCAGAGTACTCTCTGTTTGCCCATATTATGAGTGCGAATTATACAGTTGGTGTGACGTTGGTGTGCAGCAGACCTGACAAAACATATTCCTGTGGTACTTTTCTAATCCAAGGCAGTCCCTAAAGGCTCCATAACAGCAATTTGTTGAGGTCCTTAAGAATCATGTCATTACCTGCAGTGCACACTCAAGCTTTAAATAGATAGAAAGTTGAGAACAAAGTAGGGTGTAACTAAGGATTTGCGATTCCTATATCAGATAAGGTTAGCCTTTGAGAGATTGGCTGTAATTGTAAGTCCTTTAATCTAGATGTGTAATCTGTGGTATTAAAAGAGCAATTTTAAAGCAACTGTGTGTTTGATACATGTAATCACACATCCTAATGAGAAATGCCTACTAAATATTTGTTTTTTGTATGTAATATAGTGTACAGGTTTTATTGTGTGTTGTTTAGTACTATGCTGAAATCATTGTAAATTGAATAATTAGTTAGCTATGCCATCTACTGGTAAGACGCAGTAAAATCACGTGTTTAGCTTCTGACTTAAGTACATTTTCTCTCTACAGAGGAATAGAAGATGACAGCGCCAGTCTTATGCAACAAAAACTGGAAAAGCAGGTAAAAATGCTTATTATTAACATTATTTGTTTTATGTACTTTGTGTTTGTTATTTCTACTTTTATGATTATGATCATCTTTCTCTTACAAATAAAATCACACTCCTGATTTGTCCAGGTTGTGGATATGGGTTAGTTATCTTTTCTGTGATCTAACTTTTATTGTTCACTATTAATGGTCATGGCCATTGGGCATAGGCATTTGCCAAGCTCTTATTTTGCTCTAGCTGAGGCAGGATGTGATGTAGACTCAGATTGGAGTCATATCCTGATCCTGAAATGCCAAGTTGACATTCTTCACAAATGAATAGACTAATACAAAAGGTTGTTCTAAAATAGCTTATAGGAAGTTAAAGGTTAAAGAAAAGATTATAAAAGTAATTCATAACCTTTGGTTAAATTTGACATAAACATCATACATAAAACAAACTTATCACTTATCATACAGGTATTTTTAATGGTCATTTGTGATGATGTTTGCAAAGTGTTGACCAGTTGAATGGCTGTTGCTTACCCTGTTCGATCCACAGAGAGCACTTTTGGAACAAAAGCAACGACGAAAGCGCCAAGAACCCCTCATGGTTCAACCCAATACAGAATCTAGGCCTCGGCGAAGCAGGACGCGTCGTGGAGAGGAGCAGGCCCCTTTGGTCGAGTCCCACCAGAGTGTAGCCAGCCATGCCATTATGGACGGTAATATGAATTGGAGTGCTTGGGATCCAACATAAAAAATGTTAAGATTTCAAGCTGTACCAATGTATTAGCAACAATAAAATACAGCAAATAAAATAGCTTGTAATATTCTAGAAGTGAATGAACAATTACTCAATATATAAAATAAAGTTGTTAAATGTGTCAATCTTCCTCGGTTTAACATTAGACCAACTAAAAAGATTTCTGATGTGAGAAATTATCTTATGTTTGATAATTGTAATTATGTTCTATATCATGTGTAATTGTCAAAATCTTTCAACTGACACACTTTACTGTTGTAGGTATAGATGGACCTTTAGCCATTTTGGGTTCAGAAACCACTGAAGTCGGAAGTACTGTCCAAATAGTGTCAATGGACCAGTCTCATCCCCATTCAGAGCTGCAGCTACAGCCTCAGTCACCTTCAACAAATGAGCCTGAACGAGATGACGACACAGACTCTTTGCTGGAGCCTAAGACCAACATCCAAGAACTTCTGCAGAAACAAGGTCTGTTAATGTCGGAACAAAGCATTAGAGAAGAAACTACACCTACTAGAACAAGCCCCAACAAAAGCCCCACAATGTATTTACTAATGACAGTTGGAAATTTAGGCCAGAATCATTTTCTCAAACTCAAGAAAATTTTATGAGTTCAATTGTGTTTAATCCCAAAATCTGTGATAAATGTGAGAGAAGCTTAAGTCTTTCTGTTTATCTATATACTACCACTGTTTAACCGATTTTCCGATAGTTACAAATCTAGTTTTCAGAAAAATTGGGGGCTAAATTTGTTCTCAGACTGTAGTCTCTATTTTGAGCTCTTACAGAAGAAAATATTTTTTTTTAGCATTGATCCGAGATATTAAAAAAACCTTATGTTGCAAATGTGATTTTTTTTTATCTGCTCCCAGGGCTGTCTGACACTATGAACTTTGATGAAGCCAGTGAGCAAGAGGACAATTTAGAAGATGAACGTTCTCTGTCGCCTCAAGCCGACACAAACAGGCCTGCATCTGCATCTAGCGGCAAAGACATCCCGGTGAGCTCAATAGTACTGCCCCATTTAAAAAAGATTATGAAACACATTTTTGTGAAGTTTAACTTTTTACACAGGAGCATGGAAGCCCTGGGTCCCCCTTGTCAGACAGCTCTGTAATGGATGTGGCTAATCTAGAGGAGTTTGTGCTGCGTCCTGCTCCTCGGGGGACCACTGTGAAATGCAGAATCTCCCGGGACAAAAAAGGCATGGATCGAGGTCTGTACCCAACTTACTTCATGCACATGGAGAAAGAGGATGGCAAAAAAGTGAGTTGGCTCGTGAAATTTGCTACAACATCTATATTATGTTTTTGTGATCATGTTGTAACTGTATGTCATTTTCAGATTTTTCTTCTAGCAGGAAGAAAGAGGAAGAAGAGTAAAACATCCAACTACCTTATCTCTGTAGATGCCACAGATTTGTCTCGTGAGGGAGAGAGCTTCATTGGTAAACTGAGGTAAATGCATCATTATCTGCAGCTTTATGGAATGTTAAAATGTGAAATACTTTGAAAATTGAGTATTTTGATTATGCAGGTCAAACCTTATGGGAACCAAATTCACAGTTTATGACAATGGGACAAACCCCGGCAAAACTCCAGGAACTCTGCTTGAGGAAAGCAACCAACGGCAAGAACTGGCTGCCGTATGTTATGTGAGTAACATTATGAACTGAATTGACCATGAAACCTGAGTCATTTAGTTATTGTAAAATATCATTCAATATAAAACAATCATTCCACAGGAAACCAATGTATTAGGATTTAAAGGGCCACGCAAGATGACTGTAGTAATACCAGGCATGAATATGAACTTTGAAAGAATCCCAGTGAGGCCCAAAAATGTAAGTATGAACTTCTAAATATGATTTTAGTGGAATGTTTTAATAAGATTCATACAATAATTGATCTTGCATTGTAACACAACAGGAGCAGGAGAGTTTACTGAGTCGATGGCAAAATCACTCAACAGAGAATCTTATAGAGCTGCACAATAAAGCCCCGGTCTGGAACGACGACACTCAGTCGTATGTGCTAAACTTCCATGGCCGCGTCACACAAGCATCAGTAAAGAACTTCCAAATAGTCCATGACAATGATCGTAAGTACTATTGATTAATAAACTGTTACATCATTTTGTTTAGTTGGTTTTGATCCTTACATTATGTTTTTTCCTTCAGCGGATTATATTGTCATGCAATTTGGCCGCGTAGCTGAAGACATTTTCACCCTGGACTACAACTATCCTATGTGTGCTCTTCAAGCCTTTGCCATTGGCCTGTCCAGCTTTGACAGCAAGTTAGCCTGCGAATGAACAAACATAATTTTCACAATGAGGAAGACACTGGAGGAGTCCACGGACTGTTGGACAGTAATTCAACTTAAGTCTGAAGAGAAGACTACAAAATGATACTCATGCATTTAATAGATAATAATATTGATAAGGATAATGATGATAATGATGATAAGGACGATAATAATAATAATAATGTTTTTTTCAATACTGATGTGAGGTATTTGTGGATTTCAAAGGGATTTTTCCTTGAGCTGTGTGCAAAGAACAGGGCTTTTATTGTAAATGCACACACAAAAGAGAAGACAACCACAACATTTTATTCTCTGCTGCTAGAAACAAGTGCTCTTTTAAAACATGTAGTGGATATTTTTGTTGTATGATGTAAAATTAATTTCTGCTTTGGTAATATTTGTTCTTTCTGTTGCCTTAAAATAACATATATAACACTAATGTCCACTTTAGTTATACGTAACCACACATGTTTAGTTTGGTATGGTTTCTCATATAACAGCAACAATACCACATGAAATACTTATTTGTAATCGAAACCAAAATTCAACTTATTGTATTAATGATGTATCTGCCTTATTGTTCCCTAATTTGCCATTTATCTTATCCTAATTTTACATTGCTGCCTTTTGTCTAATGTGTGATGTGGATAATTAGATTTTAAATGGTTGTGTTTTACATGGACTTTTTTAATCTCAGTTGGCTTTTGTGAGGAAAGAATGCAGATTTGCACAGATGCTGTATATATATGTACAATTATGTATTTTATCTGATAGGTAAGAGCTACTTTCATGTTTATGTAACTGAGAAGCAACCTAAAATATTTAAACAGAAATTGTGGCATTTTACATTTGAATAATGGAAATTGAGAGAATAGCGTCAGTCATGTTGCCACCAGAATGTTTGTACTGCCAGAACTAGAAAAGAAAAATATAAAGAATTTTGTGCCCAGTCTTTTTTGTATTATTCTTCAGTGTTTTGCACTTACATTTTTTGTCAAGCTGGATTTATTTCAAAGTCCACAACAATAAATATTGTGGATTAATGCATTACATAAATACTGTACATTGCAAAAACTTTAGAACATAACATGTGTTAATGACAACGATTTTTTACAGTGAATAATGTGGTGATATAAATATTAACTAACTAGAACTAATGAAGACAAAACATGACTAAGTTTCATTAGATTGTTGATCCAGTGGATTCTAGATAGACGGTGCATCAAGTAACGACCTGAAGCGCCGTCCTGTGGAAGCGACCAATACTGCACATTTGCACGTGCTCCCAGGCCTCCGAATACGACACGTGCTTCCAGAAATGTGAAAGTAAGTATCTTAGCAACGTTTTAAGTTCTATTTTGAATATTTTTCTAAATGTCAAAACACAGTCTGTTTAGATATAGCTAATTTAAAGTTTCTGCTATCTTTGGTCTGAAAATAAACTTCAGAACATAAAGACTATGTAAGACGTTAGCATCGTGCTTAAAGCTTTCAAGGATCATTATTTATTCATTAGAAGAATTATTTTATTTGAAGATACTTACTTGAGGACACAGACATTTTAAACACAATTTAATTTCCTAAATCATAATTTTATACAATTGTAATTAAATAGGCCTATCCTAAAGCCAATCCAAACCTAAGCTGATAGAATTCTGTATATGTGGTACAATGACTAGGTCAAATGTACTGGCACCAATTAATTGTCTCATTCTGATAAATGAAGTAACTTCATGCATTGTAGTGTTGAATAATAGTTTAATACTCCGTTGATTGAGACCTCCCAACACAGCAGCAGTTATTATTGAATAAAAATAATGTATTACAATTAATTAATTTTGTTCAATGTTAAGCAAGTAATTTTTCTAACGTAATTACGTATTGTGTGGACAAATTGTGTGACCAAAGCAGATAACATAAAACAAGCAAGTTTGCTATTTAGATTGGCATTAGTTCTTGAACTTTGACAGAAACAACAAGAGGCTCAACTTTTAATGGACATTCCTTGCAGCCCACCCAAAAATATGGAAAAACTCTCTCAGTGATTTCATGCTTGAAAGTATAGATGTGTGTGTTATCCTGTGGGTCGTAGAAAGACACTCTCCCTTTGTCACAATCCAGCAACACTCGAATTCTTACGAGATTTTTCTTCAGATTAAGGCGAGTTAAAGGAGAAGTTCCAGCAAAGTACATCTTGTGATAAAAATACACTGACAAGTAACCATTCTTGAGCACAGATGACACCTTGTCTTTCCTTTGAACAGATTGTTTAGCGACGCCCACCACCCATGCAGTGTTGCTGCCCACGCTAACGTCCCACCCGTGTTTGCCCGAGATGAAGCCTTCTGAGCCCAGGACCCCAGTGTCAGGGTCAAAGCGCTCTGGGTTGTCAGGGAGGTTTTGCTTGTCGTCGCTGTCATGGACACTGCTGAGGTCATCTGACAGCACAAGCCAGGGGGCCGCCGTGTTGGGGTCCAGAGTCACAGGGGCTGATGGAGACAGGACACTGAGGTAACACTATGGCCACATTTCTATCAACATCGTATTGGATCAACATCAAACCGTCCTGAGTTTATGGAGAGGCAATTCAGATTACACATTAGTTCACATAGTTTTTACAGTTTAACTCAAATGAGCAAAAGTTTTTAATTTGATTTTTGCTACACTTTCTCTCCCTTAATACGATTTACTCATTTACTAACATAATTGTTTTTGTCTGGCATGCAGTTTATTGCTTAATTTTTTTTTTAATGTCTGTCTTTTCAAGTGAAAAAGCACCACATATTAAATTGGCCTGGGCCACAATTAAAAAAGATTCATGTGTGAAAACAGCCAAAACTAAAAGTTATATTTACTGGACTACCTTCAAACATATTTTTATGCTACATTTCCAGGCACATAATTAAACATAACAATTATACATACTGTATTCAATGATTTCGCTCATCTTCTTCCATACGTGATATTTAAGGGAGCCCAAATATTTGGCCACATCCATGAGTGCACCTGGGGCCACACAGGAATCTTCACAGCTGTGGTGGGCGGAGGCCCTGCAAGGAAACAATAATGGTTCAAATGTTGCACTAAACAGAATATTATTTAAAAACTGTTAAATCTTTTTAACAGATGCTTTTAAATGTGTGCGTGTGTGTGTTTGTGTGACTAGTTGTATTTTAATTTCTCCACTGAACTACATCTCAATTAAGGTAACTTTCATATAAACATTAAATATAACTTTTCTCTTTCTAAGAACTCTTGCTCAGTACCTGTCAAGTGTACGTTGGCACTTCTGAAAGACAATAAAAATAATAATTCATTACATTTGTCATCAATATATTATTATGTGAACTATGTTGTTGTACATACAGTAATTACAGATGCACTGTCCAAAGACATTTGCTCCTCTAGGGCTCCGATGCTTTCAGA
Source organism: Mugilogobius chulae (assembly GCA_038363315.1). Classification (NCBI taxonomy): domain Eukaryota; kingdom Metazoa; phylum Chordata; class Actinopteri; order Gobiiformes; family Gobiidae; genus Mugilogobius; species Mugilogobius chulae. Next base: position 18,712,512 of record CM076409.1, read on the forward strand.
TATAGCCTCTATGCTTTGTGAAATTTCATTGGCCTTTTCTCTCATTGCCAGAGTCTTGCTCCTCTGCTCCGTCCTCAGAAAACCTATCCTGGCCGCCTCCTCCGCTTCCAGAAAACGATGCAGGATTTGAAACTCCTCCAGTGTCCTCCTCTCCACCAGTTGTGTCTGACACTGAAACAACAATGGTAAGAAACAATGACTTTCTGAATGTAAATAGCACACAGTACAGCTCCTCCTTACTTGTATGTGAGCCTCACTGTCTTCGTAGACCTTTTTCATACGTTCAAAATGAGTCCTCTTCTCCAGCAGTGACTCCAGAGTGGATTTGATTTTACCCTATATGAGAATAGTCAAAAGTATGTACATTTTATTTTTGTTTACAAGACCAAAAAAAAAGACAATTTTCAAGCATCTGAATGAAAAAGACATTTGATTACTCATAGTCTATGTTACCGGTTTACCTAAAATTTCAATAATTTAATAACTAATTAAGATTATTGCTTATTTTAAATGTGTAGGTTTATTTTTGATTGGCTGAAGATTTGATGTGTACTGCTCATTTAATGGTGCACTGTGTCATTTTCTGAATGGGGAAAAAAACTTTGTATGCTATAATGTGAAAAAATACAGCTAAAGGAACTGATTTTCCAAGGAAACAAACATGTGAAGGCCCTCTTCTTGGCCGAATTATAGTCCATTTTGTGGCCATACAAGCCTTCTCAAAGTAAAGACACAGGTTTGTATTGTTTATTTAGTACAACAAAGATATCTAAACGACAAAACATCTTTTTCTTTAAATCTGTTTATGGTAAAATAGATAAATAAATAAATAAATTTTGCCCCTTTAACCATCATTGTTCTGCTTTATCCGGGGCTAAGTCATTTTCACAAAGACCACAATTATTATTTATCAATATTTACAATGTTAGTATAAAGTGAATAGAAACAAACAAAAAACAATTAAGGACTGACTGTCAATAGATTAAGAAACAATGATGAGCTTACCTTTGCGTCCACAATGGCCTCGCTCAGTGGGCAACAGTCGTGTTGCTTGTGCCTCCTTGAAGTGTGGCAAACAATGCAAATAGGCTCTTTATCCACGAGACAGAAAAGCTTGTACTTCTCTCCATGATAAGGACACATCTCCCCCGGGTCACACTGCAGTTCCCCTCTCCTCTCCTCCATATCTTCACTGTCCTGGATGTAGGACTCACACAGGTTCTTCAGGGTCAGACTGGGCACAGGGTCATCAGCGATTTCGTTCCTGCACATGGGACAGTCTCGTCTGGGCCTGTTCTTAGCCCAGTGCTGCTGCAGGCACGACTCACAAAAACTATGGCTGCACTTAAGCACCACAGGGTTGTTGAAGATGTCATAGCATATTGGGCACGAAATGTCAACTTCAGAAAGAGACAATTTGCCTGCCATTCCTTTTAAGACTTTCGGTTTACTGAAAGTGAAAGCAGAGCCCAAAGAGCAAAATAATGTTGTTACTTACTGTGACTGTCTTAAATGTTTATATGTCGCGTTTTTTAAAACAGCAAGATGATATTTTGCTGTGTTGTCATTACATAAATGATACGGTCAGTGAAACCAACCTTGTGCAGGAATAATCCTTGAAAAGAATGTTGTTTATGTTGTCTACTTCCTGCTTCACTCCTGCTTGTGTTGTCATAGAAAGGGGTGGAGTTACTGGATAGGGAAATTTAACCCTTTAATTGCTATGCTATGTTACAAGTTTAAATCAGCATTTATGCCATCACTAGTGTGCTTGTTTGTTAATAGTCAGTAATAGTTGAGCTCATTTGACAGATGATCACATTTTTCTAATTTTAACTTAGTTTGGTGTGATAGTCCTTGTGGTAAATATTAATCATAGTTTTACAGCGGTTAAGTAGCAAAGTATGAAGAAATTGACCAATAAAAACGAAAATGTACAGGAAGTAATCTGAGTTCTAAAACAGAATCCCTCCACATATATATATCAAAATGCAAAGACATTTTACACACAACTGACACAGTTTTCTGGAAGTTTAAATGATCAGTTAACACAATTTAAGAGTTACATAATATTGTCATTTGTTAATTTATGTTTGTGTCTTTTATGTGGGTTTTGGCCCACATTTACAATGCGGTTGCTAGGCATTGATTGTGCAATACAGTATGTGTGCAGCCACTTTTTGTGTAATATACTGTGTGTGTGTCTACAGTAGGCTATATATACATATTTTATTCTTTATTCACTCCACGGCCCTTCAAATTCACTGCCAACTCACAGCTTTTTTTTTTATGATGAACTGAAAGTGGCAAAAACTTTTGATTGGAGGAGGGTCACTCTGTAGGAGCTCAGTCATCAATGAAGCCAGATAACATGCTGCTCTGCCTCATTTGAGCTACTCTCAGTTCTGATTAGAGCTCTCTCCTCTGCTGCAGGTCAGCACAAAACTACTCAAGGTAATGTTAAATCTGATGAGACATTTAACTTGTGATTAAAATTTAGTCACACAAAGGCGTAGTAGTGGACAATTTGTCATTTTATTTGTTCATCCATTTATGGATGTGTTTGCACTGTTTGATTCACAACTAGTCACTTAAGTCAGTGTTGTAAAGACACAATTACAAATAACTAAAAAAACAAACAAATAAGTAAAGCAAATACAATTAACATAAAAAGACAGTGTTTCCTCTTCTGTTTTCCTCTAAGCATGATTCCACTGCTGATGTCTGACCTGTTCATTCTGCCTTTCCAACGTAAACCTGTAAAGAATTCAGCAACCAAAGTCTGCACTGATCAGACATTTAAATATCCCTTCCTCAGTTTAATTTCTACTTCTTGTACAATCTATTGTAGTACTGTCTTTTTCTAACAACCAGTATTGTATTATTACAAAAATATACAAGTGTAGAATGTTAACCTTAAGTGAATATGCACAGACATATGCACTCCACAAACCATAGACTCAGGCACTTTGACTTAAAGCACTTTAGGCAAGGCAAGGCAAATTTATTTGTATAGCACAATTCATACACAAAGCAATTCAAAGTGCTTTACAAGGTAGGAAATTACAATACAAAATTATTAAAAACATATAAATAATCAGCATAAAATTTACTTTAAAAGAAGTATAGAAATAAAGAGTGCAGACAAAGCATTTTAGTCATATGCACAGACAAAAAGAAATGTTTTGAGCCGAGATTTAAACATTGTCACAGTGGAGGCCTGTCTTACATCATCTGGAAGATTGTTCCAGATCTTAGCTGCATAAAACTGAAACGCTGATTCTCCATGTTTAGTCCTGACTCTGGGCATCAGCAGGAGGGCGGTCCTTGAGGTCCTCAGAGTCCGAGATGGTTCATAACGCACTAACATGTCAGAGATGTACTTTGGCGCTAGTCCGTGGAGCAGAGCTTGTGTTTAAGTCAAGCAGAGCTGTTTTAAAGTCTATTCTCTGAGCCACTGGAAGCCAGTGCAAAGACCTAAGCACAGGACTAATGTGACCGTACTGGTCTGTGTCTACCGTGTCTCCTGTATTGTATTATATTGTGACGTCTGAATTGTCTGCCAATTCATGTTTTATTCCTTTTGTGGTAGCCTGGTTTACACTTGTTTCTTGAGACTATGAATTAGCCTTTAGCTATATCCGGTGTATTTATGGTTTCGGACGTTCATCAATACATGTCCCTTTCAAACAAACAAATAAATAAACAAAAATCATATACCATTATTCAAACAAACAATAGTTACAGTATGCAGTATAAAAACAATATACAAGTCATCCGTGTCTAATTGTTTTATTTTAACAAAACAAACAAATAATTTCAACAGACAGTAATTTCTGGATTATAAGTCGCTACTTTTTTCACAAGCTTTGAACTAAGCGGCAAGGCAGCAAAAGTATAGATTCTCATAGACTTACTATTAACAAGTGCGGCCTATATATGTACTTTACCAGTTTTCTTTCTTAAATCTAGTTGGTGCGGCTTATATTCAGGTGCACTCAATAGTGCAGAAATTACAGTAATTGTGTCTTACAGTATATTGTAACAGAAAATTGTGCACTAAATAATTTCACCACTAGATGCCACTGTGTATCCAAGCACAGCTCAATCAGTATGATCTCATTTTCATATTACACTGGCTTCTTACTGCAACACTGATAGGACAACTTCCTGGTCCATTCGTTTAGTTTTTAAGTAATTTCCACTAACTCACAGATTTTTTGTGCGTGCATTTATGTGAAGTGCCTTACAAATATAGAAGCTTGTAGTGGTTAAACACATTTACCTGTCTGTCAGAGTCTGCAGCCCCTTTTAAATTGGTTGTCAGCCGCTGTGACCAGGGCTAATAGTGATTCATTATTGCTCACACCCTGCTTGTGGTCTCGGAGGTTCATATGGGCTGAAAGGGGGACGAAGAGGGGTGTAGTGAGAGATGGGGGGGTCGAAACGGCCTGTGTCAATCTCCCCAATCTAATGAGAGCAGGCAGACTAACACACAGCACAGACAACCCCAGTCAGAGCTGTCTCACTGCCTTATACTTCACACAGGGCATCAGCATCACTTTCTCAGAGTTCAGCTGTGTGGAGCGTCCACAGACGGAGCACATTAAGTTTGAAGGAGGCTCTTATGTCAACAACAGCTGGGAAACAGACCGAATTTGCTTAGTAAAATAGATAACTGACAATTGTATATAGGAAAATAAAGTTGCAAAAATATTACTCAGTGGAGACTTTTTGTACTACTAAACTGTATATATTTTAAGAAGAGTGATAATGACAAGAGAGAAATAAGTACATAAATAAATACAAACCAAATTAAAAGCTTGGTAGAACAGAAGCATTAAAATATTTGCAGGTTGCTTCTTATAAATACTTGGGTATTTACATTGATTGCAGTCTTACCTGGAAAGTCCATGTGGACCACTTATGCTCCAGGATACAGCAGCGCTTGTGTTTTTTAAGAAGATTGCGTCTTTACGGTGTGAGCACTAAAATAATGCTGTTATTCTACCAAGCCATCCTAGAAAGTGTGGTGCGCTATCAGGTCTGGTTTGGAAACTTGTCAGTACAAGTCAAAACTAAACTTTCAAGCCTCATAAAAGTAGCCTTAAAGGGGCACTGTGTAAGATTGAGAGGAATTTTAATTCTCACATATAGTCCACAAACATTTAAATCATATTTATTCTTTACAACATGAATACTTAAGAGAGCACTGTTAACCAATCCACATCAATTGTGATACATTTATACGTATTTGAAATGTTTTATTACGGGCCGGAATGTGGATTATTGACGCTAGATGTCAGCAGGGTAGATTGGCAAAATGCATGTGAAAGGCTCCCTCTGGTGTTCAAAAGTGGAAATCACTTTGTTTGTTTGTTTTTCTTACACAGTGCCCCTTCAAAGACTGTCGGAGTTGGCAAAGGAAATGATCGGGCCTATGCTCTGCCTTCATTGTACGAGAAGTCACTGGCCAGAGAGGCTCTGAAAATATCTAAAGACTCGACACACGTGTTAAACTTACCGCGCGATCTTGCCCCCGCCGGTCTAATACTTTAGCGCAAAGCGCAAAGAGTTCTCTGTGTTGGCCGCTATGAGCTCCAGAGAGCAGCTCCAGCTCGTGGCACGGCTGCTCTGCTTTGTCTGATGCCAGTTCAATCAGTGAACCTGCACAACATAACCGTGGAGCAGTGCAAGAAGTTCACTGGAAATAAGAAATAATAATAATAATCATATTTTGCCATCAATTCTAATTTTGTCAGTTATGTAGTTACAAAAAGCCACGTTAAATACAGTTATTGAATTAGGTAATATATTTGTAAAATAAAATGGATTCACTTTTTAGTCAGACTTGGCTTCAATAAGTTTGTTTTATATGTTTTTCCCTTAACAATACAATGTTGTGTCGACCTAAACTTATAATAAAAATGATCCGATGCTGGTGGTAAGACCTACCTGAGAATCGTGATCCGTGCGTGAAAAGTTTATGAAAAAGCAGCGGCGTGTCCTCGTTATAATCCTTTTGAATGAGACAACTGCCGGTAAGCAGGCTCCCGGTCCCGGTGTGATACGAGCGGAGGGTCTTTCGTGTGTGACCGCGTCTGCAGCCCCTGTACAGACGAGCGCAGGGTTGTGTCCACCTCGGGTCGGTTCTCTGGATGCGCGCCGTGGTCCAGGTAAAGCACAGCGCGGGGCTCTGGTCCAGACTGTGCCAAACGAGCGGTTCCGCGCTCTTCCTCGTGCTCACTCACAGTGGTCACCGCTGTAAAATTGACAGCCTCTGGTCAGAAACGTCCAGCGGCCTGGTGCGCGTGGCCGCGACCCGCGCTGACCCAAAAAGCGCTGAAGGGGCCGGGACCTCACGCAGCACCGTGCTCTCCTGGCTTTATCTCATGTATCTGTGTCGTGGGCAGAGCTGCATTCACACTTAACACTGTCTCATGTTCACTCTATAATCTAATTCTTTTTTATATTAAGTCAACAGGCTTTATGTAAAAGAAAATACATTTTTTTAGACAAAGTTGTTAAAGTTTGTCATTTGAATAGACTTTTACCAAATACATTTCTATTATTACACTTTTTCCCAAACTGAAGCTCTTGTAGTAACTTTTGCTGTGATATTAATGCACTGCTTATGTGTCACAAACTGCGTTTCCACCCCCTTGTTTTTAATGCGCATTAAGAAGAATCGAATAAGTCCTGGGAGGTGGAAACGGCAAATATCGCATTTAGAATCCCTAATGCGCATAAAAGTTTATATGCTCTCTTGAGGTGGATTTTGTTTTATGCGCATAACGGCTGAAGCGAATTTTGAAACCTGGAAACGCAGTTATTCGCATTAACTCATGAAGCGAATTAAAATCCACGGGACCCCCGGGTTACGTACCTGCTGCAGCGGCTCTGGAGGAGGGACATGGGTGATAAACAAAGGCAAAATAATCCATACAGACGAAGTTGTTATGTCCAAAAGGCTGCAGACACGCAAACTTCACCGTTACACCACAAAAACAGCACGTTTGCTGAGGTCCACCGATCAAAACTAACCCGGAGAAACACTGCGCTGTTTGATCAAAAAACTCCGTGAAAGTTTATGTTTGTCCAACACTGCGGTGATTCAGAGCTCGTCCTTTCCACGGCGGAGGATTTGTGTTAAAAAAAAACACAGCAGCCTTTTATTTTGGCTCTAAACAGATCCATCGCATTAATAAAGTGATAACCGGTTAAAGTTTGCAGAAGACGGAGCAGTCTGCCGCTAACAACTTAATATTGAAGAATCTGCGGCTGTGAAAAAAGTGAAACCAAACAGACTGTGCACGTAGCGCCATCTGCAGGATCAGCGGTGTTATGACAGCTCATGTTGCCATAACAACACCCAGATATGCGCTTTGATGGAAACGGAGATTAATTCGCCTTTTTTATTCGCTTTACTTATGCGAATTTTGACAATATGCGCATTTTATAAGGGTGGAAACGCAGTTACAGACATGACACGTCTAGGCCGTTCACTGAATGAAATTGTACCCCACACATCTGGCGGGCACCACACCTGCTGCACTCACGGCGTAGCTCTTGGAGAGAGCGCACTAGAGGCCAACAGAGGAATAACTGTCTTAACCGGTCTTAACGGGAAGTCTTAAAGGGGCAAGATTGCGCGGTTAGAGTTTGAGATGGTTCCGTCAGGTATAGGCTGCCCAAGTGCAAGTATAACAAATTTAAAAATTCATTTATCAAATCAAATCAATTTATTTTTGTATAGCCCAAAATCACAACAACAGTCGTCTCTGAGGACTTCCCAAGATTATTAAAATCAAAATAAAACAATACATATTCAATGAAACAATACACATTCAATGAAACATTTGATCAAGCATGATTTATCCCATCATCAATTCGTCATGTCAACACATGTAGGGACTAACATGAATGTCTAATTTATTATTGTAGTGTGTTTTTTTGTGTTGTTTAAGTTTGTATAGGGTTAGTGTGTGATTGTTTTTGTTGCAGCGCCATGTCCCAAAGACAAATTTCCCCTATGCGGGACAATAAAGTATACCTTACCTTAAGTGAAACTGAAAATTAAATACATTTTTCAGTTTACAGATCCTTCCACATTATGGTTGCTGGAACTCAACTATTGATTACCCTGACAACACACTCTCTAGTCATTAATATATTACAATCATTACATCTCTGAGGACTTCCCAAGATTGTAAATTTAGCAAACATGAATGGTGAAAATTAAAAATAAAACACATTCAATAAAACAATAAACATTCAGAAGCAGTGATTGATCAAGCATGTCAAAGCAGATCCTTAGATCTGCATTCTTAGACCCTCTTTCACAGCAAGGAAAAAAAAAAAAAAAAAAAAAAAAAAACCATAAGCTGAAAAGGGAAACCTCGAGGAAAGAGATCCACTACCATGGATGGACGGGCTATAGATGTAACTAAAACTGGTGGATCTAATTGCAGATATAAACTATGAGTCTGTAGAGCCAGCGTCCCCTTTAGTAGAGGGAAACGACTTGGTCTAGCAGGCAGGACGCACCCAGGGGACGCGGGCTAATCCTGGGAGAGAGGAGAGGCGGGAGGGAGGGTTAAAAGAGGGGTAACTAGTCAGACGCACGGAACAGCGGCATCGAAACCATAACAAGAAGATCTGCCGCAATAACGGATGGTGATCCTTGTGAATAAGAGCTCAGCTTTGGAACGAGTGCAGCCTTTTTCAGCCTGTAGCTGACTACACTGTAAAAATAACACTGGAATTCATAAATAATATAAACTTAGTTGGCTAGTAGTTACTGTGTCAAAATAAAATTAATATTTGTTGAAGATTGATTTTTATTGCCTTTTCAGGAATACAATTATAGGTATATTTATGCAGTTTTTAAAGATTTTTGTAGATAATAGACTGGTGTTCACAAATCTCAATTTGTTATTGACCGTGTGTGTGTGGATAAGAGGGCCGAGGTGGCGGGTGTCCGAAGGTATGGGTAGAAGGTAGGGGTCCAACATCAGTGGTCCAGCCCTCGTCACTGGAACAGCAGCATCTGAAACAATTTCACTCCCCAAGAAGATAGTGGGACAGGGGACAACATGTGGATCGCAAAGTACATAGAGATGAACTGTAGTTCAATATTCTTTACAGGGAAAGCAGGAGAAGTGAGAGGATAGTGCTCAAGTTCCCCAATTATATTTGCTACTGAGGCAGCCTGACTAGAACTGTGACGTTAGAGTCTGACCATAAGCTAATTCAAAGAGGAACGTTTTGAGCCTAATCTTAAATATAGAGACTATGTCAGCTTCTTTGACATGAGCAGGGAGCTGATTCCATAACCAGGAAGCTTGATAACTAAATGCTCTGCCTCCTATTGTGCTCTTAGAGACGGAACCACCAAAAGTATCACCTTGAGAGCGAAGTGAACAGTTAGAATGATACAAACCTACTTCATCTCTGATGTAAGAGGGGCGTATGTCATTTAAAGCTTTGTAGGTTAGAAGACGCATTTTAAATTAGATCGTAAGCGCAACAGGAAGCCAGTAACTGCGTTTCCACCCTCTTGTTTTTAATGCGCATTAAGAAGTATCGAATAAGTCCAGGGAGGTGGAAACGGCAAATATCGCATTTAGAATCCCTAATGCGCATAAAAGTTTATACGTTCTCTAGAGGTGTATTTTCTTTTATGCGCATAACGGATTAAGCAAATTTTGAAAGCTGGAAACGCAGTTATTCGCATTAACTCATTAAGCGAATTAAAACCCACGGGAACCCCGGGTTACATACCTGCTGCAGCGGTTCTGGAGGAGGGACTTGGGTGATAAACAAAGCCAAAATAATCCATACAGACTGGGTAGTTTTGTCCAAAATGCTGCAGACACGCAGCACCGTTACACCACAAAAACAGCTCATGTTTGTTGAGGTCCGTCGATCAAAACAAACCCGGAGAAACACACCACTGTTTGATCAAAAAACTGCGTGAAAGTTTATGTTTGTCCAACACTGCGGTGATTCAGAGCTCGTCCTTTCCACGGCGGAGGATTTGTGTTAAAAACAAAGACAGCAGCCTTTTATTTTCGCTGTTAAACAGATCCATCGCATCAATAAAGTGATAACCGGGTAAAGTTTGCAGAAGACGGAGCAGTCTGCCGCTAACAACTTAATATTGAAGAATCTGCGGCTGTGAAAAAAAAAAGTAAAACCAAACAGACTGTGCACGTAGCGCCCTCTGCTGGATCAGCGGTGTTATGACAGCTCATGTTGCCATAACAACACCCAGATATGCGCTTTGATGGAAACGATCTTTAATTCGCCTTTTTTATTTGCTTTACTAATGCGACTTTAGACAATATGCGCATTTTATAAGGGTGGAAACGCAGTAAGTGATACAACTTAATTTTGTTGTAATACTATTCTCTACTATTCAGAATCACTTTTTGTAGCAATTTTGATACAAACTAGACATTTAATTGTGACATCACGCTTTTCTACGCTGACAGTGTCTGCTACAGATATATGACCGACCAATCAATCATTGCTCCTGGTACCACCAGACCCCCCACCCCATTTCTCTCTCCTTTCGTCTTCTAGCATTAACAACTCAATTTGAAATTGTAAAGACATTCATTTAGGCAAGGAATGTTAATTTATGTCAGCCACACATTAATGTCTACACTACCAGTCAGTGACGAGCACATATATGTTGTATATTGAGATTTGGAGCACTTTTGTCCTGGTTAGACTCCCGATGGCTGGAGACTAAAAATATTTCCTCTCTAATTGTGTTAACTTTTAGTTTTTGCAAACAAAAGCCTGGGGTATGTACAAAGCCCACAACAGAGCTAGCATTTTTTGTTAAATTACTATATTTTTGACTTGTAGACTACCAAGTTGTCATATCTAAAAGCTTTACATCTACACTTAAGCTTAAAATACAATTACCTATAGTAAGTTAAATTAATGTAATCATTAAAGCATAGATAAATGGATACACAATGAAATACATAAATGACTACAAGCACTAAGAAGCATTTTTGAAACACATTCAATAACCTAGTTTTCTATTCATTCAGGCTCCTAGCTCAACAAATGTGTAGTGCATTAAAATATTCAGAAAATGTTACATGCTATAGCTGCATCACAATTTCATTTTAATTATTCTTGTTCTGTATGGTAATAAGGGTGCAATCCGCTTTGAAATTTATGCAAGAAATAATTACAATCAAATGAAAGTAAGGAACAAAAAGATTACAATCAGTAGGTAGCATGTAGCGTGGAAAAGACGCTGGTTTTAACCTTCTTGTTTAGTGGTAATTGCTGCCCATAATACAAAGAAAAACGGTGACAGGAACATCAGAGCTGTATTAGATGTTGCTGCATATCATCTTTTTGATCTTTTGCAGATTAAAATAATTCTGACACCTCACCAAATCACTTTCATGCTCCTCACAACATGACTCATAAGCGGCGGTCTCCACTGTTGTCAAACTCTAGAGCAAGGATGCTTTCATTTTTTAGTCTTTCACACATGACTTGGCGGCTGCATGTAAATTGGATTATTGCAGAGTTTTCAACAGTGCTTGCAGAAGATTGTTGCTTGAGATGAGACAGATGCTTTTTTGGTTATGTGTTTATGTAAAGGTTTAGTAATGGTTGAACAATTTTATTTCCAAGTTTACTTTCTTGACATCTATGTCCTATAAAAATGTCTCTCAGAGTGCTAATGACCTTTCACTAGGCAGACAGTAGACCAAATCTCAGTTCAAAGAGATCATTGATATCTAACACGTGATTTATGATAAAGTGTCTCAGACTCAGGCTCAGACTCACTGTGATTGTGGAATCTGCATCCAGAGGGAAAAAACAAACTAGTGATGTACCGATCCAATACTGGGATCAAATATCGGCGCTGATCCATGACATTTTGCTGTATTGGATATCGGTTGAATGATATCGATTCAGCTGATATCTTGGTTGTGCTTTTAATTGGATGCCATAAGACTGTTACATAACAATATAGGACCAATCTGCTTATGAGAGATTATTATTTGATATCTGATATTGGTAAATACCTAAAGCCAAAGCATCAAAATTGGTATCAAAACTGAAACATCTGGATTGGTGCACTCTCAAAAATAAATACAAACATATGAATCTTAATGTTTTCAGCGACTTGTCTCAAAAAGGTCATGGGGAGGTGTCAGTCTGGTCAGTGTTTTCTCTGTTGGTGGATTGAAATTAGTGTACTTTTTATTTACTTATTGGTAGAAAAATCCTAAGGTTTTGAAAACTTATAATTTAATTCCCAAGTCGTGCGCATTCACAGAAAAACAAGGTAACATTTTATAATAAGGTAACATGAAGACGGTGTAGTCCCTCATTCATCCGGGAGTGATCCATAGTAGAAATCTTCAAATGACAGATTGAAAATGACTTACGGATGAGAGTCGAAACGTCTTGATCTTCGGAAACACTGTCCAGATGACTACTTTTAAGACTTCTACTAAGGTGACATGAATTCATTGATTATCATCACAAAGTCATGAAATGTTAATGAGAAATTAATGCATGGAAGCTTTGATTTTTTTATTTAAAACCCAAAGTTTTACTAAGTTTTATTATAAGGCTAGATTATGTTTTGTTGGAATCTTTGGTGAAGGAAATTCATGATGACTCATGATATTCATGCATGACTTTCAAACGTCATGATGAATTACTCCCTTTGGTTCAAATATCATAGAACATATCCCTGTATTCATAGTAGGTTTAAAAATCATCGTTAACTAACATGATTTCTATGTTTGTTAAATGAAGTGATGGTGGAATTCATGAATGAATTCATTCATTAAACCACTTGAATTCACGATAATTCATAGTTCTTGATGACTCATGATGAACTAATGCATAAATACATCATGAATTCATCATAATGTCATGCAATAATTCCTCATGAACATATCATGAAAGCATGATGATAATCAAACGAATCAGGTCCTCTATTATAAAACGTTACCAAAAACAGTTACATCAGTGACGCTTCTGCTTACTTCACACATGCCTGTATCTGAACCCAGCATAGTTTAAAAGAGTGACATCAATTCAATAAGCTCAGGCTGACAGGGACACAGCAATACAACCCCACACAGCTGCACACTCTATATCTCTGTTAACTCATTTCCCCTCCTGGCTTCCTCCTCTCTCCTCTGTACACCCAAGCTCAGCAATCCAGAGTGATGACAATTTTGTTTTAGCCGGATGAATCTGCTGTCTCTGATGACCCAAATTTTTATGATGTTTTTTTTTCTATAATTCTGCACTATCAAGAAAAATGGAGTAAAAGAAAGGAAAAGTAGAAAAAGTGTCAATGTCAAACGACTGCTCAAATGAATTTCACTTTTTAGAGTTTTACGTAGGCAGAGTGTTATCTTGACTTTTTTCAAAAATTGACGTATCAAAGGAGTGGTGATCTTGGATTCTCATTAAGATTAGATCAAAGCAGAGAATAGGGGACTACAGGATGACCACTCATTGACTACCTCTATGTGGGTCATTTGATTCACTTAATGCCAGAGAGACATGTCACCGGTGATGTGTCAAATTTGCAGTGACATGACACGAGAAGCTTCAGGCTGGAGCCAGGGATCTCACTTTCAAAGTGACTTTATTTGGCTTCAGCCTTGTTGGTTCAGCCCTGTCTTGGCACTGTGGGCTAATTAAGATGATCTATCTTGTATTGTAATCCGAAATGCCAATGTTTGTAATGATTACAATATATAGTACAGGGGTTGTCAAACATGTCTAGAGACTAATACTAAAATGACTGTAGTATATCAGATATACATATTTTGTGGCTGAATAGATGCAGGGCTCCCGCATGTTCTTAAAAAGTCTTGCGATTTAATTTAGAAATAGGAAATTTAAGGTCCAAATTATCTTAAATTTGTCAACATTAAATCTTAAATTTAAAGTAGCTTTTTTAGATCTTGTACTTCAAAAATATTTATTTACGAACAAAGTCAAATGAAGAATGTGACTGTTTGTGTCAAAGATATTGTATTGGGATGTCAGGTAAGAGATGCAGTGCAGTGCAGAGGTGCGTGCTTCAGAGACAACACAGGGTCACTAGATGGCGTACTTTTATCACAACACAAAATCAGCGTATTTTGAGCACAACTTCACAGCTATTTTTAGTAACTATGTTACGCCGTGCATTTAGCACGATATGAAAAGCGTAAAAATGACACGAGATTTCACAGCGTCAAAAAGGGACGAGTTTGATTGAAGCCACGTGGGGACGTTTTCTTCAAGTGAAACACGTAAGTTCAGGCATAAAGTTACTAAAATGGGTAAGATTAGGTCTGGGGCTTGGGGCAGGTTAAGATTAGAATCAGGATTTCATTTACTGTATATTCATAAATAAGAACACGTCTTAACAACCACCATTGAAATGAATGGGGACTGTGACGCGTACTATAATTGCGCAAAACAGCTGTGAACTCGTGCTAATCATAGGTAATTTACATGTTGTGTAATGATGTGGTATGTACGCTTTCTTGTGAGATCGGGCTTACAGAGAACATGAGCTTAGCTCAGCACGAATCGCCCCACAAATTGGGGACTAAACAAGAACTACTCAGCTTCGCCAAACCAAAGACATGTTTAACTTAGCGAGCGAGTTTGAACTTAAGCTCACTGAGCAGTACCACAAATTCAACACTTCGGGCTGAAAATGACTTTGCTATCGCCAGCGCTGCAGATGCGGCTCACTGTGCGTAATGGCAAGTGGCTTTCTCTGCCTGCTTTTTGTGACATTTTCTTTATTTATACAAGGTGCCCAATAAATTTTGGGTATGTAGTGAAAGTATCAGCTTCCATGTTCGAAGAACTCTCTTCACTATAGCTTTGAGTTGATAGCCACTGCTCTCACAAAGTTCTGTAGACTTTATAGACCCAACATACTGAAACGAAAGCAAAGAAGAGTTGTGGAAAGCCCTAGTAATCGTCTGTGTGTGCTGTTTTGTAAAGGACTACATAAAGCTGGTCACTGCAGATGAGTGCAGTGATGAAGGGACAGGTACGCACCATGTGACAGGTGCAGGCATGCATCAAACTGGGACAGGTCTCTACAAATATGTTATATTTGGTCAGAAATAATTGAAATTCATGTAATTTTGTGAGCGTGCAGTCTTAAATTTCATATTCTGGGTCTTAACGTCTTAAATGTATTCTACAAGTTATGTAGGAACCATGGGATGACACATAGGCCAAGGACATGTAAATAAAGTCATGCCAAAGTATATGATTGATGCACTTGAGAAAGTAGTGAAAGTAGTACAAAAGAGATGACAGAAATAGAACAAATTCTGGGTTTTCATGAAGTGTTTAGAATGATCTTGATCTATGAAAACTAATATGACGACATGATAATATTATAGATCCTAACTACTAGTTTTAATGTTATTTATGCAATGTTTTGCTTGGACATAGCTCATGACCTCACTGGACCTCTGTTATGTGGCTATTGCAGTTGTATAGACAGCTCCTCTGGCTCACTCATGATGGGGTAAAAATGAGATCTGGTTTACTGAAGCTTTACAATCCCCTGTTGACCCATGTGGGCTTGCGCTCACATGCATTTTCCTCCAGTACAGCACACTGAATGGAGGCATATAATGTGCTTGATAATCGGCCTGATGTAGCCATGACCCAGACGATAAGTTCTGCTTTGCCAATACTCAACGAATCCCTTTTTTGTATTGAGGGTTTTGTGTCTAGGCGTAAAAATCCCACACACTCCACTGGTTCAAATACTGTGCTTCCTGACAGGACTCTTCTTTGACCTCATCGCTAATTAACATTCCTGGGGCACATCTCAGTAACAATTCAGAAAGATTATATTAATATTTCTTATCTTTCCTGCAGGGAGGATTTGAATGATATAAATCCCTCGCGGTTGCAAGAGAAAGGGATTGGAGTCTTGGCCCGACTTAAAGGTGTCCAAGGAGTGTGTGACTGGCGTAATCCTATCATCTGGGCAGTCAGCAGCTCTGCGGAAAGGTCCCAGCGCACTATAAATCACATACTTCATCTAATACATGCAGAGAATTATATCACCACATTAGGGCCACAGCTGCCATCAGCAACACCACCACCACCCACATCTCACTGCGTCATCTTCTACCTCACACACACACATCAACTAAAAGATTTTGACGTTTGAGTGAAATCTGTAATATTATTTTACGTTTCCTCTATCGTGTTTGTCAATCATATCACCACAGCAAAAAACAATATTTAAAGGGTAAAAAGTAAAAATAAAGTGACAAAAATACTTTCCATTTTCTTTAACTCAATACCATTTCAGTTCTGTTATGTTGTCATAAAAAACAGCTCACAACATTTCTTAACAAAGAAAGTCTTGTATTCAGTGCTAATTACACTTCAAACCATGTGAAAGAATACAATAAATTGGGCTCAAATACAAAGTATCTAGGGCGAAATCTCCTTAAAGGTGCACTTTTGATCAAAAAAGGAGATGAAAAAATGCAAGTTTCTGTTATTAATAGCAGTTACTAAATAGTAATTGTAAAACTAATTTTTGTTTGTTTGTTTGTTTGTTTGTTTTTGTTTTCACTTTAAGTGGGCTTACATGCCACAAAATGATTATTTGGCCTGTAGGAGGGCGTTTTTGGATGTTTCCTTGCAAAAGATGTTCTTTTTGCTGTAATTTTCACATTACGACATAAAACATATACATCCCCATTGAGAATGTCCAAATTCATCCAGTTCAAATAAAAACATTTCATCTATCCTATCCCCA
Source organism: Mugilogobius chulae (assembly GCA_038363315.1). NCBI lineage: Eukaryota > Metazoa > Chordata > Actinopteri > Gobiiformes > Gobiidae > Mugilogobius > Mugilogobius chulae. Next base: position 18,729,328 of record CM076409.1, read on the forward strand.
TGGGCCAAAGTAAAGTGTGGCAATAATTATATGAATCATTTTTTTGACATAAATAAATGTGTCAATACATGTTCAAAAACATCTTTAAATAAATAAATAAATGTGTCAATAATTATTTTAAAGAAACATAAAAAATATATATTTATTTCACTATTTCATTTCTTGATTGTGCTGCGATCTTTAAATGAATCTGTCATTCTCAACTCATTAAACTCAGTGGGCAGGACTTCCTCCGCTCTGGATCAGTCCATTTCTATGCGGGAGTTCCTCCCTGGTCCATGTCTCACTTGTTATCGCTGATATGAGTACTCTGTCTCCGCCTGCAGTCACTGAGCGCTCTGCAGAAGTGCTGCTTCAGGCTTCTGTCTTTGCCTGGGACAGATCATCGGTCCTGGGGTTAGTGCGGAGCCAGACACGGCCTCTGAGAACTCCAAATACCCACCCAAGCTTGTTGGATGGGTATTTGTTTACGTGATCTGGGCCTGGAGTATGTGCTGCAGCAGGTGGGTTCTGGGCGTTGTGAGACCATGGATCTCACTTGCCGTTAAATGTTTTAGTTGTATTTTTACTGCCTTATTTCAAATAAAGTGTCGCCTTTTCACACAAAAGAGCTGTAGGGGGAGCACTACTGCTTAAATTCCTTTTTTCTACTCAAATGATCACAAACTTTTAATTTGAATTAAAAATAAAAACAAAATGCATTTATCTAGGATATAAAACTTCTGTGGTACTTTGTAATTATGCAGCATATTGATTTCCAGATTTGATGCTCTGAGGACAAAATGGAATTGCCACATGTGCACACAGGGACTAGAGAATCAGGGCCAATAATTGTTTGATATCGGAAATTGTAAATATCGACTGATACCAATACCAATATATCGCCGATACACTAGGCTTCTAAAATCTGTGCTTAGCACTTTGTTAGCCACAATCTTTCATATACTGAACATTGGAGCTTCAATCTGAAACATTCCTAAATCTAAAATTTGAAGTCATTAATCCTCGTCAGAAAAAACAGCTTTCTTGATGCTACACTACAGAACAATTAATGATCTCAGAATTGCTATTTTTAGGCAAAGTCCTTGAAAAAATCCATGCATTTGGCTAGCCCAGGGGTTCCCAAACTTTTCAGACCGAGATCCCCAAAACAACCAAGCCAACAACTCGCGACCCCCACTTCAAAATCAGTTAGACTTTTCTAATGATTTCAAGTTGTATCTGGTCAAAAGAGGGTCTAATCTTAATTATTTTAGTAGTTTGTTGTGTTATTTGACAGAAAATCATTACAACATACTGCTTTCAAAGTAAATAATTGATTAAATACAGAATAGTGTTTGTAAAATTACATCTTAAGATTATCTTGTGACCCCCAGAATTTGCTTTGCTAAACCCCCAGCCAGCCTATGTTGGCCTGCTCACCAGCCTATCCAAGAAAAATTCCGAAAGCTGCTGCTTGAGTTCTGAGTAGAACCAGAAAGTTCTATCACATTAGTCCTGTGCTCACAGTCAGGTCTTTGCACTGAATTCTAATAGCTCACAAAGTAGTTTTTCAAAGGAGCTCTGCTTGTGTTTAAGTCTCTCCATAGAATAGCTACAAAGTACACCTCTGAGATGTTAGTGTCTTCTGAACCATTTCGGACTTGTGTCCAGAATTAGGACTAGGGATGCACGTTTTCACTTTTTTCTTTAACCGTTAGTTGGAGCTCTTCACGGTCAATAATCGGTTAACCGGTTACGTAAACACAGTACTTTTTATTGTTGTTATTTTCACTGGACGTGTTATAATTGAGCACAGCAGCGCTACGAGAGTGAACGCAGAGCAGAAACAGCGATAGGCCTTTGAATTTGGCACAACACGACTGAATAAAAACCTTTATAAACACTGTTTTAATGCACTGTTGCACTAGGTATTTAATAAAACGACTCATAAATAAGGTGTCACGTTTTAAAGTTGCTGGCTGCTAATGTTAGCCTCTTACCTTCGACAGCTCTGACCAAATCTGAGTAATCCAGTCTGTTTTCTTCTCCAACGTAAAATCCAAGTGAATAAATCCTGCATGACTGATATTAGTTCATAAACACCGCACTGTCACGCAGGTCTGCTCAGTCCTTATGAGATAAACAGTGTTTATGTAGTTTTAGCGATCTTTCTTTTCACTCTGACAAACGCAGAGCTGTTCAGGGGAAGTTAGCGCCATCTGCTGGAGCAACTGTGTCAGTTAGCCAGTGAAAGACGTCTAACTCGGTTACTCCATTAGTCACGGTTAACCGGTTAATCGATTAACCATGAACATCCCCAATGAGGACTATACATTAGTCAGTTTATTTCATGGATCTATATTATGTGGATAGGACATTGCTAGTTTGTAACTGTTATAAATCAGCCCCGGTGGCTGCTTCATTGGTACTGCAGCAGGAAAATCCCTTTGCAGGCTAGAAAACATTTTTTCTCTAGAGCCCAATGCAAACACAAACTGCTCGTGTTCGGCAGAAGCAGCATCTACAGCTTTAAGAACGGTCGGATTTTGTGGCAATTACCATAGTTTCACTTCTTAAACTTTTTTTCCGATTCAAAAAGTTTTAGTTTCGTATAAAACAGCTTTTTAAGTTTTAGCTTTGGCTACCACTGCTCGCTAGAACTCCCGTTCTGATTGGTTCGAAATTTCAGAACATCACGCTCCTCGCGCAAAGAGTTATGGGTGAAACACAACAGCATATGTTCCATAGCCTGTAATGCACCTTACAAAAGGTAAAGCTAATGTCTGCCATCATGCCTGGCAACAAATGTCAGTGAGCAAAAGCCATCGACACACAGGGCCTGCCATCTTTGAACACCGACTATTGACCTTGTTGCCTAGTATTTTTCATTTTTTCACAGTCACATATTCTCAAGCCATGACCTTCTAAAATAATGACAGATCCTAAATGTGATGCTCTTTTCATTTTCACAATGTTTGCTAAAGCTGCGACTGAGTGGAAATGAGCCTACATTCCGTGTGGTAACCAGGCAGTTCCTACTTCTCTTTTCTCTCTCTCATGTATAGGTTAGCTGGAAAGATTTAGGGGATTTGCACACATTGGCCATGTTGCTGGGAGACTGAGAAGATGAATTCAATGATTTCATCTCACACTTGAAGACATTTACATCAAATCAGAGTGTTCTTTATGACTTACGGAGAGAAAATGCATTTATATATCAATTATAAGCACTGATGATTCTTTTTCATTATTTAGTAGACAAAAGCAAAAAGCAAATGGCGGAAAAATGACTGAAATTGTGAAATTGTGGAGAAACCAAAAAGAGACCCTTCTTATCTTTGCCATTTCTTTAAAGAGTAAGATAACCAAAACTCTTCAAGTGCAGCCAGCCTCCACTCAGTAGTGATAACAACAATTGCATAATGAGACTATCCTGAAGCTTGGCAGAGTTCTCGACTTGAAATCACAGGTTGCATGTGGGCGAAGCTGAACAATAACATGTTTGAAGTGAATTTGTTTCGAATGTTATTAGAATTACCTCCGTCATTCTCATGAATGTTTATTTACTCAAAGAACTGTCCTCAAAATGCAGACACTTTCCCTTTTACTGCTGATTAATGTACTGTACACATCTTAAATTTGCTAGATTATGAAGCACACAGTGGCACATTTTCATTATCAATAAATAGATTCTGTATATGAGTTACTTGCTGTTTTGCCAAAGGAAATGTACCTTTATAATGGTTGGCCATCAAATTTTCTCTTTTTAATGTTTTTAGATAGATAGTTTTGAGTTATGATGACTTTAGTATATTACATAATTTTGAGTAAGTTTCCATAATAAACCCTACATCGTCCTCAAAATTCAGAAGGTTACCTATCATCCACTGAGCATGATCCCAAAAAAAGTGTATATTGGCATCAGCCATTATGAAACCAAGAAGGTTCAGGGTGGTATCTTGCCATTTACTTAACACATTAACTTTTCTTCTGTTGGCTGCCAGTAGGTATCTTTGGACAAAAAGATTTCTATTTATAAGCCTATATTAACCCTCATGTTTCATGGGTTTATGCAAACCAAAGCAATTAAAAAAGACTAAGTACAACTTATAGCCAAAACATGTAACTGGTTTCTGTGATCTTATTGCACTAGTCATTTGTCATGTTGTCAGATGTGCAGAAAGACACTGAAATGTCTCGCTTCAGTTAGACCTGCTCTCTTATCATGCCCCTCAGTGCGTTCTGGAAGACCTACTTGCAGCCAACAGAAGAAAAACACTAATGCTGGCTTAAAGATGGGCAAAACTTGGCTCTCAATGTCCGAATGTCAGAAAAAGTTGACAAGATAACTTAGACAGTCTTTGATTTTAAACATCAGCTTTAGTGACGTTTGTGAATTTGTTGGAAATATTTTTGAATGTTTTGAAATGGTATCTTTTTCAACTGTGGAAGAAATTGTTGAAAATATGCTCCCTGCATTCAATCCCCTAAATCCTATCTCAGCTTGTCTTTTTGAAAAAGTTTTTTATTCTTTTAGTTTCTGGGTAGTTAATGTGTTGATTTGATCTTTAATGTCTGGATGTGTGCATAAAGAGCTTGCAGCGGTATACCTATATTCTTAAAAAATTATCTTGACCCTACTGTCGAATCACAAAATTGCCTTTTGTTTCCAAGGTATTAGAAGGAGTTGTCTTAAAACAGTCACATCTTGATGAATATGATAATACTAACGGGCTTATCCCACTACATGCAACTCCGCTCCGCTCCGCTCCGACTACCGGATCAACTGCGCAGCTGTTTTAATGAATGAAGACCGTTCCACATCCTCCGTGTGCGCTGCGCAGGGCTTCGCCTCAGCTCCGTCGCTCCGTCGCCGTACGACCACAATACGCATCAAGGCTATTTTCTTCTCCGCCCGAGTCCGGCCAGGTCAATCTCCGCCAATCAAAACGCACCAAACAGGAAAAAGAAAGAGTACTATGTCCGGATTTACAAAGTAAAATCAGTCCGCACGTACTTTGATTTGATCAGATAACGAAAAGTTCGTAGTTTTACATAAAGTTTCTTTGATATTTGGACACAGCAGACTCTTCACTACAGACTATGTCACTGATACATAAACAGGACAACGTTATTGAGTTCGTGCTCGTAACAGCCTCTTTACCCTCAGCGGAGGAGGAAAGCATGTCCTTCTGTTGTGATCACGTGAAACACGAGTCGTCTGTGCTCCTGATATAGTTATTTGACCTTCAACGAGGACTTTTATTTCACAAACTCGTGTTTTTGGCGCATGCTCTTCTTGAACTCCTCGGGGGCAACGCAGCCCTGCGAAGCGGACTGGAATGGAGACAGTGGGCGAGGGGTCTGCGGCAACTTTCGGAGGCGGACCGGGGTGGAGCGCAGATGCATGTAGTGGGATCCCCCGCGTAAGAAGCTTCAGTCTGGTTTTAAAGTTGGACATAGCACAAAGACTGCCCTTTTTAAAGGAAATAGAAGTTGAGCTCAATCCGTCAGGTAAAATTGTTTGCCAGAGTTTGATAACTACTCGCGCGCAGCTTGTGGTTCGTAATTTTCGTCAAGCCTTACATCACGCGCATGCTCACTCAACATTTGTTCGGCGACTGGCTGCTGTTTGGGTCGTGTTTGTGGGAATGCTTTTTTACATCAATATGCCCCAATGAGACTTGAACAGACGCTGCGTCACTCCTTCCCCCAACAGCGACTAGGATTTGTGATGGTGTAAAAGACCATTTAGCACAACTTTAAAACGGTTTCATTCTTTCTTTGACTGACAGATCTTTCACGATTGAGCTAGGGCAGTTTTCTACAGTGTCCCCAAGGAAGAATTTTAGGTTCTGTTCTTTTTAGTCTTTAAATGCTACCTCTGGGATCCATCTTTGAGACACACAACATTGATTATCACTGCTAGATGATATGCAAGTCCATCCAAACTAACACCTCTGAAGCACTTGTTGACTGATATTCAGAATCAGTTGCAGTTGAACTTTTTTAGTCTAAATCAAAACAAAACTGTAATAGTTGTTTTTGGTACCTGTTACTCCCTACTGAACCAAGATTGTGCCATGGGACCTCTTGGCTCCAATAAAAAATAATTTTCTAGGAACTTGCTATTTTCAAGAATAAGTTTTAATTTAATAAGCAAGTGAGTTCTATACTCAAATCACCTAAAGTTTTTACCTAAAGTAAAATCTTACATTCCCAAATACATTTTGAACAAGCCATTCATGCCTTTGTGACCTCACGACTGGACTATTTTAACTCATAGGCAGTAGAGGTAAGATGGGACCTAAAAATCTAGCTCGACCCGGCCCAGGCCCGCTGGTATTAAAGCCCGACCCTGTCCGAGCCCAACCAATCAACTTGATTTGCAGGCCTGAGCCCGAAGCAAACCCGAATTTTTATATTTTATTTGTGAGGAGGGGGGGGGGGGGGTGTTCACGTACGCAGGGCATGCTCTGGCTTTGCGGCTCCTGTTTAGTTCAGCGCCTTCTCTGTTTTATCCAAATTATTTATTTTATAACAAGTATTCCTTAGTTTAGTATCCATACATCGTTTTAGGACAGTCGTCCCTCGTTTATCGTGGGGGTTACGTTCTGAAAATAACGCGAGAGGCGAAATCGCTAAAGGCGAAATCCGCAAAGTGGTCATGTTTATTTTTTTACAGTAATTTCAGTCGCCAATAGCCTAATATGACTGTTAACCACACACGTTACACTTTTCTCAAACAGGCATTCACATTTTCTCTCTTGTTTAAACAAACAATAGTGGATGCGCGGGTTCGTATGGATCAGGTCTTATGCGTGGCCAAGACGTTTTTGGACATTGTGAGTGGATACGGCTCTGCCAAGACTTTAAAAATGCGTGTTCGTTTTGTGGATTTATTTCTTCAGGGAACCCAGGTGCCAAAGCGTGACATGGATTATTCTCAGTGAGGTAAGTGTTTATGCTTAGCTGTAGGGATGCACCAATACCACTTTTTCTGATTCCGATCCGATTCCGATACTTTATTTTCCTGTACTCGTCGATACCGAGTATCGATACCGATACCAGGCATTATTTTTCTTAGAGGTCCAGAAGCTGTTGTAACTCTCATTATTGGTTATATTGAGGGAACATCACAACATTCTCCATTTCAATACTTTGAACAGATGGAGGGCAGCTAAAATTATTTTGCTTGAAGTCATTTTTTGCTGTAATAAAGAAAGGAAATGGTTCTAGTTATTAACAGAAATCACAACATTGTAAATCAAACTCAAGGCCCGGGGGCCAGATGCGGCCCTCCACCTCATTTCATGCGGCCCTCAAGGTCTTATAATCTGGGCGTCTTAATGAAATGATTTGTCTAAAACTCAAAGAGTAAGTCATTTTCTAGACTAATGCAGATGTATATTCAGTAAATGTCGCTTCAAATAAATATACAATAATCAAATACAATTAATATTTAGAGTATTTCAAAGATTAGTAAGGTTAATTTTAGTTACATTTGGCCCTTCGAGGACAACAAAGATGCCAATGTGGCCCTTTGTCCAAATGAGTTCGACACCCCTAGGCTTGTCCTTTTAGCAGACAGCCTTAAAAGCCCGGTAAGATTTTTATAAAGGCATGCCTTGTAGCCTACTAGTTGCACACTAAGATTATTATTTGTCAGACAGTTGTAAATCTCTGCAAAATGCGTTAAAATAAAATATTCTTATTTATTTAGAAGCACAGCGTGACTTCTGATGCGTCTCCTTTCTCACATCTGCGCTCCACCGCAGCGCTTAGCATTAGCCGCTTTAGCACAACAGTGAGTTTTCCTTCTGTCACCACGATCACTTTTTGGACAATATGGACATACTATGCCTCTTTTGAAAGCTTACTTTCTGCACTGTTCAGTTGCTAGATTTCTTTCTCAATTGCAAAAGTCATAAAGCATGCACAAGCACAGAAGCGCCAGCTACGTTAGTCGCTACATATCATAAACAGTTAGCCTATGGCTAACTGGGGTGATATCTGCAACTAACAAACATTTAGAAGTTATAAATGTTTTCCTTCTTCATGTGTTACATCTGACATTAGGTGATTTAGTCTGTTTGAGAGTTGACTTTAGGCTCATGTGAGATAATATGAACTGTTCAATGCAGAGCTCACTGCTGTAGCTGGCTGCAAGTCAAGACTCCGCACGGAGCTACATGGTATCGGGACCAATTTTACGAGTACGATACCCGATACTGGTATCGGTGCATCCCTACTTAGCTGCAGCTCAAAGGTGGGTTCGTTCGTTGTGGTAGTTTTGTGTGGTAAATGCAAGGCTGTAGTGTTTTGAACACAGAGTTAGTGCGTTGTTGTTGTATTTTTTTAAAAAGTCAGCGAGAGAGAAGCACGAGCCAAACCCAACCCGACCCGAACATAATAATTTACATTTTCGGGCTTAAGATCTTACCTTTAATAGGCAGTGACCAGGTCCAGATGAATCAATCAATCAATCAATCTTTATTTGTATAGCACTTTTCATACATTTGTATGAAAGCACAAAGTGCTTCACATAATTGCAACAGATAAAAACTCACATCCATACAAAAAAAAACCCTAAAAAACATGAAAACAGAACAACAAACTTTAAAAGAAATAGAAAAAAACAGAAAACCCCCCTTATGATAAAAAAAAGAATACAAATTAAAACTTGGCAGACAAAGCTCCTAATATATATATATATATATATATATATACACATACATACATACATACATACATACATACATACATACATACATACATACATACATACATACATACATACATTGTAGTGATTTTGTTTATTACTACAATATTTGGCATTGGCCTTACAACGGAAGCACCAAATATGTAGTGTTTTATTATATCTTGATAAATAGAATCCTAATAGAGATTATTATTCGGGGCACCACTCACCAAAGTGAGAAAAGTTGATTCTAATATCAAATATTTTAATTAATTAACAATTTATTGATTAATTAATTAATTAGTCTAATCTGAAGGTTGTAAGATCTTTCACATTTCCATTGACCCCATTCTGAAAATTAATCATGCACTTTACCCAAAACAAGTTGTGGTTTATGATGATTTATTGACCAGAAAATGACATACAGTGTTTAAATAAAGTATGCAGATGAGTTTCCAATAATGCACAATGAGTCTAGACTGTTTATCTAAATCTATTTTGCATTAACTGTGTCTGTACCAGCCCATGTGACAGTTTATACGACCAGTTCAAGATGGTGGACGTCCCTCTCCTTTTGTCTCTGTAGAGGTCGCGCTGTGGGAAGAGGAGCTCCTCATTGCTCCCTGCACGTGGTGTCTGGATAGACCGTGGTTGAAGTTGCAAAAATGTCCGTTTGCGTTGGTTCTGCCTTAAGCAATGTTCACATCCGAAAATGTGGGGAGAGATGAAGTTAGGGTGTGGGCCCAAAAAGTCTTTGTCTTTCCATCTCTGAGTTGAGGCTGAAAATTCTGAAAGTTCTCAAAAAGAAGAGTTTTGGCTTAATGGATCATGGTGGCTCTTGTGTGTGGCTTACAAGAAGTCCCAAAAGATCTGATCCAGAGGTGCCCAAAGTCTAGTGCTCCATTTTCTGCATCGAGACCAGGCTTCGGCCTATAGTCTCAGGATGCACATGTTCACCACTTCTCCATTGAGAGAACTTGTCCGAGCGGCTGCAGAAACTTGAAGAGAGTGATCTGAGTTGGGTGGTTAGGCTTAGCATAAGTCCAACCCACTTTGGCGGGGGAAGCTTGTGATGCTCTGGGGTATGTCTGTGTGTGAGCGGGGGTTTTATGAGCCTGATATCTTCAGGTCTCATTGTGCCTCGGCTTTTCTTACCAAAGTCCAGGCTATAAGGCACACATGTACAGCATATATACACATTATTGACATTGTCACACTTTGTACATAGCAATTCATCCTGTGAAAAAACAGTTCTGAATTAATAGTCTTTCTCTCCCAAAACCATCTGTCATCAGTATTTGGCTTGGGTCTTTCTTTGCTTTGCCCCGTGTCATCAATCACCATCACATTCCTGAGCGGGTGAGGGGTTGATGCATCCTGTGTTCCGTTGGACCTTCCAATTTTTGGGCAAAACGCTGAAAATTGATCAGATGATCAGATGTGCAGTGAATCTTTCACTACATACATACATACATACACACACACGCACACATACATATACACACATACACATACAGTATATACATATACAGTATATACATACACACACACATGCACATATACTATACATATGCATACATCTCAATATAAAGTATAAAGATAAAAAAGAATGATAAAAACTTTTAAAACAGATTTAAAATGATAAATAAATTAATACCATAAATAAATAAATAAATATAAAGTAAAAGCTAAAGTAAAAAGAGAGGTTTTCAGCTTACTTTTAAAAATATGCACACTCGCAGCGGACCTCAGGTCTTCAGGTATACTGTTCTACAGACGGGGGCCATAGAAACTGAATGAGGCCACCATAAGTTTTAGTTTGAACTCTTGGGACAGTTAAAAGATTACGACCTGAAGACCTGAGTGTCCAAGAGGGCTCATATGATAAAAGCAAATCAGATAAATAAATATTACTAAGACCGTTAAGAGCTTTGTAAACCAAAGAAGAAGAGGAGACACGCTGCAGCAGGAAGTTTACTTTGCTTCTCTGAGACACTTTTGCACACTGTCATTGAAAACACAGTCATTTAAAAACACAAGCTTTGGAGCAGCTGCAAACATCATTACACAGATATGAAAGTGGAAATTCTCATAACCCCTTTTTTAAAGTTGTAGCCCACATGCATGTGGAGGTTGAATGAGTATAGGACATGTTAGCTCTGTGGTGATTTTGGAGAGGCACATGTGGATTTAACACATTGATGTGATTGTGGTTTGAGAAGAAAAGGTGTCATAAGGAAAAGACAGTGGATGCGCGAGCTCCTGCCTGTGATGCGTGCATTTCTTAAACTTGGATCAGAATGTGCCCACTAAACATTTAATAAAGAGACTGCTGGTGCGGGGATTTTTCAGAGTGTCACACATATGCAGGGTCTAAAACTTGCGGTGAGAAGCGTGATCTTTCACATTCACTATGGTTTTAATGTTTTTTATATAAGTTGCTCTGTACTTTTTAAGGCTCATTTTGTGTGTAAGGGGGCTTTATAAATCAGACCCCTGGTTTATTAGTAAAAACACAAGGTCCCCTTTAAGCTGCACTTCTTCAGATTTGTGCTCCACAGTACAAGCACAATATTGACATATGGGGCCCTCCAGTTGGTCTGCAATGAGAGGTGCTTAGCTGGGGCTATAATCAACCATCGATTCATGTGCAGAATAAAACTGGGCTGCATCAAGGCAACTCTTTCCATTTTTATTAAACAATGATGTATGGTAGGTGAGGGCCGGGGCAACAGGCAGAGATAATTGTTTTGTTGGACTTCCCATCCTCGGAGCGGAGACATACAAGGTCATGCAATCTATAAGACATTTTCACTGGGTTAGTGACTAGTTATTCTACACAGCTATTTTTGGCTTCTTTTCTTTCGTTCCCACTTAAAAGTTGTGGTTGTCATAGGTGAGCCAAAGAGTCTTTTCGGGTAGTAGTGTAGACAAAATTATATTATTACAATATCGACACTGGGCCCGATCTCACAAGAAAGCGTACATTTACCACGACATTACGCAACATGTAAATTACGTATGATTAGCACAAGTTCACGGCAATCCTGCGTAATTATGGTACGCGTTGCAAACCCAGTTCATTTTAATGATGGTTGTCAAGATGGTTTTTTTTTTTTTTTTTTATGAATATTAACAAAATTCTAATCCTAATCTTAACAATCTCTCCCAAGCACCAGACCTAAATTTACCCAATTTAGTAAATTGATGCCTGAACTTACCCGTTTCACCTGAAGAAACGTCCCCACGTGGCTGCAACCAAAACTCATGTCATTTTTACGCTGTGAAATCTGACGTCATTTTTACGCTTTTTCATATCGTGCTAAATGTACGGCGTAACATAAGTACACAAAAAAGGTTGGAAATTGTGCTCAAAATACGTTGTTTTTGTGTCATGGTAAATGTACGCCCTCTAGTGAGACTGTGTTGCGTGAAGAGATGTTTTTGTGTGCTGACCGCTATGAGCTCTGTGAACCCTGCGCTCATCTGTACTGGGACTTAGCGAGCTCGATGAGCCCAGGAGCCTGATTACGGGAAGTCGTTGTTGTCTCTATCAAAAGGATTATTACATGGACACTCCGCTGGTTTTGAGCTTCCTAAGGTTTTCAGGCACAGATCAAGAAGTCTCATGTCTACATGCATTGAATCAAATCAAGTTGATAGCAAAAAAAACATGTATTTTCTTGTGAACTTGCACTGCTCCACTCTCATGTTCTGCACATGTGTAATAGGGTTCACTAAATTAATGGGATCAGACAAAACAGCGGCCAACACACAAAAACACCTCTTCACACCAACGTGACACCAAGACAGATCAGAGGCAAGATAGGACCCATAATCTTCTTTGGTGTTTTACATTACTGAATAAATGTTAATAAAGATAATGTGTTTTAAAACACCATGGAATCTTTAAGGAATTATGCCTTACTATTATTGCTTATTGTCTTTCTGAAAAAAAGCAATCTTAATTATCGTCAGTAATCTTTCTTAGTCAAAATTTGTTTCTTGAAGTTTAAAGAATATAATTAGGGCATTTTAAAAAATGAAATTAATGAGATTTTTTCATGAATTTAATTTCAACCTGAATAAATTAAAACCACGGGTGTTTATATGACAATGTCTGAATATCATTCTAAACAAAGCTGTTTTTTGAGCTACAATATTTATTTATATATATATCTTTTAAGTAGTGTATTTAACACAGCACATCTTTTGCTTTCCTGGTTATAAAAAGTAGAACTGCTGGACCTTAATTGGACCTTTGCTAATAGCTGAACTAAACATTAAATGTAGCAGTCTGCAATGCAGTGATCATTCTGGCTGTTTTCCATCAGGGCCCACCAGGACAAATTGTTCACTGCAGAAGCCCATTTAGGATGACCACATGTGGCTAAATTATAGATGAATGTTAATACAAACTGGTTGTGGAATGTTATTAAAGTAAGTCTTTCTTTTATCTGGTTCCCCTACAGTTTTTGTTATTTTAGTGTGACTTCAATATTCATTCCGAGTTTATAGGCTTTCTTTCCATCAATAGGACTGCCTTTGTGTAGCTCTATGCAAAGAAGTAAGTCATATTTAATCAAGATTGATTCAATTTTCTCAAACTAAGCTAATGAATCGACTTTTGGAAAATCAAATATTGGAGGTAGTCTGAAACCAATCCCCAGATTTAATTACACACTTATGCTGCTGCAGGTCTGTGTGCTGAGCTGGCTGTAGTGGAGCCTAACCTCACACACTGATGGTAGACAGTGATGCGGGCTCTGTCAGATATACTTTTATTTACTTTAGCACCTCCCTGATTGACAGTAAGCACTTGCAAAGGCCAGGACTAGTGCCCGCTAAGCTGATGTGTGTTTACACGCTTAGTTGACTCGCAGAGAAGCCTCAACTGCAGTAATGAGGCTGAGGTGCTGTGCCAATCTTATGCATTTTAGCTGTCTGACTGAAATCATATAGAAGACAAACACCAATCATGGTAAATCCATCACTTATGGATATGGTTCCAATCAGAAGCTCCCTACAATTCTGTTTTATACAGTACATTAAGAAAGCTTACAGAGTAGTTGGTATGTTGTGAAGAGGAGCCACTTTCTTTGGCCCAATGCAGAGGTTGCTGGTGATAAATAACTTTCTTATTGACTGATGAGCTCTACCAGACTCTGATGACCAGTGGAGTAAGACAGAGAGGAGGATATTGACTTCCATCTACCAGTACATTCACTTCAGTTCCACCAGGTAGCTAGATTTGTACAGAATATGGTGTTTAATCGCAAGTATGTTGAGATTATTAGATTTTGTTTAGGCAAGAAGAAAGATTTGACTCCTTCATTTCCTTTATAGTATGAAAACAGTAAGATTTCATTCTAAACCTGAGGTGGCCCCCACACGGCTCTTGACCCATCCGAGTGCGGCTCTTTGATTCTCACTCAGAAACGTTTATGCAGCTGCAAGTTTTCTCGTTTTCTTTCTCCCTGAATTACCAAGTTGTGCATGGTGTCAAAACAGAGCAGTTTAACAGATTGCGTCTTTTAAGAAGTGTTACCAAGGATGCTTGTTATTGGTCCTTATTTTGTGCAAATGCACCTTATATCCATGTAGAAAAAGTCCAAAGCATAGTAAATTAAAAGCATGAAAATCCTTAATCCTTAAGTTTTTACTTTTGCATGAATGTGGCATAAAATAGAAGCTTACACACTACCTCGACAAAAGTTTGTGCAGCAGCAGTGTTTTCTCACCCTGCTCACCCTGGTGGTGGCAGTTGGTGTGTGGTGTGGCTTTTTAGGGAGAACATAAACATTTCTTGACGAAAGAAAAATAAAGTTATTAACTCTTTGACTGCCAGCCCTATTGTGACTTTGACCCCCCTTCCTGCCAGGACTTTTTGCTAATTTAAGCAATATTCACAGCTCCACAAAAACCTTGTGCAACAGGAATTATGACATGTTGTACATCAAATGAGACCTACAAGTGTCTACTTTCATTTAAAAAAATAAATGTTATTCTACATTATTCCGTTCTCTTTTTATAGGCATTTGAAATTCCTTGTTTTCATTAGATTTCAGCGTTTGACGAGAAACTTCTGAGATAACGTCTTTTTCTAAATCAAACTTCATGTCAGTGTTATTTTTGTCTGTTCTACTTTTTGGTGAAAGAATATGAGCCAGTACAATGAAATAATGTTTTTAGGATAAAAATACAAGCTTCACGTGATTAAAACAATGAGGTCGAGTGTCTTTTTAATCTTTAAACCAACAAAAGCTGTGTTACAGACGAGGAGGCATCGCAGTACTTTTTCTACTTTCTGATACAGATTCTATAGATTCAGACACTTTCACAGGGCAAAGATTATATTTAACTCTCAAACATGAAGAAATACAGTAGTTTTACTTACTCTAACACTTTTGGATCGCTCACAGAAGAGAAAGTTTAGTTTTTGTCCTCCAGACTCGCTGCATGTGTCGTTCTCCTCAGAATCCTAGGTCTTTTCTTCATTTTAAAGATCAAGATCAAGATCATATCTGCTCTAAACTCACTCAACTGTGTTTTCAGTCCAAGATGTGTTGCCTGTAATCCGTTTGAAAAGAAACACGATCCTTTAGAGTCGGGTGATCACGTAAACACAGCCGACTGCGCTGCATTACGTAAACAGGAAAGACGTGCATCCGGGGTCCTGGGCTTTCCTCTGCGGCCTTCTGCTAATGTGATACTGCCCTCCGGTGGTGAATATATGAAAGTGCAACATGATTGTTAAATGCTGATGCACCGGACACGTGCGTCAGAGAACCCTCTATCGCCGCATATAATAAAAGCTTATGACGACAATTGTCGTCATTGCAGGCTACGGTTGGGTTCGTTATGACGACAATTATCGTCACTGGCAGGGAAAGAGTTAAAATGGCTGTTAAAAGTAAATGAGCTCAAAAGACTCTGTGAAATTCATTGCAACTCCGATGACTTTAACAAACAACAAAAAATATGGTTCAGTTTTAAAATTTAATTTCGATGGACAGATAAAAGGTGTGCAGCGCCACAGTCCAGAGTTCACTGCTACAGATGAGATGACAAATCAAACACAGAGCAGTTTCCCCAGGGCTCAGGTTCCATCAGAGATCTCTAGCAATTCTCTGTCTGCGCTAACCTGCTGTTTTTTCTTCTCCACTTTGGCATGCTATGCGGTGACATTTGGCTTCCATCACCATAGAAACAGGCTGGTGACGTCTCCATGCCAAGCTACAAGTTAGATCTGTGTAAAGGTGATCTCACTGATATTGCATGGTTTCAATAACAGTTTTGTTCATTTAATTTTCAAACATCAAAATAGGATTAGGCTTTGCTTGGATAAATATCCAAGCAAAGCATTAGAGATGAGCAGGTGGCGGACTCCCCACAGAAAAAAAATCTCCATAATGGACTTTTATTGCGTTCTCAGCCCCATTGCCTTTTGGTCTTGACTATTGCACAGACCAGATGAAGCTACAAGCTAAAAGCCATACCCTTTTAAAATGCAGTTAAAACATAGACAGCAGCAGAGCATACACTAACTAATCACAACAAACCTAATTTGGTGTTATGCTATATACAAATACAAACTAAAAAAAACAATGAATTCAAAATAACACTTTCTTTTAATTTTTTAAAACCAAAGTGTATAGTTGTATCGTGCAAAGAAGTGATGGTTTATGAACATGCTGAGATGTGGAAATGCTGATGTTGCAGCCAGACAGTGTTAATTGGTCTTCCTCGCACTACTTTGACTGTGGCCCTGATTCTGTCTTTTTGCTGGAGAGTGCGGAGGAGTGAGCTGTGCAGAGATCCTCAAGTTTTGACAATCACATTTCCATCGCAGTCTTTCTTGTTAAAACCTTGAAAATCAGCAAAGAAAGCACATTATTTTTTTGTTCAGAAAAGTACAATCAATTTTATTTGTTGGTTGACTATCTAGAAAAATATATACCATTAAATACAATTTAGAATCCCATGGCTTTGTTGTCTGAAGGCAGTACTGGACATTGTATTTATCTTTGCTATTGTTTGAATATACCCTGGAAACAGTTTGTTGCACATCCCTTTTGCAGTAATAATTCATTGAATCACATATTTTGCAAATGATGAATGCATATTGATAAAAAAATGTAGATTGCCCAGTAAAAATATCAAAAACAGGGATCACAGTGCTTCAAATTGTACTGTATTAGTGGTTTTCTGATCCCAGAAGATGAGGGAGGAGCCAATTTTTTCCCATTGATCATCTTGTACTTTATCATGGAATAGCCAAGTGTCACTGCACTAATGTTGTTTGGACTAGAGGTGGATTTTATTTTCCAAAATTAAGTCATCAAATCAATTTATTTTTGTATAGCCCAAAATCACAACAACAGTCGTCTCTGAGGACTTCCCAAGATTATTAATTTTAGCAAATATGAATAATAGGAAATGAAAATAAAACAATACATATTCAATAAAACAATACACATTCAATGAAACATTTGATCAAGCATGTCAAAGCAGATTATTAGTAGAGCAGATGAATGATTGTCCAGAACATCCCCTGTCCTTAGACCCTCCTTCTCGGCAAGGAAAAACTCAAAAAAACCCAAAGGGAAAAAGAGAAACCTCGAGGAGAACCACAGTGAAGAAGAGATCCACTCCCATGGACGGACAGGCTGTAGATGTAACTAAGGCAAAGTTATAGAGTTTATGTTTGTGGAGCCAGAGTCCATAAGCAGAGGGAAACGACTCGTCTAGCAGGATCAGGACAGGCCAATCCTGGAGAGGAAGGTGGGGCGGAGGTCCAAGCATCAGTGGTCCGGCCCACGTCACTGGAACAGCAACGATCTGAAACAGTTACACTCCCCGAGAGGGGAGTGGGGACAGGGGACAAAAGTGGTGCAATCTGCAGGGGATTTGGTTCTGGTTTATCCGTTCCTCTCTCTGATTCTGTTTCCCCATCTCTCCTACTTTTTTCTTGTCTTCTTTTAGCTAAAACTTAACAGAGATTGTGTCCCAAATGTGACTGCTCTAACTGTTCTTAAGTTGATTACAGCATACTGGCATCTGCTTTACAGTAAAATTTACTGAGTTAGCCAATAGCGCTTCATTCCACGCACAGTCTTGTTCTGATTAGGTAGTTAATTTCTCATGTCACAGATCTATGTGTATGAATGATTAGTAAAATTGTTGAAGTAAGCTTTTACTTATTTGTTTTGTGTTGTGTATCTCGCCCGTGTCTCATAAAGAAATGCAACCATGACTCAAGACCCTACCTTTTGCTCAAGGCACTCTGATCTCTAATTTGAAGAGAATGTAATGTCAATTCTCTTCAAAAAATCAACATCAGAAAAGAGAAAAAAAATATCTTGTGAAGTTTGGTGGTAGATAAAGAAATATTCAAATGTCCAGATCGCTATGCTTTCTACAGAAACATAAAGCTGCCATTGTAGAGTAAACTTTTGTTGTTCTAATGACTGTATTTTATGTTCAAACGACAATATTCTTGTTATATTACTTTTTTTTATGCACAAAAGAAAATACTACTACTTTTTAATTATGTTCAAGCCAAATATAATCTCGTTCGAACAACTTTTTTTTTTTTTAGCGATAAATATTGTAGACAAATGAACTGTGTTTGGCTAATTTCGCTATGCGACGTTCTAGAGACTGACCCTGCTAGAGACTGAAAGATGCTCCCAGTTAGTGAGGCAGTATGCACGACTACTGTCCTCTGTTTCAAGAGCCCTGCATCCAACCCCCACAGGGGTTCATCCTTTATTCCGACACACCTCTACAGATCTGCCTTCATTACGACAGCTGTCTATTTGCTTGTGTTCCGTATCTCTTTTCCAACACAATTGGGATTGCTATTCTGATTATTTCCTAACTTTATGGGTCAGTTTTTCAAAGTCTGGATAAACTAGGCATAATCTGGTCCAGTTCTCTACTCATAAAGTATGGCTGCGCTTTAATTTAGCCTATAAAATAGTCTGTTTCCCAGTTTTCAAAGCTTTAGCAATAGAAATTAAAATAATGATCACAGATCATTAGCCTAATACATTATATAGTTTTATTCGCATTGCGCTAAAACAACCAAAAACTTTAGTTTTTCTTGGTCTTCTTTTTAATGTTCTTCTTTTTAAAATGTAGTTTGTCTTTTTGGCAACACAGTGTGCTCTGGCCTTAAAGCAAAAAGGTCCTGGGTTCAATTCCCAGGCGACCCCGTGCCTTTCTCTGTGGAATTTGCATGTTCTCTCAGTGTGGAGGTTTCCTCCAGGTGCTCCGGTTTTCCCCTACCACTAAAAAAATGTCCAACAGTGCCTCTCTCTTCCCTCAGGCCTCCCCCGCAAAAAGATTCTGATTCTCAGTGGGACTGTGATTAAATAAGATCAATTTATTGAAATAGGTCAGTGAAGTATATTCAAACACATTAGGCAAGTATCAAAGTTAGATTTTCCCAAGAGGACTGTTAGTTGCCTATAGGGCCCATACTCTAGACACCCCAACACAAAATGTAGCCATCATTGAGACTTAATACAAATATATTTAACAAGGTCAAAACTGCTTATTCAAAAACACAAATGTATCTTTCCATTCCAAATTTCAGATGCAGGAGAATGCTTTGCCATTACATCAATTCTAACAATAATAAAACATGTAAATAGCACACTTTAATATAAAAGTAATGCATTACAGATTCCATGGCCTACTTTATACAATATGCTTGAAATTGATTAATTCTAACCTTCATTTTCAAATATCTACAGTACAAGCAAAACCATACATTTTCTTTTCACCAATATAATAATTTTAAAGAACAAGACTTTTATAATCTCTGCTTTGCTTTATGACAGAAAGACTGAAAAGCTATTAACAGGACATACAGAGTCCATAGGGAACACAGAATTAAGCTATTGGAGATTAATGAGTTTGTGGGGTGCATATAACTGTGAGGCTACGACTGTCTGCACAGTGAGACTGATGGAGCCTGTGCTGTTTTTCACATATGCTGCCACGCTCCAGCAACCACATATACTGTTTGGGCTCTTTCTCATTAATAGTCATTCATAAATTAGCTTTGGTCAGTGTTGAAACAGAACAAAATAGACAAGGACACTCTCTAATGCAGCCAGTCTAGACCGTAGTACAAGATTTTTTTTGTATCTGTCTTGTGTTGCATTAACATTCAGTCCACAAACTTCTGAAGCACACCAAAATAAACCTCAGTACTGTATCGTATTTCCATTTGTTTGACTTCTAGCAGCTGCCAGAAAAGCTCACCTGGAAACTCGTCTTTACTCCCTTGGGTGCGCCGGTTTCCACATCCTCATAGCAAAGTGTCAGCCTAATAAATCAGTATTCATCCAGTGTGAAGTGATTAGCTTGCTAATCAATAGAATTTTGCTTTTTAATTGCTGATGCCAAAAGTGTAACATTACTAATTAGCCTCAAATGAGATTTAAATGGAGATTAAATACTGTGTTAAGGACTGAATAATAAGCATGACCACATTGCAAGCTTCACCAGTAAACTTTGACCTCTTATTGTGCTTCTCTTGCCATCAACTGTTGAAAAGTAACAATAACATCGGAGGCAAATATTCCTATCTGACTCAAGGGAATTTCTCACATGGTCTTGGAAAAGTAAAACTCACTTTACTTTTTTTATTGGCTGGGGCATCACCATATAAATATTAATATTCGACAAAGAGCTTATGCTTTATTAATGAAATGAGGCTTCGTGGAAATTAAATGGGCATAATTGGGTGCCATTCGACATTACGTTGAATAAAGAGCGATATCTATAGTTCATCTAGAAATAAAGGTTAGGCTTTCATAACAGAATCCACTCGAAGTGTTTGTGTTTCTAGTCGTAGTACAACACTCTTAGAAATAATGTGGATTTTACATATTATAACAGCGTTTGGCACTTTCCTTGAGTACCTTTTAGCTGTAATCTTCAAAAGGCTGCACATCTGTTTCACTCAACACCAGTCTCCCAGGACTACAGTTTGAAATGTCAAGACGCCCTTGACAGTTTTACTTCTTAAATGGGATTAAACTTTGTGTTTTTAATTGTAACAGTAGCATCAAGTTTCCAGATTCACTATCAAACATTGTATGTCTTTGTCTACTGCATATTCTGCCCTTACTTTATAGTTTGGACATCTATTTTTTTTTTTTAAATATATTTTTATTGAGGGTTTTTCAATATTCATACAAAACAGGAAAAGCAAACAAACAAACAGTAATCGAAAAACAATACCTATCGTAAATAATAAATACAATAATAACGGGGAGAAATTATAATTTAAATAATGAGATTATAAAATTAGAGAAAAAAAAACACAAACAAAAACAAAA
This sequence comes from Mugilogobius chulae, assembly GCA_038363315.1. Classification (NCBI taxonomy): domain Eukaryota; kingdom Metazoa; phylum Chordata; class Actinopteri; order Gobiiformes; family Gobiidae; genus Mugilogobius; species Mugilogobius chulae. The sequence continues at coordinate 18,750,370 of CM076409.1, forward strand.
AACACACATAATAAAAAAAAATAATAAATAAATAAATAAATAATGAAGGGGGAGAAGGGGGATCTACACCAGCGTATTAAATATTCTTTTCAAAGAACTCTAGAAATGCATCCCATGTCGAGTGAAAGAGATCTAATTTTCCTCTAAGTTCAAATTTAATTTTTCCAGTTGGACATGTTTCATTATATCGTATAATAGTTTTGTAAGTTGGTGCGTTTTTTTGTTTCCAATTTAACAAAATCAGTCTTCTAGCTAACAATGTTACAAATTTGACAAAAGATTTTTGTTCATGAAAAAGAAAAGTGGTAACAGAGGGTACACCAAATAGGGCAAGCACAGGATCAGGGCAAAGCTGTGATTGACAGACCTTTGACATCATATCAAATATTTTTGTCCAATACGTAGCAATGTCTGGACAGCTCCAAAAAGTATGTGCAAGCGAGGCCTGGTCCTGGTTGCATCGGTAACATTTTGTGTCTATGCCTGAAAACATTTTGGAAAGCCTCACCTTAGATAAGTGCAACCTGTGTAAGACTTTAAATTGTAGAAGACCGTGTCGAGCACAGATCGAAGAAGAGTGAACGTTATCCTGGGCTTTAGTCCATTGTGTATCTGAAATGTTGATTCCAATGTCCTGTTGCCAAGCTTCCTTAAGATGGTCCAATGTAGGCATATCTTGAAAGTCTGACAAAATATTGTATATTTTTGAAATTGAGCCTTTTGCCAGAGGATTCTTTAAAAACAGAGTATTCAATTTATATTCAGGGGGCTGATAAGGAAAGGATGGAAACATTGTCTTAACAAAACTACGTATCTGTAAATATTTAAAAAAGTCCCTCCTTGCTATGTCATATTTTTCGCAGAGTTGATCAAAAGTAGCAAATGTATTATTGATAAATAGGTCTTGTAGGGTAGTTATTCCCTTAGTTAACCATTGATTAAAGGAGATCCCGGAAAGTGCTGGAGTAAAATTGTGATTATGAGTTACTGGGGTTAGTGTTGAAATCTCTTTCCATTTAAAGTACCTTCTGATCTGATGTAAAATTTTAACTGAATGAGAAACAACAAGACTCTGAGATTTAGGAGGAGCCTGATTTAAAGATGCATAAATTATTGCTTGCAGTGACATTGGTTGAATGCTAGTTTCCTCCATTTGACCCAATCAACCCCCCCAGTATTGCACCAAAAGGACAAGGATCGTACATTGCAAGACCAGTAATAAAATCTAAATCGTGGCAATCCCATCCCCCAAGGTTTTTTGGTCTGCACAAAAAAGACTTCTTGATCCGTGGGTCTTTTTACTCCATATAAATTGAGAAAACAGGCTGTCCAATTTAGAAAAAAAAGATTTGGTAATAAAAAATGGTATACATTGAAATAAAAATAAGAACTTTGGCAGAATATTCATCCTTATAATATTAATTCTTCCTGCAAGAGAGATTGGCAGATTCATCCATTTATCCAAATTCTGTTTTGTTTGTTCAAGCAAAACTAGAAAATTATGTTTAAAAAGTCCTGAAAATTCTTGTGTGACAGTAATACCCAAATACTTAAACTTATCAGAAATTGTAAAAGGATAAGAATTAAGGAAGGGGCAGGGCTGCTTAGATATATTATTGATTAAAAAAAGTGTACTCTTTGAAAAATTTGTCCTATATCCAGATATTGTCCCAAAATCTTTTAGCACTGACATTATAACTGGTAAGGATTTTTCTGCATTTGAAACAAATAGCAGCAAGTCGTCAGCGTATAGAGATACCTTATGTTCAGATTCTCCTCTAATAATACCTGAATATCTGATATCTGTCTTTAATGCAATGGACAAGGGCTCAATTGCCAAGGCAAACAGCAAAGGAGACAACGGACAGCCCTGCCTCGTTGATCGGCCTAAAGGAAAATAGGATGAACGAACATTGTTAGTTTGTACTGATGCCTTTGGGTGAATATATAATAATTTAATTAGGGAAATAAAAATGGAGCCAAATCCAAACCTTGACAGGGCCGAGAAGAGATAATCCCACTCGACCCTGTCAAAGGCCTTTTCCGCATCTAAGGAGAGCAGCAAATCTTGATTGTTTTTACTCTCTCGGGTGTAAATAATATTCATCAATCTCCTAATGTTGAAAAACAGTTGTCTATCTTTTATGAAGCCAGTTTGGTCTCGAGATATAACAGTGGGAAGTACGTTCTCTAGCCGTAATGCCAAGAGTTTTGCCAGGATCTTATAATCAACATTTAACAGGCTTATTGGCCTGTATGAGCCAGGTTCTAAAGGGTCCTTGCCAGATTTATGTATAAGGGAGATATTGGCTTCATAAAATGAAGGTGGTAGAGCTCCTCTTGTCAGCGCTTCATTAAACACTTCCAGCAGAATTGGAGCGATTTGATCTATGAACGTTTTGTAAAACTCCACTGTGTACCCATCTGGGCCTGGTGCTTTGGAGTTGTTCATTTTAAGTATTGTCTGTTTAATTTCGTCTAGTGTTATTGGTTTATCTAATATGGTTTTGTTGTCTGCACTAATTTGAGGAATAAGAAGGTCTTTAAAAAAATTGTCAATACTTTTGGAGTCCCCTTTTGATTCTGATGTATATAATTTCATATAAAATTGTTTAAATATATCATTAATTTCTTTAGGCTGTATTGTTATCTGTCCTGATTCAGTTCTGATTTTGGTGATTGATCGAGATGCTTCTTGTTCCTTAATTTGGGATGCTAAAAGTCTACCCACCTTTTCTCCATACTCGTAATGTTTATGTCCCAACCTTGTTAATTGTTTGGTTGTTTCAGTAGTATATAATAGATTAATTTCAGTTTGGAGAGATTGCTTTTTGTTATACAAATCTGGCGAAGGAGAACTGGCATATGTCTTATCTATTTCTGTAATTTCATTAAGTATTTTAGATTCTTTTTCTCTTCTTGTTTTATTAATAAAGCTGCTCCATGAAATCAACTGCCCCCGTAAATAGGCTTTTTGAGTCTCCCATAGAGTGCATTTCGTTATTTCTGGTGTATCATTGGTGGCCTGAAAAAAATGTATGTGCTTTTTAATTTCTTCTTGTGTTTTCTTATCTGATAGCAAAAAATTGTTAACTCTCCATGTTTTTTGAACCTTTTCTCTAAATGCAATTTGCAACAATACAGGACTGTGATCTGATAAAATAATTGTCTTGTAATCACACTGCTGGACTTTTGGCAACAAGTTTTGATCAATCAAAAAAAAATCAATCCTAGAATATGAATGGTGGACTGGTGAGAAGTAAGAATATTCACATTTATCAGGGAAAATTGATCTCCAGGGGTCTACTACCTTGTAAGTGTTCATAAAAGTATGAACCGTTTTTGCAGATTTTGATAGAGTTACCGCTCTCCGCGATGACCTGTCCAGTTGTGTGTCAAGTATCAGGTTGAAGTCCCCACCGATAATGAGTTTATGTGTGTCCATACTGGGAATTATCGAAAAAAATGACATCATAAATTGATTATCATCAATGTTGGGGGCATATAAGCTGATCAATATGACAGGATTGTGATAGAGTCTTCCTGTCACAATGACATATCTACCTTTGTTGTCAGAGATGACACTCTCTTCAACAAATGGAATAGACTTTCTTATAACTATAGCAGCTCCTCTATTTTTAACATTGAAGTGTGAATGATAAATCTGCCCAATCCATTTTCTGCGTAATCTAACATGATCCTTGTCCTTGAGGTGTGTCTCCTGAAGGAAACAAATATCTGCTCCAAGTTTTTCCAAATGACAGAGAATATTACCTCTTTTTACGGCACCATTAAGCCCCTTACAATTCCAAGTAACTATGTTAATAGCGTTTGACGACATGTTCATTTAAAGACACCTAATACCATTTTTGCTGATCTTACCCCCGGGGAAAGTGATAAAATAGACAAAACAAAACAAAACAAACAAACAAAAAAAAAAAAAGGGCAAACCCCCAACCCTCTCTTGTCTAGTCCAAATAAAGAAGCTCTTGTGCTGCATCCAGTGCAAAAAAAAACAAAAACAAACAAACATGAAAAACACAAAACTACTATGAACTAACGTCTAACTTTCTCTGAGAGGAAACTAACTCTTGACTTCTCGCTAAACTCCGCTATTACAACATTTATATTTTTAAACTCTCTTTCCAGAACAGATTGTCTTTAGGATCACCTGGAGTAAACTGTGAACTTAAAAAATAAATAAATAATAAAATAAAATGAAATAAATCAAATAATAATAATAAATAAAATGTATATAGCCGATACTTCTCTCTCTTTTTCCTTTCAAATATATATAACTGTAATACCAATTATAAAAAGAAAATAGAAAAATAGTAATGTAAAAGAAAAATAAAAGTCTTGTTTACAAAAGAATACGTAACCTTTTCAATATAAAGCAATTATAGCATGTTTAAGAATAATAAGATATAAAATAAGTCAAAAAAAACATTCACATGAGAGTGTCAGGCCTTATATACATATCTGTTTGTCTGTTCCTGTTCTCCTTCAATGGATGATCCTCGTATAGATCGCGTATATTAGCTGTCCTCTTCCTCTGCTGTGGTTGCGATGTTCTGGACAAACTTCTCCGCTGCTTGTGAGTCGGTGAACACGTGCCTGGATCCTTTTACAGTTATCGTCAGCCTCGCTGGGAAGTATAAGCTGTATGGGACGCCAGCTGCTCGTAGCTTTGCTTTTACCTGGTTAAATGACGCTCGGAGTCTGCCGACTTCAGGGGTGATATCAGGAAAAATGTGAACAGGAGAGCCGTTGTAAAAGAGCTTGCCTTTCTGCCTGGAGAGTCGCAGCACTTTTTCCTTATCAGCGTAGTAGTGCATGCGAGCCAGCAATGCACGGGGGCGTTCATCTGATTTCGGTTTCGGGGCTAGAGTTCTGTGGGCTATATCAACCATTGGAGGGGATTCAAAGTTTTCTGCTCCCAAAATCTGCTGCAACAACTCCGCTACAAAGCGGCTGGGCTGCCCCCCTCGGTGTCCTCAGAGATCCCCACTATTCGTAGATTTTGTCTTCGACTTCGGTTCTCGAGGTCCATGCACTTTTCAGAAAGTTCTGATGCTGCTTTGTTAGGGTCTCATACGATCTTTCCAGAGCAGTCATCCTGTCACTGTTGTCGTTGAGTGCCTTTTCCAGTTCAGTCTGTGTTTTTGTCGTTTCCTCCTGTGTATCACTCAAAGTCTTTAGCTGTAGTGAAAGCTCTTTCCTTAGCGCATCGATGTCAGCTTTGCATTCCCGACGAAGCAGGGCCATTTCCCCCTGAAGCTCATTTTTCATCGCTTCCATCTGCACTTTCATGTCCGCCGAAATATCTTCTCGGAGAGTTTTTAGTAAATCCTGCAAGGTATGAACAGTAAGAGGAGAGTCATCCACTTGTTCGTCAGCAGCTTGTATGGGATCCGCCAAGCTAGCGTTAGCTGTAGTGCTAGCATGAGGGGCCGACGTCGTCTGAATAGTCTTTTGTGTGTATTTTCGATCTTTTTTAGTTGTCATACCGCCGCCGATTATACTAACGTACTGTGGAATCCGTAAATGTCAGTTGTCTGGCAAAGAAAGTTAGTTATCGATAATTTTTTTGCGGAGCTGCCTCGCGTGCGTTACTTACTCCATGGGGCCGGAAGCGGAAGTCCTGGACATCTATTTTTGTCCAAGTTCCAATATTGATCTAAAACAGCTAAATTAAGAATTTGAATCACTGACTTCCTGGGTAAAAATGTGCAGCACTAATTTTCAAATGATTTTTGCAAGTTTATTCAAAGGTGTCATAGAAATAAACAAATCTGATTGCATGGTCCTGTTTGAATTTGGCTTCAGAGGCGACATAAGGAGTAGTGTGCAGACCAATGGTTATTTAAGTAATAAAAAGTTGGATCCTGGCAAAATCACTCATCACTAGATCACTAGTCTAAATCAACTCTAAGGGCCTCATTTAATAAGCATTTGCTCACGTGCAGAATAGATTAACTGGAGCAAAAACTTGACAAAGCTGGCAATTGTGTCTTACACAGACTCTATATATGCAGAATTTTGATTCTGTGAAATGGCTAAGGTACACTTTACTGTCCCTGCAGAGAAATTTGTTCTTTTTATTTGACCCTCTTCTTCCATGCCTCTGGAGCATCTCCTCAGGAGCAGAGACCACCAAAGTGCTAGGCTTTTCTAGGCTTGGTCAGGACTACAGTGCAGTAGTTGGAAGGTAAGATGTTACTTTCCAGTGAGTAAATTGAGGGCAAAACTCTCAAATAGCACACGCATTTTTTTTTCTCTATTTATAGCCATAATTCTGCACCTGTATTGATAAATTAAGCCTTATGAATGTTAGTGATGAGGAAAAGTCTTTATGGTTCAAACTTAATATATGCATTTTTTGTAACATAATTCAATTACTTTAAACCCAAGGATTTGAGTAATTACTAATCATTTATTCATTTTAACTGTGCAACCCAGCGTCCACATTTATTTGTACAAATAACGTGTTTGTTATTTGTACAAACATGTGAAAAATGCTCAAACAACTTAATTTTGTCTGCATTTAGTATTCACAACTTTAGTTTCTTTGTAAAGACAATAATGCTTAAATTGATTGTCTTCAAAAGTATGTAAGGATGCTTAAAGAAACATAACCTTTATTGCCTTCTTCTAAAAAAAAAATAATAATTTCACTGTGGAGTGTTGCACCAACTGAATATATCAAATTGAATAGGTGCTAAAAAACTTCCTTGCCCTATTACCCTGCAGATCCTTTTCGTGCATTAACTTAGACGTCTCTGTCGGTGCGATGGAAAAAGGCAAAGCTGATGTGGTGTGGTTAAAAGCAGGCACTCTTTTGGACAGCCGGATTTCATTTGGTTTCATCAGACGGTGTTGCAGACAGCCTCAGTCATTGCACTCCTCTCATTTCACTTACCCACGGACATGCTCCCAGCCAAAAGGGCTCAATGTGCACTCATCCTGAAGGGATGCGCAAGGATCTATAAAATAAAATAAGCCTGCTTTTACCTAATTCAATACATAACAATTTGGCTCATCTCTAGTGTTTTTGCAATCTGACTTCTGACAGATTTAATGATATATCTCTGAATAAGTTCAACATATTTTCAGTGTATGGTGACTGTTGCTGAAAGCAACCATGGAAGAAAGCGAGAAATTATGCATTTTTGTTAAATTTAATTGAGAGAAACTCACATAATTCAGTCCACAAATGCACAAATTGCCTCTGTGTGCATGTATTCCAAGCCAATAGAGTCTGTAATTCTGCAATAATAGGCTGAGGGTTGTCATCTTTATTCCAGTTCGCTCAGGTACAGCCAAACCACCATGCTGCTTTGTGATTGGTCTTCTGCTGCGCTGTGATTGGTCTGGACTCACAACGACAAATCCGCTTGGTAGAGGCTAGCTAGTGTATTTGTTTCTTTTGGGTAATTTTGCTATTAGCATTTTTTCATTTACGCTGCATCAGCTCTACAATTCAACAATCTCAGCAGAAGTACAACTGATGGGCTTGTTCTTTTCTTATGTTTCAGAAGTGCACTTTAAAATTTTTTGATATGTTAAAATGTTGGATGGTATACGTACGGTATACAGCCATTACTTTGTGCCATATGCAGGCATTGGGGGAAAGGGAGGAGGTCTGAAAATGGAAAAAAAAAAAATTTTAATGACATTGAATCATGGCAACTGTGGGATATGCATATATGTGATCAGTGGGAGGTATGATTCATACTAATTACTGGCCATCACTGAAGCTGAAATGCAGTGTCAGATTCACTACTGCATGATTTAGGCTTTAATTTCATTAATTACTTTAACATTGTTAATATTGTTTATTTTTATTAACTGTTTGTAATACTGTTTGTAAAATGACACAGTTTTTTTCTGGGACATGTGGGACTGTTTTGATTTAGAACAGTCTTAAACATGTAGTTAAATGTGAGGCTGTGTGTGCCACTTTGTGCAAGGCATGAGTGTTCTAAAATTTTTAACTTATTGTTGGAATGTAGAGTGGGCAGGAGTTGTGAGCATGCTCACTTACATTTGTCCAGCTGCAAACCGATTGTCTGTTTACATGACATTTGAAATCAGGCTACAATCGATCAGGACCACATGCGCCAATTGGTTTTCCGAAAACCAGTTTACATCTCCCCAAAAGGTCTGCCCAGGTTTACATGCGCTTTTGAAAACTGGTTTAATTCAGACCAGGCTAGTTATCCGGTTTTCCTGGCCTTAATGTAAACGCCCTGTGTGATGTTGCACATGTCATCATGCAGTATAGCTCTTCTGCCAAATACATTTGAAATTCAGACAAGATACAAATAAAGATAGTAGGTACATTAGAATACAAAGTTAAAGTTGTTCTGACTAAACTGCATTTTTTTTGCCTTTATGTGATTCATAAACAGTGGTATTATTAATTGTTTTTCAAATTAACTTTATTTGATCAATTCTTCAGCTTTGTTCAGATTTGTTCAGTTCAGTTTGTTTGAAGACGATCCAAAGGACAGTATTATAGGAAGGTAATTAGTCTGTTCAAGCTTTGCAAATGTCAGGTAAAAATGATCCAAATAAATCTTTCAGACATTTATGTGTTCTTATGAATAGATCTCTGTTTTATCCACACCTTGACAGTTTTGACTGCACACTGTAGCCTTCTTCAGAAGTGTCACTTGGTGTTCCTCTGACGTGTCTGGTCAGTTGGTTTATACAAGTTTTGGTGCCATTTTCCTACTTGAGACTTTCTATGTTGAAGAAACAAATATTCCATAATTTTTGAACCATTACTGCAAATGTGCCTTGCAAAACTTGAAAGGGGTTGGACGTTTTTGATAGAGTACATCTTCCATTGGATTATTAGCTGATTGACAAAAACTGGAAGGATGTTAGAAACGTAACTCGTGTCAATTACCGTAGCTGTTTCAGTCAAAAGTGTTAAAATGTTTATGTGTGGCACAGAGGTGAGTGTTACAGTCAGTGGAGAGTAAGCTTTCCTTACAGTAGCATACAGGTTGGGTTGTTCGGCCTAATCATCCTTACTTCACAGTTACTTCACAATACTCTTAATAAACCTCCTTTTATGTGGTGGATAAATTGATATGATTGATTTGCTTGTTCCTTCAAGATAAAGATGTTCACTCAAAACTGTTTTCTCAGTCATCATTCAGACAATGGTTGCCCTTGCCCTCTTACATTGTTATGTTGCAGCTGTTTCTAGGCTGAAATGATGTTTGATTAAAAAAGATAAGGATGTTGTTCACTTCCAAAAATGCACAGCATACAAATACAAATCATTTTTGACAGAACAGACAAAAAGTGTTATTCTATTTTTTTAGTGTACTTAGCAACTTGGCAGACAAATCACCATTAATGACTGATTTAGTTGGCCTTCTGTCCCAGCATTTGAATGTGCTTCACTGGTGAATCACCATTACAGCTCCAACAGATATTGTTATCATATTCCCAGTGATTCTAAATAGCATCTTTACAATGGATATTGGCAATGGAACAGCTTACCTGATTACAAAGAACTCGATATACAATAGGCATTTTCTCTTTTGGAAAATGCTTGTATGCCAGGCATTGAATCAGTAACCCAAAACATAAAAGATGGACTTGAGTGTGAAATGCTGGGTCGCTTGAGTGTGTGGACTATAGATGGTGTTAGCAGGCCCTCTGACATCACTATTGTGTGGGGTCTGGTGGACTCGATTAATGGTACATGCTATTGATTGCGGGTGTTGTAATCTGTCCATTTTGCAGCACTCAGATAGAGCTACTCTATAGGGTTATCAGCCATCTGCTGGTCCACTCACTGAGAGGAGTCACTGTCTATTACAGTAACACATAAAAAACATCAGCTCCACAGACAATAGGCTTCAGTCTATTCCAGCACTGCAGTAAACTTAAAAAATATGCACTTTTCACATATGTTTCTTGTTCTTTTGTTAGCTTATTGCTTTGGATGCTGTTATCATAGAATATATGTAAGTTAGTAAGTAAGTAATTAAGTCAGTCTGTCAGTCAGTCAGTCAGTCAGTCAGTAAGTAAGTAAGGAATTAAGGAACTAAGAAAGTAAGGTTTATGTGTTTACTGTATGTGTAGCGCCACCAAGCACTACACATAAACTTATCCAGATGTGCAATATAAATGTCTGCTCCCTCTTCTTTACACTCCTCCGTCAGTGGCCTCTGATCTTATCATTGCTTATAACTGCGTGCACACTGGACAGTAACCACAGCACTGACTCCATCAAGTTTAATTGAGCAAAAGGTGTTGCTTTTGTTTTTGTATCAATTCAGATGCACTTTAACTCCAGAAATCAAGAGTTCCTCAAAACTTTGGTGTGAAAATCAAGTCAAAACTCTTTACACGTGTGCAAATGTGCAATTCCAGTCAGTCACACAAAATTCAGAACATTACACATATGAAAACACTTGTGACTACACAAAGTCACGCATACAAAGTTTAGCACATGCTTAGAGACTTTTGACTTGATTTTCAGCCTATACAAAACAGGTTCAGCTGATGCTGGTGAACTTTTTATTGAATACAATAAGACTGGTGATGACCCATGTTTAAATTGTTATTCATTATTAGACATTACTTGGAGGAATAATTGGCAATAACTGTCATAAATACATACAGTACATAACATACAGTACAGTTGAGGAATAATGTTGTTGTAGCAATAATATAAAGTAATTCAAATATTGAGTTACTCCAGGATGAAGAAAAAGTGTAAATGTTTTTTGTCACTGGCAAAACAACAAACAAAACATTGGAAAGAAATACTGTGCCCAGCTGGTGTGTGTCAATACCATATTGATTGGTGTGAATGCATTTTCCAACAACATATTTTATATAACTGTGAAGATGGATCTTCATTTCCTTTTATTTTCATATACTGGTCAGTTGATATTCTGTTCAAAATATTACTAATAAATTCTGTTGACTTCTTTCTTTGTATGTCTCTGTCTGTCTGTCTCAATAGACCCATGGGCACTTTGGCTCCTGCTGCTCTCCCCTGTCTTCTCCATTTGTCATCTCACATGTTGTCTCTGGTGTGAGCTGAGTGCTAGGCAGGACGTCCCAGGAGTGACCTTGGGGGTAATGAGCTCTTGATCACGAGTCAGGAAACAGAACATTCGACAGCCAACCAAAGTCTCTCCCACACTCAATACAACGCACACACTGTGGCACAAAGGGAGTACACAGCCTCCGTCTACACAGCCACACGCAGAAATAGTTTTGGAGAGAGGCTGAAGCAGAAGGGCACAAGTGCAGATGAAAAGAGCTCACAGAAACTACTTCTCCCATCTCAGATACAACTACTAGACCTCCGTAAAAGTAAGTGTTTTTCCTCCACATAATTCACAAAGAGATCTGACGAGGGCATGCTTGGGTAGCCAGGTGATCACAAAAAGTTTCAAGCCTTAATTGTGACTGGAGAAACTCAAATGTGGAGTTTAACTACATTTGCTGGCTTAAGTACAAGGCATTTTATAATCCAAATGAATCAAATGAGCCAATGTTTTTTTTTAGTTCATTTACTTTATTATCATGTCCCCAACTTAATTTCTTCATAAAGCAAGTTCTAAATTTGCAATATTAAAATATTTACTTTCTGTAGTTTGCCGATAAAGTTTACTCACAAGTTTCAGTGGTGTTCTAATTTGCATTTGTAAATCTGTTTTCCTTCTGGTGACAATTACAACAACAAACAATTACAACAACAAACAAAAGTGTCGTCAAAACAGACACTTTTGTTGATATGGGGCTAATATGTTTGTTGCTGTTCTCATTTAAAGCAGATTTCCTGCAGCTTCTGATGGTAGATAATAAACATAAAAAAACATTATTAAGCAATGCATAGAAATAAGCATTTTATGTATAGAGGCAATGCAGATGGGTTGGTGCCTTGTAGACACACTGCGTAAACAAGCAAAGCGTCCCATTCATGAGCAGCCATAGGCTACAGGCTGTGGTGTTAAATCATAAACAAGCATTTTTCTGTAATTAGACTTCACACTTCCATATGTTGTATTTGTTGTTGCCATCAGCTAAATGATGCAAGCTCATTTAAGTTTGTCAGTGCATGAGTGTTGGTTGAAGGCCAGTTGTTCCCAGGATGTGCTGATTTGGGTCAGGCCTGACTTGAATGACAAACCCCAGGCCCACCTATTGTACCAGCCCTATACCCCAGCAGACCTGCTTCTGCGTTGCCATGGCTCTGTCCCGTCCTGGTATAGCAGCTCACCATGGCCCAAACACTGGTCCTCTCTGTCTTATGGGCTTATGGGCATTCCTTAGTCAGACAAAGCATCCTCCGGCTCATTCTTGCTCAAAATTAGGTATCCAATTCATTTGTCCACAATCATCACATGGTGTGGTCTTAATGAAAGAGCCTGTGAAGATTAAACAGAGGTGGAGATGAGCTTGAGAAACCAGCTATGGACTGTACAAAGACCAGACACAGTGTGGATTAGACTGGATGGCCACCAATGGGGCCAAGCTCATGAAAACAGCTTTTAAAACTTGTGGTGCAGGCATTTTATTACAAGGATGGTCACTTGGAGCCCTTTAGGAGACATTTTCTACATTCTGCCCTTTCTCTTGTTAAACACTTACCCCACAGACTCAACCACGTGATCACCACTATATGTCACAGCCAAGCACAAAGCTAGTTCATTTCCCACTGTGTCCTCAGTTCTTTAAAGTAGAACGGAGCAATAAGGCAGAGAATTGACCTGTTAGGGGTGCAGCTCAAAAGGGGGGAGGGATATGTGCTTGAATAGGCCCATTTCTGGTCTGTAGGACACAGGGAAGCAGCAGAGAAAGAAGGGCCAGGGGGTGACATCAGTGCAGCCCTCACTTTGAGTAGCTGGTTTATTCTTGTGGGGTACGCTCTGACCCCTCACATATGGAGTGAACAGAGTGGTGATGGGGTCATGGAGTCCCAAAGAAAGGAGAACAATGGAACTAAAATGCAGAGGATGAAATGCCAGAAAATACTGCACCATCAACATCACAGCTACAATTTATTTAATTGCATGCTGAAAAGGTTAAAAAAGACATACTCTTTATTGCATTGCTGCAGTTCCCTTATCAATCTTAAGCTTTGCCTGAACCCCACAATAATTAGTCACATTCAATTCAAAAGATTACAGAGAAAAACTGACTTACTGTAGTGATCTTAACTGTGTTAATCTAAAAGTTGATTTTATTTAGTTGATTATTTTTTTTTTTTCTATGTTTCCTTTGGAGATGGAAACTTTGAGCAATCACAGCTTTGTATTGGTTGAGAGTTGTTGCATCATAAACACCTCATATAAAAAATATGAAAAAATAAATAAAAATAAATAAATACATAAAAATGTTGATCATGGAAATATGTTTGTGTGAAAGTAACAACTACCCATATTTAGGCCCTTGAGCCAAAACAGATTAGGTAGGTGTAACCTGACAGGTAACCCATTATTGCATAAAAACATATTTATTTTTTAAAATGACAGACTTGTATGAAACCATTGCATTTGTCAGTGTAAACAGGTCCTCGGGCTACACAGTCAATCCATGTGATGATGTTTAGAAATACTAATGCAGATGTCGACATGCTGCAATCCCATTTCAGAAGCCAGGCTAAACCCACAGCCTGGGCATGTTGTCAGTGTTCTGCCGCTCCAGTGTGAGGAAACGCAGAGAGATCACTGATACCCTTTGTAAGAGAATTGTGCTAAGTCAGGGTTTATGTTTGACCCGATCTCTTAAACTGTTTTTGATCACTCTGCATCTCACAGTACTCATTTCCTCACTCTTGAAAGGTGCTTGCTCATTTTTTTCTTGCTCAAATATTCTGTGTGTGAAAAAGCATCCTTTCTCATTGTCTGACTGATAGCTTGATGTGATGTTTCATAGTGGCTGAGTTAATGATATCCTGAGGCTTTGCGGTTGAAAATCAGTGCGCTCATTAGTGTCCCTTCAGTCACACAGCCACCCACTCACACGTACATAGGCACGCAGCTCTGTGTCCTCAGTATAAGGACAAAGGGCATCAGATACTACATTTTAGACTGCATGGGAGAGTAGTCACAACATAACAGCTTAAGTCATATTTTGATCTTCTGCAACAGAAAACCTTTATTATACAGGCATTAAAACAGAAATATTTTCATTGTCTGGAATATGGTTTGGATTTAACTTCTGTTTAGCGTCTACAGTTGGTCTGAAGTGTTGCTTGTGGTTTCAAATTTCTGAATAGACTGACTGTCATATTTTAACTGCCATATTTTCATTTTCCAGTTTACACCATGCGTTTTTCCTCTCAGCCGCTGTATGTCAGTGCTGCTAAGTCACTTGTTAGTTTGATACAAGTATTCAACTAAATTCATACCACCATTCATAAATGGCTTTTTGATTTCGACAGCATATAACATTAGTCAATGCATATATGTATACATATTTCTTCTCAGTGACCCTTTGCATTGTAATGAATTGTTTAATGTGATTATTTTACAGCAAAGTGGGGGTTGGGACCCGTGGGAGTCATGAGGCAGAAGCACTTAGCTGGGACTTGCAACATGACTTGAATTACCATAAAAATAGCAGGTTGTGTAGTTAAAACACAATACACTACTACAATAAATACAGTTAAACTTAGTTAAAGTGTTTTGCATGCTAAAAAGATTTCAAACAAAACTTTCAAGAGCTCTAATCTACAATGTTTGGGCATAATCATTCAACAAAACAGACTGAATATTTATGCATGAAATGAAAAATGTCCCTCTCTCTCTGACGTTGAACAGGTTCGGCTCTCATAATTATAAGAATTTTCATTTATCTTTTTGAATCTCTATTTATTGCAAATGATGTCTGCTGAGCTAAACCCAACATCTTCCACACACACATAACTCTCTAAGCTGGATTTGTAAACATAATAGGTCTTAATGTGTTGCCTATTTGTTATTGCACCAGCAGCTGTTAACAGGAGATTTGTACCAAGATACTGTCGACATATTGTGCAAATAGGAAGAGGGGATCCTTTGGGTGCTCCCTGCCAATAGGAGTGTGTGTACAGTCTTTGGAGTGAGAGGCGCAGGGGAGAGGGTACTGTTTGTATTTCTCTAATGAACTGATGATGTTGTCTTGCTCACACAACATGTCATCTGAGCAACAGCGAGAGGAGTCGTGCTGAGTGAGAATGCATCCTGCTAATGATTAAAGGAATAAAAGTGGGTTACACTTCTAGATAAAGATGTCTTTGTACATGCGAATGTGACAAAATGCTAGATGACTGGAGCATGTCCAGAGGTTGGGTAAAATAATATAGCTATCTTTGCTCTGTGAATCGTTTATGAATTAGTTTTGTGAATTCACTGGACTAATTACTTGTTGTTCTTTGTTGTTATGGCTTTTACATCTAATTGGCGGCACAGAAAATTGCCAATGGGGAAAAGATGTGGAATATACTAATTGATGGCTAGCTAAGGACACCTCTAAGTGTAGTAGTGTCACATGTTTTTTAGCTTGCTTATTTTGCATTTTACTGTTTTTATGTGTACATATATATATATATATATATATATATATATATATTTTTTTTTTTTTTTATTATTTTTTTTTTTTTTAAATATGGAAACGTTCTTAAAAATAGCTCCTATAAACTGTACACTGAAACACATGAATGTGCTCTTGAAGATCCATCTGATGCCTTGTTGATAATAGGGCTGTAAATAACCACTGTTTTTAATTGGTTCTTTTGTTGATAATTTCTTTCGATTAGTCAAGTGGTTGTTATGTCCAAAATGTCATAAAATTTCTTTTCTTACTTCAAGTTAAAGTTTTTTTTTTTTTTTTTTTTTTTTGGTTTTGTTAATAATCCCAGTATGGTTACGGCAGGGAACTTAAAAATCTGTTAAAATCTTGTGTTCTTATTTTTAGTACAAAAAGTTGTGTTCCACTGGCTGGCACTCAAAGCAGCTGTAAATAGTTTGCATATTGCATTCAACATAAGTTGTGTCTTGTTTCTTGCGAGGGTCAGACACCAGTTTGACCCTCGCCTCATAGCAACATGGAATTATTGCTGTGGTGCACCATATCTCACACACATAGGGCTTTGTGGTTTTAGGGGGCGTAGTTTTGTTGCGCCCTCTGCTCCAGTGGTTTGTGAGAGGTATGTGGTGCCTTTTGAGTGAAAAATAGGGACAGAGAGTTTTGTGCAGTTTTGTCCACACATTCTTGCTAAACAATAGGAACAAAATTTTGTATATAATGTAAATACATACTTTTCAGTATCGATAATTTCACCCCATGAGTTATGTTTTTAATATGAACAAATGCATATATGCACTAAAAAACGTTTTTTTTTTAACTTGATTTGTAATTAACTTTTTTAACCTGTCACAGTTTGTTCTTAACAAAACAAGTAGTACCAATGTCCTAGAGCCATTTAGTCCATCTTTATGACTTCTCTTTTGTATTTTGGCATTGCTAAATAAACTACTCTTGTTCTTGTGACTATCATTTTAATGTGAGTGAACATCCCTATATCAGCTTAGGTGTGCCTTGACAGCCTTTACCATGTTTTCAGCTTTGTTCTCTTGTCCGCTGCCAGACTAACCTGGCCAGCCAGGTGGTTTATCTCGCGATATTTGTGAATTCACAAACAGAGATAAACCATCTGGCCTTTCGGCCGCCCGATTGGTTTGGGAATCCGAACCAGCGATGTTTCACTCAGACACACACTCCATCATTAACACGAGTGACACAAACCACTCTAAAATGAATCTGTCTGGAGGATTAGAGTTAATGAAAACTATAGATGAGTGCGTAACTGAACACGTCAGTACCAGCTTGAGAGTTTGTTTCCCCTATCTCAACTATGGCCTTCAGTCTCTGTCTTTTCCGCTCCCTACAGACCGGACCATGTGGCTTGTGTGGCAATGTTCGCTGGAAAACATCTGGCACTATGGCTACTTGCCTGCATAACTATCAAACTGCAAAGTTTACAATTATTATTTGCAAAGAAAAAAAAATAAACCTCCCATGAGGTTGCAAAATGATGTTGTGGTGTAAAAAAACAAACAAACTGATATCTTAAACAAGGTTTGACACCTTTCAAATGCATTGACAGGTGTATCTTCCTATTTGCTGCCACCATATGATGTTATCTAGTCTTATGTCCTATGCACTCTTAACTTATATTGCAATAGAGTCGACTAATGACATTATTGGTAATCTAAAAAAAAGTTGTGCTGATTGATTAGTTTGATCTGATATCAAACCCAAATGGCACTAGAATGCAAATAGGTTTATACAAAACTACATACAGAGAAGTACAGGAAACTACGTATGTATTTAAATGTAAAATGACTAATTGGCTCAGTGATTTCCACTCCACATCTTCAGCCAATATATCCTGACAATCTGGATAAAATAATAATAATCTACTTTTTGTCTCAAGTACTCTCTAAGCTTGGTTTCACAATCCTAGAAACCAACTTAACATTGTTATTAGACAAATAAAAAGCTGATCAATCACAACACAAACAGCCACATGCAACTGGAGATCATCTTCACTAAAAACATGTCCAATAATGCCTCCCCTGACCCTTCCCCCAGGGCTCCCCTGCAAAAGAGATTCTGAATCTCAGTGGGACGTCCCTGGTTAAATAAAGGTCAATTAATCTCAGTGTATTCAAGTTATAAAACCAAGCGAAGGTATTAATGTTCAAGTTTGAAAAAAATGTGGTTAGGAGCACAGGTCTCTGCCACCAAAACATTTTCTGAAAAAGATTCAGACATAATACATGATTAAGAAAAAAATGGGCAATAGTTATGTGTAACAGAAGGTATTTAGATTTCCTGATAAATAAAGGCGACGTCAGCAGAACACGTAGAACAGGTTTGGAAACACTGGACTAAGACATGATTGTTGAGTTGACTAATTGAATAAAGGACTGTCTGCCGTCTAAGTACAGATTCATGCTTCTTGTCATATATCACAAAGAAGATTGAGACAAAAATAAATAAATAATATATCCCCCAAAGCAAAGCAGTACATTGGCCACAACAATTGTAATACCCAATGGATCCTGTTTGGTACAAATAGTGGGCAAGGCAAATGGAAAAACAACGTGTTATTTGCATACTGACCTCTCTCCCCATTAGCTCAATCCCCTGTGATAGGGTTGGCGATGGCGAATGGAAAGTTACATTGATTGTAGCCATTGCTGTGGGACATTGTCTCTTTCTCAATCCCAGCACTAATAGGATTGCTAATGGTGGTGTTCACAAATTAAGATAAATTTGTATGGTGAAAATGGTTTCCACAGGTTATCTCTGGAGCATCAGTGTTTTTCAGAGTGTTCCAGTCATGTAAGGAGTACATTTGTTTATCTGATGAAAGGCATTTAGCCACAGTTAGTCATAGCCTTTTCACTTGTCTTTTTATGACTGCAAACACTATATTGTAGCTGCTGTGAAAGATAAATGTTCATGCTTTTTCATCTAAAATGCTCAGTTCACACGTTTTATGCCAAGGGGTGGCTAATCCTTGGGTAAATCACAACAAGTTTTAATCTAGCCCACTGTTTTTCCCTCGAGGTTTGACAAAAATGTAATTTATGGATTAGAGAGACCTACATCATGTGATTCCTTTGTCCAAACCTACTAAACTGTTAAAGATGCTCAGCCCGATCTTGCCCTTTTGTCTTAGCCGGTCTTAGCCTTGGTCTTAATTGTTCCTCTGTTGGCCACTAGTGGCTCTCTCCAAGCTCTATACACTGTCAGTGTAGAAGGTGTGGCTCCAGCCAGATGTGAGGGTGCAGTTTTTTTCATTGAACCTGACACATGCTCACGCCTGTGACAAGTGAGCAGCTGCTTTAGGATCACAGGCAACACAGAACTGTTGCAGCAGCTTCAGTTTGGAAAAAAACTGTAATAATAGAAATCTATTTGGTGGAAGTCTATGTACTTGACAGACTTTAACAACTTTGTCTAAAAATGTGTCTTTTCTTTTACATAAAGCTTGTTGACTTAATAAAAAAGATAATCAGATGTGAGAGTGAACATGGGTCAGTGTGAATGCTATGGAAAGGCCAAAGAGGCCATCATGTATTTTTTAAACAATTTTTATGTGTCAACGCGTTAAAAAAATGTTGGCCTCATTTTTAGACAAAGTTGATAAAGTCTGTCAAGTAAATAGACTTTCACAAAATAGATTTCTATTATTGCAGTTTGTTTTTTTTTTTCAAACTGAAGCTGCTGCTGTTCTCTTTTGCCTGTAATTCTAAAGCAGCTGCTCACTTGTCACAGGCGTGAGCATGTGTCAGGTTCAATGAAAAAAACTGCACCCCCACATCTGGCTGGAGCCACACCTTCTATACTGACAGTGTATAGAGCTTGGAGAGAGCCACTAGTGGCCAACAGAGGAATACTTAAGACCAAGGCTAAGACCGGCTAAGACAAAAGGGCAAGATCGGGCTGGCTATCCTACATTTTTGCTACATATTTTAGGCTTTTTCCACTGCTGTTAGGAGCGAGGCTTGTCAGTGCACAGTAACACTAGCAGATGCTGAATTTTATGGATTTTAGTGAACAAATGGTATGAGATGTAGACAGGACATGCAAACACATTTTCACCTGATTATATATTTAAGGTTGGCGTAGCTAACTTTTAGTTTAGTTTTTGATATATGCATCTCTTTGTGAAAAAATGAGACCACTGAACACTGACTGAATTGAATAATACAGAAATGTAGTTCTCACCAGAAGTCAACTGCAGCTCTCTGATTGGCTGTGCGTGGATGGTCCACTTCAGTTTCACTTTGTTGTTTGTAAAAAGAAGTTAATAAACTGATCTGAACAACTTTGTCTGATCTATCCTGTAACTAAACTTTTAAATGTGCGTTTTTCATTTTATTAATTCAAGTACCAGTAATACTTTTTTTTTTTTTTTTAGATTACTGTTATTTGTTAAACATGCATCAGCAGCAGAGGTGCCAGTGACCAAAATGAATGAAAAGAGAAGAGCCAGGATGATTAGCCAAATCCATTAGTATTCCACATACAGCATGTGCAGAGACAGCCGGTCTGTCCAAACAAACAACTGCAGAGGGGGAAGTCTGTGAGCCAGTTCAGCCCTGTCTTCTCACTGCGAGATCACATTCCTATGTCCATAAACACCAGGTCAGAGCTGTGGCCCGGGCCTTTGTCTCAGCGGGAGCACATCGAGGACAGCAAAGGTTAGCAGTGCACAGACTGTTCCTTAGGCGTACGCTATAGCACAGTGCCACTTCTACAGAGAACAAGTTACATTGATTTTTTCTTTTAGTCAGGTATAGTAAGTGGTTTGTGATGACATACAATTACAAATCGAGTGGGTTATGATGACCTCAATAGATACATACATCTAAGAGTTTATAAATACCACTTTAGTTTACCTTAACTGGTTACCTAGTCTCAGATATTTTAAGTCAAGAAACACAATTGTGATAGCAGCCTAAATTTGCTGTATAAGTTGGGATCACTTCACATGGAGCATTGTTGCATTGTTCTTACTGTGCAAGTTTTGAGTTGATGGGGAAAACCAGAGAGGTCTGAGGAAACGCACTCAAGCACTGTGAGAAGCTTCTTTACTCAGGTCATTTACTAACTCTCCACTTTCTTATTGTCAGTGTGACTCATCATATAGTCATTTGCACAGTGAGTTCCATATTGATCAGTTGTGTGTGAAACTGTCAGATGTGTATTCAATGCTTTATCAACACACACTTGTCATGTGGTGTGAGAATGAAACAAAACTCATGCAGGATTCATGTTGAGTTGGATAAGCTCACATTTTCTAACTCTTGGACTTGTCTGCTCCCATCTTGACCACACAGCTTAAATCTAGCTTGTTACAGTCAGCCTTCCACCATCCACACTGTTGTTCTCATGAAGACCTTGGTGTCTCCCCTTGTGGTTCTAATGCTCACTGGCAAGTTGAAAGGCCAAGTTTGCTGCCTCGGGTTAAAGCTTTCACCACACGTGACCCTCCATCCACCCCAGAGTGGAGCACCGCCCGGGCAAGCCATCAGGACCTGCTGGCATTTACACAGCAGTGCTCACTTCTAAACCACTCTCTTCTGATATACTAGTTGTACCTTTTGATGAAATAATAAGGCATGCTATGCATATGGACAATAAGACATAATCTGCATTTAGATTATTTTGGAGGAAGTAAATTTGACTATAAGTAAGACCCCAGTGCAACTAACAATTTTAAGTAGTTTGTAATATGATTACTCATTGGAGTGAAACACCCATTGAAGGTGCACTGTGTAACTTTCTGGAGGTGAAAAGTCAACTACACAATTTATTAGAAATAGAAAGCAACCTCTTATCTAAAGAAACAAACATTGAGCGGGCCACCCTCCAAAAAACTGTCCATATTGTGGTCATGCAAGCTCACTCAAAGTAAAGACACAGGTTTATATTATTTATTTAGTGCAACAAAGAAATCTAAATGGCAAAAACATGCTTTTCCTCAAGTCTATTTTTGGCCAAAAAGTTACACAGTGCATCTTTAAGCTTGACCATGTATCTTGATGTCCTCATGCCTAAATAATAAATAACAATGGAGTCACTATTACTCAATATTACGCCGATTGGTAAACCTTTCTTTGCTTTTATTATTCTTTAGCAAAATGTGTCCAAGGGTAGTTTTATTATTGGTAGTTTTTGAAGAGCTTGATGGTTTGCCAGAACAGCATGAAAACAGGTGTTCATTTAACCTTCAAAAGAAGGTGAGAGGCTGTGTTCATTTTTATGAATGTCAAGTTCAGATGTTTTTATGTGTAAAAGACATTATTTATGCCTAAGATAGAGTTGCACAAAGAAAATGCATAGCTGTGTGTATACAACTGAAACGGCCTCAAACACAATGTAATAAAAGAGAAAGATTTGCTTGGACCTGAAGTCATGTCCTTGACAGTTCAAGAGTGTCCAATCTTCCTCTGTCGGCCAATCTCGGTAAATAATTGCAATGCTGTTCTGCCTTGGCTCAGTCTAGGAGTGGGAATACATATAGTGCATCTGGTCTTTTCACAAGCAATGTTTGATTCATTGAGGGCTGAGTCTGGCAGAGTGCTTCTGACTGACAGTATCATTGCGGCTGCAGCAAGGCAGTTAAAAATAGCCTCTTTTGTTTGGTATGTACAAAAATATGGACAGGTTATAGTGAAGTAGGGGCAATGATTTATTTTATGTATCAGAGGTTTATAGTTGGGCAGCCACACAACTGGTATTGTTGCTGCAACCATGTCATAGTGTTGTTGTGCCCTTAGGCAAGACACATCACTAACCTTGAGAGTATTGAGTATGTTGTGTCAGAGGTGCCCGTCATAAAAACCCATTCTGTAAATTAGTCCACATCAAACTGAAAAAGATGCTTTGCTGTTGAGACACCAAAAAAGAAAAAAAAAACACATCTCAACTTACTGCACCATGTTCATTTTCTGTCTGAGTTATTCCTTTAGAAATAAGCGACTAATCTGCTAGCCATGACACGACATTTAGATAAATTAATACATGGGTCAAAAGAAAAATGCTCAACATTCGAAAATGTCAGCAGCATTTCATACAATCTAGTTTAATTCAACAAAACTACCACATACCTGTGATGTCATATTTCATTGAGCGTGAGCTTTTTACAGTAGTTTTGTAATGGCCCAAGACAAGTTGTGTTTTTGACACATGTGAGTGAAGCATTACGTTGGAGGGTTTTTCAAGTGATTGAATTTTATTTTGCGCAGCTGTGGGCCAAGTGTCTTTAGCAGTCCTGACAAGCCTTTGTTCTTTGGCTGTTTTTATGTCTGATCCGCAATAGCCCACAGGGAAAGCTGCTGGCCGTGCGCCTCCAAAAACCTTTCTGTTTGATCAGCTTCAAACATATTTGAGCAATTTAGGCAGGGATGAGGGCAGGTAATTCAAAGGCTGTCATTGGAGCAGTTTGGAGAGATGAGAAGACACTTAGATTTTACACCAAAAAAAAAAAAAGAGAGATTTCTTTTTGTTGCGCCGTCGCTTTCCCCAGAACTATTTTTCACAATAGATGGTATTTTTAGCTAAGCCCCTAATGTGGGTGACACCTTTCATCTAGAGAGAAAAACATTTAAAGCTATTCTGTCTGCCCTTAAACCAAATCTATTTTTGCCTTTCCCTGAGTGATTATATCTTTCTCCCAGTGGAGGGGCTGCTGATGAGGTCATGATGAGGCTGATGCTCATATATCCCAGCTTTGGACTGGCACAAAAGTGCATAGTCTTGTTGCTTTTTTTGCATTTCTTTGATCCGATATTATAATCTTGTCATAGTAAGTTTTAAATAGACGGTTCTGATCCTGTAAACCTAAAAATAATGGTATAGATTTGTGATTTCATTTTGTATGTGATATTGACATAAATGTAATCAATTAACAACAAATAACTAATCTGAGAAATACCAGCAGATCTTATTCAAAATGATTACAAAACTCTGCAAAACAAAACATTCAACTTCAAAAAGAGTACAATTTTGCATGTGCAGTAGGATAAAAAGATTGAATTTATTTTGAAGAGAGAACCAACATCAGCTGTAGATCTGTATTGAGATGCCCAGTCAAACAATGTGCTCAGAAACGACTTTGTGACTTACAAGACAGATTTAAATACTGGCGACAAATCTTGTATTACCAATCCCTATGCCCTTTTCAGTGTTAGAAAGCATTTCTAAATCACTGCCGTGTGCCCCATGCTTCTTTTGGTGACACCTTTAAAAAAAAAAAATGTATTCTGTCAAAATGCATTCTGTCTGTTTGCCCTAAAACCTCTTCTATTTCCCACCTTTCCTCCAGCAATAACGTCTATCGCCCAGTAGAGGCCAGTGTGCTGCTTGATGAGTCCATTCACTCAATATGACAGCTCTGCACTGGGGAAAAAAAAAGCTTTTAAACACCATCATTTGGAGGTCACTGTGAAAAGAGAAGACCATGGATATTATTCTGTCCATTTTCACAAAAGAATGTGTAAGAAATCAATATAGCATTGAGTTGGATGAAACAAAGACACGCGTGGTGTTTGGCAATGAGCTAAAGTAAACATTAAGATCATTGTGTGAGGCAAAAAGAGGTGTTCGATAGTGACGCGCGAGAGGAGTGCTGTCATTACACAGTGGCGCATTCAAGAGGTCAGGGGCGTTATGGATAGATCATGAGAGCCCTCTGCTGACTGCTGGATTCAAATAAACCAATATGTTTTCTACACGTGGGACTAGCACCTTAGAATCTGTTTTGGTGGATGGAAAATAAACAGTGTATTTCTTAGTGCAGAAGGAAAAAGTCCAATCATCATTTCGCCGCAAAAAGCCATATTTCAGACACCCACCTGCGGCCGTTTAGAAATAAAGTTAATGATCAAAGGGAAGGTCCAGCAAAGATAAACTCAGTAATTTTCTGCATGTATGAGCCTAGAGCATTCAGCGGGCATTTATGTGCTCCGGCTGCAAAAGGCTTGAAGCACTCTATTATAGGTGAGCCTGCAACCTGAGCATTTGTGTATTAGCTCTGATAAAAGCTATCAAAAGGCTTCAATATATCAATTTACTATTATACCAGTGCAGCACTTCTAAAGCCTTTTTGTAAACCCTTTCTTTGCCGGCCAGTATGTGATAACACATTACTGCAAGAAAGAAAAATATGTGCAGTTTATAGTTTTTTGCCACTTGTCTGAGGTTTTTGCAATGCACGTTGTTTTGGATTGATTCTTACATGTTTGTGTAATTTTGTATTGTCTTGCAGCTCATAATGAATAACTTTAAAAAGTCCTGTTTTCACCTGTTTTGCCCTTTGCTTTTACTTGTAATTACTCAAAAAAGAAGTTCAGATATAGAGCAAACATGTTGGGTTCTAGCCATTTTCCAACAATAAAACAAGTAAAAACATGCATAACAATAGGGAAAAAATGGAATAAAAACTGCTTTGACTACTCATACAAAAACAGCTTTGCAGTTTCTGTAGGTTTTTAGTTTTACTTCTTGGTTGTAAATGATGACATCAAACTAGAATATTGCCAATCAACCATGTCTTCAACTGAGCTAAAACTCTTGGGTTCATATGTTTATGAATTTTATATCATTTTTGTTTGTTTTTTTGTTTGTTTTGAGGGAGACCAGGGTATCAGATGAGTCTAATTAGTTGTAATTCTTCACAAATATACCGGCATTTATTTCCAAACCAACACTTGATTGCTGTAAAACTATCATTTATATTTACAACCACCAAATAAAGTCAAATTTTGAAAATCATCTAACAAATAACTGCAAATGCATAGTAAACAGTTCATTTTTCTATTCGTGCAAAATCTTATTTGTGTGGCTTCTTGATTAGATAAATCAAAAACAATATACCATGTAAACACGACTGACCTTGGCCGTTTGTTGCACACACTGTTGTAGACCGACAGCCCCAAGTGTTTATGGCGTATAACTGAAGGGGAGAACAAATCCCCATCCAAAGCAGACACAGAAAGATGTTGTGAAAGCTGCAGCTAAAATCTTGTCTCTCCACGTCCACTCCGCAGCATCTCCGAATGAATATTAATCTCCCCGGCAGTCCAAGCCTTTCCAACATATTTTAGTATTGTAAATGCTTCACAGTTTTTGGCTTAGTCTTTACAGATGGGAGGAAGCTACACTAGCCCAAGAGATTCTTTGCCAACTCAGCGATTGAACCTACAACTTACTATTATTGCAATTTCAAAATCAATATTTATTTTAGACTTTACAGCGCACGGTTCATCTGGAGAGCTGGCATCGAGCACTGCGAGGGGTATTCTTCTCACAATAGTGTTTACTTTTGTGAGGCTGTTGTAATCCATAGTTTTTCTTCTAGTGCCCCGAGGAAGCAGCTCAATATGTTACAATAAAACAAAGCAGCTTCACTGTATTTACTTTGTGACATCAGATAGTGCTACACTTAAATTTCTTTTCTTGACTTTTAGTACTGTATTTTAGCGTTGTATTTTGGGATCATTGCCATTTCTGATGCATAGAATTTACATTGAAATTGATTTTGTAAACAATACATTCATTTATATTTAGCTCTATGGACTTTGACTTTTTGCTTTTGCTGCAGATTTCAAATTTTTAAAGATACTGTTTGGATATAAATATGTGCTTGTGACGTAGCTAGTGCCAAGCGCTGCTGGATACAGTGGAATATCTCACATCCACAGCTCTTGGGCCTTATACATTTCCAGTGGCTGACATGCAAAGTCTCTTGTGTGAGCTGTGCTGGTGGCAAACTTAATTGACAGATTTTCGAACTATGTGGGTGTCTAGAGCTGAATATATTTTGACCATTCATGCATTACTGCATGTATAACATTTTTATATACATTCTTTTAGAATATTTGTGCCCTACAATTACAATTACATTATTTTTCAACATGTATCGGTTTCTATTTCCAGTTATGTTTTAATCCATCTGTAATAGAATCTTCTGTACGTAACTTTAAACTACCACAAAGAGCATACAGCATTATGCAATCAAAAAAAAAAAATGATAATAATTGATTGGCATGAGATGATGGTTAAATTAAATAAAAACCCAAATCAATGCTGAAGTACAATTGCAACTGTTTTAATATGTTTAGCTGCAGAAATCCACTATAGTCATAAAGCTCTGGTGTTCTTTCTTTTTTTCTAAAGTCTGATTAGCATGTTTGCCAGAGATTAAACCAAATCACTGTTTTGTAAGTCTGAACTCTTTTGCCTCAAATTCAAAAGTCAAGTTCCAAGTCAAAGAGAGGCAAGTCCAAGTCAAGTCTCAAGTCAGAGCCCCACAAGTCCAAGTTGAGTCCAAGTCCTCTGCTTTTACTTTCAAGTCTTTTCAAGTCTTTAAATCCATATATATCTTGACTTCTACAATTTCATTTATTTTTTTAATATATATAAATATATCCCAATTAAAACTAATTTCTGGTCACAAAAAAGAAATGAGGAGTGAGATGAGGAGCATATGGTTGTCTCAAATCACTGACGTTCAAGTCTAAGTTGAGTCTCAAGTCTATTTTATCAAGTTCCGACTCAAGTCCAAGTCATGACTTGCAAGTCCACACCTCTGAATTGTTTGCCACCATTAAAACCAATGGCATGGGCCGCCAACTTCACTGCTACAACAGAGTTACCTGGTGCATACTGGAATAGTGTGACGGGAACTGCTGGAGCCCTTCTGTGTACACTGCAGATTTTTTTTTTTTTAATTATGTAATTGATATGCTTCATTTAAGATCAAGAGATTTGACATAACTTGAATGCCCCAACATAATGATAGCATGCTTTGAAATGTTTTTGATTTTTAATGTAGAATGTAGGAAAGGCTTTTGGGATTAAAGCTAACTGTCTGTTAGTTTGGGTGAAGCACAATGCCTGAGCTCTATGGGGAAATGTAGGCACTTAATCTAAAACCAGAATCAATGTAGGAGTCCTGAGGAGGAGTGGTGTAACTGCTGTCTGCTGCTGCTGTACCACATAAAAGGCTGAATCGAGTATATGATGGACTCTGGCTTTAACCTGTTTTCATTACTGTTATCAATTGAGTCAGCTAGCCTATGTGCACTAAGGCCATTTATTGCCTCTCATCCACCAGAGGGCTTCCAAATCAAATCTGCTCCTTTGACCACAATTGCCCCTTAATATCTCAAAATAAACTGAAAGCCATGTACAGCGGGAGTGGGCAAAGAGTAAGTGTGAACTGGATCAGAAATCTTGTTTTTCCACTTTATAGAGAAACAGTTCTTACAGTGTTTATTAATACGAGAGGAGTGGGCCTGCAAGTTGCGACTATTTTGATTATTTGCTTTGTGACACGTTTGACTTGGAACCAGTGACTTGAGACTACTTGACACTTTCAGAGGGAATTAAATCTGTGTACTTACAGTTTTTTATTTTAAAGTAACAGATTGAAACATGTTCTTCTCCACATCTCCAGATTGATTTAAAAGGACCACAAGCAAAAATCATATGAAAAGGTTTGTACTTGATATTTTGATCTAATGACAGGGATGGACTTGGACCTCACACTCGACTTGTGGACCACTCACTTGGACTTAAGACATGCAAAATAAGGATGTTGTACCACGTGTTACAGTACATACCATAAATGTAAAAACATACAAACCTCATTAAACCATTCATATAAAAAAAAAACTAAAACATTATTCTTTACTACAACAAAATATCCAAATGTTGAAGGTGCTGTCAAAATAGACTATAAAAATATACAGTACACACGGAAAACAAAGCAGAGAGGAGGTGATCACACATTAATTTAATTTTTTAAAATACTTTGATCAAAGGATTTGAGCCTGCTGTTGATAGACAGTGTGGGTTGTTGGTGGACAACTGTGTGAACTTCAGAAGAAAACTGTGTGTGGCATTCTGCTGCACATTCATAGTTAAAATTGTATTGATTCAGTGAATCGTGATCCAGTCAAACGTTCTCTTCTCCTGTTGCATAGTTAGATGTGAGAGACTTACCTACATACACAAGTTCAATGTCAAGTTATCACACAATTATTCATTTGTCAGTGTTTTCCACAAGCCTGAACTTGACTCCTTCAGTCAATGACAGTGAAACCTGATGGTTAGACGACAACAATTCATTAAACGTAGTGTAGCATAGGCGCCAATTTATTTTGTTTTAATCATCAAGAAAGCCAAGTAAACAAAACAAAATTACCTTGGATTTGTGATCACAGATTTTCTGTTTCTGTTTCAAATAGCAAACATTCTTGTTTATGATTCCATGCAGTGATTGCAATTAATCTTGCTATGATTATAATTCTTTTACATGACAGTCAGTACAAAAATGTATATTAGACAAATGTGAGAAGATGTTGATGTATATTCAGAGCTTAGGATGTGCATGCGTTTTTTTGTTATTTTTTTCCTAATTATTTAATCCTCAGACCCGCAGACTTATTTCAGGATGTTTGCCATTGCTATAAGTCACCATGTCTACTCAGATCTTTATTGGACATCAATATCTTAAATTGTTGTTGTTGATTCTCTTTTTAAAATAAATCACATCTGTATATTCTAAACAATAAAAAAGTGACAGTGATTCTGAAGTGAAGTGCATGCAGTAAGGTTGATTCCTGCAGACACTGGCTGACTCTAACAGATAGGAGAGGACGTGTTGAGACCAGAGACAACAGCTTAATCAAAAGGCAGACAAAACTCTCCATGCTGCATGCAAAAGGCTTTTCTCACCCAGCATACTTTAATGAACTCAAGGTGCTCTGAGCGGCTAAGAGTAAAGCACACACACAACCACAGAGTCCAGCCACGTAGAGATAAATGCTTCTTATTTAATTAGAGCGACAGCCCTGAATGCACAGAGCTTCACAGAGCGGTCAGAGCTGGAGACTCCACATGCTAAACAATGGCGGGCTTCAGGCTGGATGGAGGTGTGTTTTAGAGCTGTCAGGTGCATCACATTGCACCGGTTCTGCAGCCAGATAGACAGGCAGCGCCAATGGGGAAAGGCACAAACGGGGCTATTTCTGAACAGGAGGAAAAACAGAAAGACGGTGAGAGAAAAGCACATTGATAAGATGTCTCCTGGAGCAGTAATGGCCTCCTATAGTGATTTAGCTGCACAATATAGTGGAAAAGCATGGATGAAAAATGAAAAACTGACTAAATGATAAAAAAAAAAAAACAAGCTTTAAGAGTTTGCCTTGTAAAGCAGTTTTTGTAACACAACAGCTGTTCCT
The DNA here is from genome assembly GCA_038363315.1 of Mugilogobius chulae. Lineage (NCBI taxonomy): Eukaryota > Metazoa > Chordata > Actinopteri > Gobiiformes > Gobiidae > Mugilogobius > Mugilogobius chulae. The sequence goes on from CM076409.1 coordinate 18,780,171, forward strand.
CATTCAGTGTAATGTATGCTTTTGAAAAAGAGAGATATTAACTTATAAAAAATAATAATAATACCTTTTATGATTGCTTTTAGGGTTTCAGTCTTTGGTGAACCCTTTTGACTAGCCCTTTTAAAATCTATAGGTCTGACTGCAGTTAAAACACATAAAAATGACTAAAAATGAAGCATAGGATAGGAATAGATGCGGCAATAAGTAGAAAATATCAACTTGACCACAAACTTGTCATGTGTCCCAGCCTTGCTTTAATATTTGACCATTTATTATTGTGTTCTTTCGATAATAGAGCAGTATAATGTCATTGCATTTCCCACTAAGCCCTTGTCCACACACACAGAGGCCTACACAGTGACTCACGCAGCAGCAGCAGTGCCGCACATGCTGTTTTGTTCCGGTGCGCGGCTCCCTGGGGGATCCTCCAGGGCTGTTCTAAGAGATAGCAGGGACCTTCTCCACTCTCTCTCCCCTACTGTCTGACCTTTACAAAACACAAGTCAGAAAATGTGTGGCATTTTCCTCTAATCACCGCCACCTAAACACTTGAAAAATGGTACTGAGTCTCAATTAAGGTGCTGTATGCCCCATGAGGATTTGCTGCCTCAATGCCTAATTGTTATCAAAGCATCTGGATTTACTGTGCAGCGCCAGCGCCCACTTAATCTGGATTTTTCTTCCAATTCATTTATAGTTTGTCTTTTTAGTCAGGACCTTTAAGGATCAGGAATGGTTTATTTCATGATCTTGTTTGCAGCTTCAGTGATTGTCTGGAAAATGCTTGACTTTGTAGACCAGTTTGTCCTTTAGTCGCTACACTCCTGAGCAGGTATGTCTCCAAACCTCAGCTCAATAGAAACAGAAGCCAAATAAATCCCTTTCAATATGTGTTATGTCTCAGAGAGGCTGTGCACCACTGGAAAAGCACTCTCAAGTCAATTTTTGGCTGACTTTTCTCAAGGACACAGACCTGTGTTCCCTTGTGTTACAAACAAACACCTGCACATCATGTAAATTTGGTGCAGAATTGTCAGTTTCAAATTGACATTGTTGAGTTATATTCAGCTCTGAACCTTACAGTGTATATACGGCTAAAAATGCTTTCCCAGTTGCCTATCTATAAAATCTAATAATTCAAGGCATTTTTTTTTTTTGCTGAATAGAATTGTCACATATCACTGTGGATTTACATGAGCTACACTCATCTCTTATGTAATGCAAAAATACAATTTATAACTTGTTTCAAGTTTCTTAACTTAGATATTTGACTGCTGTTCACTGTTAGATCTCTATCTAAAAATGTCACAGTTTTGATTTTAAAGCTCTATTTATAGGTTTAAGAATGATGAAAAATAATCACTGTTACAATTGTAATTATTAACTAATCAAAAGATGGGATGTGGTTTGAAAGGTGAAAAGTACTCAACGTGATGCCTAAAAACAAGGAACTGAAACCCATTTGTACTAATATGTGATGTGCATCTATATATCACTAAAGTAGAGGTTATTTGAGATTTTTTCATGCTAGATATTATTAGAACCTAAGCAATACAGTAAGCAAAACATGGCATGATACATACAGTATTTTAGTGATCCATTCTCCATGAGACATTGAATGCTTTTCATTTTTATAAACAAGGCAAACCTTTCTTTCTTGTGACATTAAAACATTGTACAAAAACATACATATATGCAGTACGTTGTTTTACTTCACCTACTGAAGTAGAAAAACTGTTGTTGCACTGATACAAGTGGACAATTTAATGAATATTTCTCAAGTTTAAGGAAAAACTGTTAGTGTGATCACTGAATGTTTAATGTAAAATGAAATAATTTGGGTTCCCCTAACCCTTTGCAGCCTTGTATGCAGCATGAAGGCTGCACAATACATGATACGATGCTCTTTCCCAAATGACCTCTTGTACAGTCAATCATGCATTACACTGTAGTGTAGTTGGCATTGGCAATGATCCCTGCTTTTACTTTGCAAATGAAAGCAGTAGAGCGTGGTGTGGTGTTTCAGTCATGTCTACGAGCAACACAACAGCAGACAGGAGGTGTATTGTGATCGGCTTCAAGCCCACTGCTCTAACAGGTTTATCCTGGCTTCCATTAATCATCAGAGATCTAACAAATGAACAAGCTGAGTGTGTTTGACTGAGCATGTGCATGTATGCAAATGGTTGCCACAATGTAGAGGTTTCAGCACATAGATTCCATTATATTTGGTCTTTTAAACAAAGAGTATTTCACACCGAACATACAGTACACACAAAGATGTTATGTATTGGAGAGAACACCTGCTGGATAGACAAAATAATGTAAAGTAAAGATAAAAATAAAAATAGGCATTTAAATGATATACACTGATTCAAATGAAGATGATTAAGATGATGGTGTTGTTTTGGTAGTGCTTTGCTGATTGGGGACAAAATTGAGTGTAAATGAGGTTTCACTGGTAACATGGTGATGTGGCTCAAACAATCTTTATTGAAAAGAGTGAGTATGACTGGCTTAGTCTGGTTCAGTCTTGAGGAACTATTTTATTCACAAGATTGATTATTTTGGACTATGTTGTGTCACTCATGCACCTGATGTGTGTACCTGACGCTGAGTTTTTAAGAGTTATTGATTGACCGTGATCAAACTCAAATTAACTTGAGATCAACCTAAATATGGATTATAGTAATTTTATCCTTTTCATCCTCCAGGGAGAACTGTTTTGGCAATAGTCTGTATCTTGTCTCCAATGCATTCGATTGTTCATCATGATCATGTCACATTAACCGGAAACATCCATATTGTTGTGGCTCTTATATTTTCCCAGCACTCACACACTCAGATACCTGTCCCTATAAGTCCCCTGCCAAGTTTCAGCGCGCTCAGATGCAGCGGCCCCTGCGGGCTCACTCCACAAGTTTTGTTATAAATATATTTGTGATATAAATCTGCATGATGCATCTGAAGAAAAACTGAAGAAGACTAATGATCAGGACAATGCTTTATTCTTGTACAGCCCCAAATCTCAACAACAGTTATCCATAGGGCTTCATAAAGAGAAAGTAAAACAACAAAACAGTCATTTGTCAATGAATAACAGGTGCGCAGGTGGAGCGAGTAAAATAAATCTATGCGTCAATTTATTTAGACGCGATTAAAAGAAAAAAATATATATTATATATATTATATATATATATATATATACAGGGTGCGATTTGCTGGGGGGGATGGGAGGGATTTTCCCTACCTCTGGATTGTCCGTCCCCCTCTCTGCTTATATTTTCCCCATCCCTCCTTCTGCTTTTATCTTGTATTATGTGTGGGGGGGCATAAAAAATAACAAAGACTGTGTTTCATATCCCAATTTTCAGAGTGTTTTATCAATCCCAGCGTAGTCTCATTTATGTTTTTTCCCTTCTCCCGGTGCTGCTCCTGCGCTCAACAGGCAGCTCTCATAACAGCTTCCAATCTTTTCTGATTGGCTATTCCTCTAACTTTGTCTGCGCGCACAAGCAAAGTTTAAATGGACAGATCTCAATAATGAACATAGACGCCGCCGCGCCGATCTCTCTCTCTCTCTCTCTCTCTCTCTCTCTCTCTCTCTCTCTCTCTATCAGCGCTGTCATTTATACTCGGGTTTGGTCACTCGAGCCGCTGTGCTGCTGCTCTGTCACCTGCCCTGTGAGATCATGGTTTAATCCACGACTGTGAGCAAAGCATAGCGGGAAGATCAAGTCAGCAACAAAGTGAGAGACACGAAAATGTTGACGTGCAATGCGATTCAAAGCGGGACAAGACTCGTATTAAGTGACGAACTGCACTGCTCTTGTTTGTAGAACCCGGTGCCGCGAGAGCTGCGCTGAGAGGCAGGACCAATTGGTTAACCCGGGGCTCTGCGGAGCTTTATGCACTGAATGGAGTCTGTTCATTTTGGGAGGAAACGTGCCAGTGCGCGCCAGAAGCCTGTTAGTTGCGAGTGGAAAAGAAACGGAATGAACACGGGAAGGAGAGACGCGATTGTAGTGGCGCGCGTGTACATGGTGCGCATGCGTGTTGCGAGCGTGCACAATATGCGCGTGCACGTGGTGCGCGTGTAGAATGACTTAGAATTTTCTATCCCCCTTCTGTTTTTTTGACAAATCGCACCCTGTATATATATATATATATATATATATATATATATATATATATATATATATATATATATAGGGTTTTTTTGTTTATCAACACAGGCGATGCGCACGCACCCAGCCTGTAGAAAGAGCCTCCGCACATATACACAAACAGTGGAAACAAGTCTAAAAGCTCCGTTGTCAGCCAACGTCAAGAGTTTATCACTTTGTGAAAACAAAATTATGCTGCTAAGTCAAGATTTATGGATGAAATTTGATTCTACGACCCTTAGAAGTTACATTCAGGTAAGTGAGAAAAACGGCGAGGAAAACATTTTCTAAGCTTCAGGAGACAGATGTCTGTCAGACCGGTTCATACCTGATGAAGCAGCTCACTGTCGTCCCGTTTCGGTGTTTAATTCAAAGACGTTTCCCCATGTAAACAAATGGAGCGCATGCGCAGTAGGGCGGAAAGTGACGTCGACCGAAAAATCCTCTATATATATATATATATATATATATATATATATATATATATATATATATTGTGTTCATATTTGTAAAAAAAACTAAACTAAACTAAAAAAAACTCTCTGCTTCTGTCTCTAACTCATGCATGCAACTCTCTTCTTGAGTGTTCTGACACAGTGACGATGGAGAAGACACAGTCAACATTTCTGACACTGTAGCAGATTCTCTTTCATGTCCCAGACAGGGATTACATCAGGCCTAATGAGGAAGAAAAAAGACTCCATGCTTTTGTATTTGATGTGAGAACAGAGCGCTACAACGCTGGTGTCACTATAGGTCCACCCATTTCTGATGGATATTGGCATTTCCCCTTTTTGGTGACCCACTTTTTGTTCAAGCTCAACCAAGCAAAATTAAGGCTTTGATAGGACTAATTCTCATGGTCTTGAACATTGGTGACATTTGGGCTGACTAACCCTTGTGGATCAAGGCTTTCACACAAGGAGCATATCCGTTAACATCTCAGCCCCCCGAGAATCGCCTCATTTCAGCTGCCTGCCATTTTGAATGCTTCAACTTAATTATGTAGATAACGAGACATGTCAGAGCAAACCAGATCCTGTGGAAAAAGTCCTGTGCCCATTTCAGAGGCCCAGGTAACAACACTGTTGTTCTGAAAAATAACAGATCTGCTGCCCCAAAGTATTGGATGTGTTTCAACTTATTTCTCCATTGTGTTGTACATCTTTTAATGCTATTGGCCAAATACACTTATCTAGTGGATAATTCACAACAAGTTGGCTGTATAGTATGTCATGGATCCTGTTTAGTGACTGTTTTATTTTGAAATGTTGTGTATTTGTTCATTTTTTGGGTTCTTACTTCCTGTCTGTTAATTGTCTGCCCCGCCCTAATGTGCTTCACCTGTTCTGTTTTCAAGTGTATTTAAACCTCATGTTTCTCACAGTCCGCTGTTGGTCCATTGTCATTGTCTGTCTTGTGTCTGTCTTTCCTGTGTTGTTTGGATTTTCATGTATATGTATTTTTTTATTTTATTTTTTTTTTTTTTTTGGTGAATTATAATAAAACAAAGTGCTTTCTAATGTACTGTAGATCTTTTCTGTAAAAACTTATGACTCTGTCCCAATTAATATTGGAAGAAGAGCCTGTCTCTACTGCTTTGACAAATTCTTTGCCAAGTGCCTTAGCTGCTGAAAAATGAGGAAGCTTGTGCATCATCATTTATAAATAGAGCTTCTCCATATAGAACATCTCTTTAACACCATAGATAAGGTAAGGTTGTCTTTCCAAAGGACACTTTGCCGACTGGTCTGGGGGAGTATGATTAGAACTGCCAATATTTAGCAAAAATACCCTGCTTTATTCTACACTAATTAGAGAATGAGACCTTAGGAAAATCATGAGATATTTTTGGTGTAATCTGAGAAAGATGGCCTATGCGAGAGCACATAGTATGTTCTTTACATTAGCTCTGGCTGGTCTGCTTATCGGAGTACACAGCTGTCCAGCCAAACATTCATTATTTAGAAGTGCCTCAGAAAAGACTCGACATTGGAAAGCTGTGGCTGTAGTTTATTGACCTCTCTAAAAAAAGAGACTGTCAACTTGGAGCACTCTCTTGAACATAAAAAATGCAAATTTGGTTTAATCCCATACTTTTCGTCAAAATTCAATCAACTCAGTTTCTTTTAATGGTTGTTCTGAATTGAAAATAAGGTCTTATCTTCGAGAAGACCTCAATAGGCTTTTCTCAGAATTTGTCTCTAAATCTTTATCGCTGAGCTTTCTACATATTTTATACATTTTTTAACGTAGAATTTGCAAAGCCATTTTTTAGTGTCAATGAATCTTGCAACTTTTCTGGTAGAGACTGCCCTCTGTCTGACTCTGTGGGTGATTTTATAACTTTATCTTCATTGTCCCTAGTAAGGCATCAAACATATATTTAGAAATTATTTCAGTCTGGGTGTTCTTATAGCTTAAAAATCCCTGAAAAACATGCTTCATGTTGTGGCAGATTGAGATTTCAAAGAATAGAATAAACTAATTTCTAGATACATATGGCATAAAGTGACAAATTAAATACTGAACTTTACACTGGCCAGAAAGTAAAGTCTATTGGCTTTATGGTACCTGAAAAGTTATTATCAAGCTGTTCAAACCAAAAAGGTCTCGCTGAACTTGTGTGACCCAGCTTATATTGCAAAATGAAAGAATATTGAAGAAAAGATGATCGACCATGTGGAAACAAAGTGTGAATCTTTGGCTGTGGATGTCTTAGACAATATGGTCAGAAGTAGTGACAAAGTATAATTTAACAGATTATTAGATTATTGAGATTATTATTGAGAATCTACAGCAAACAACGGCACATTTGTACAGCACATTTAAATAGTAGAAAAATGGCTCAAAAATGCATTGACAAATAATTAAAAGAGTTGAGGTCACGACTTTTCAGCAGGTAAAAGATTTGTATGATCTTGGAAAGTGTGATTTTCAAAGGTACCTCAGCTAAGGCACTACTTGACACAAGCAATGCAAAGGGGAAAGTTGAAACAACCTTTGCAGGTATTTTGAAAATTACTGTATATATAAATCAGAGTTAATTAGTAAACCCCTCCTCAGGAACAAAATGTTGGAGATCTTATAGTGCTGTTTAAGCAGGTCATGTTCACATCTTTTGACTTTGTAAAAGGGTGAGCAGGTAGAGATTTTAGTTTTGTTAGTGTCCCCTCCCCTAGTGTCAGAGATCATCCTTTTTCCATTGGAAATGTACTGCACCCTATTGACCAAAAAAAACTATTCTTCTTTCAGCAGCTTCCAGTGGGGTTGTAAAAAGTAAAACACACAAAGTTTTGTCTTACATACAAATGAGTATAGTCGTTTGCATTTCCACCAAAAGCTACTGTCACAAGGGGTATTTTTCTTTAGATTTGACTACTTTTATAAAAATAAGGACACCAGAGCAAAAAAAAAAACAAAAAAAACAAAAAAAACATAACCATTTTGGAAATGACATTGTGTGAAAGCAAAGTCACATAACCAGGACCATGATGCATCAGGATGTCATTCACAAACGCAACCCCCAACTGCTCTGATATTTACCAGAGCCTATAGACTTTAGACTGTTCGGACCAGCGACGTGCGGTCAGGGGAGGCAGGTGAGGCAGTGCCTCACCAGTCCAAATGGGGAAAAAAATACTTGATGTCAATAAGACTAAATATTATATTTTTTGTATGTAAAATGTTTCGTATTTGTCAGATTTAGTTGATTTCGTGTGATTTTCACTGAGTTTTGTGGTTAAAACCCCCAAAATCTCCAGGACTTGCTGATATAACGCAGGTCTACGGCGCTGAGGCTCGCCTCACTCAGACCTGTTGCCTGACCAGTCAGCCCCTCCTACATTCTCTTTGAATGCAGAAGGGTCTGAAACTGAAGAGATAGCCAACGATTTCGTCGTCCAAAGTTAGGACGATCCAATCACAAAGCCCCCCCCCCCCCCCCCCCCTCAAGATGGCGGACGTAGCTTATAGATCATTGTTTTCGGCTCTAGTTTTGGTTTTGAAGAATTAGGGACGTATCAATCAAACCGGAGCAGCAAACCGCGTTCAGAGCCTTCACATAGGTTAATGCTCCATTGAAAAAATCCTTGCGCTACATATTACTATCACAACCGGTTTAGCCTGCATCGGGGAAATTTCCGGGTTGTCTGTGATTGGTTGACTCCGCGCTCGGAAAGCCCGTCCTCGAAATTGAACCATGGCGCTCTGCTCCCAGACCCTTACGTCTTTGTACAATGTCTGTCAAAGCGTGTAGGGACTGGCTGGTCAGGCAATCAGACCTGCGCAGACACATACACAATGAACAGGGCGCGTTCATGCAGCGCGTGCACTCACTGTTTCTCCACCAAAAGCGATAAAATGTGTTTGGAGACGTACTTTTTTCGAGTGCTTTGTCTTCTAATTGTCAAGAAAGAGAATATTATGTGAAAGTGAGCGCTTTTAGTGAGTTAATTTGATAGTAAACGGAGTTAGTACAAAGCCCAGATGAGGCACGCCTCACGCTCCAGCTCTGCTTACGAGGGAAATCTGGCGGCTTTCTACGGCCAAAATACGATTAATACGATTAAATGTGTCTGTGTTAAACTTCACAGTGTGGTTAAACAAAGCCTTAAGCAACTATATAATCCTCATGAACAAATATTTAACAGCAAAGGTCTAAAAAGTCGTAATAATCTGTCCCCAACTATTGAACAGTGGCAGTCATTAAGACTCCCGCACCGCGGTGACGTCATCAGCTGTTAAGCTCAGATGGATGAGTGAGAGAGCCGTGCAAAGGGTCTGGGGATCGAAACTCGCGGCAAAATAATTTTTTTCTCATCCTTAATTTTGCGTGTAGAGACAAAATAGTCACATGAGATTACATGCTTCTATTTGATATACACGTCTGCAAAGTAAATAAAAAGGCATCCTGAAGTGAAAATAAGCAACTAGACCTGTGTGGTTCACAGTGCCTCACCAGTTGGAAATCCCACCGCACGTCACTGGTTCGGACAATCTTCCTGCCAAAATGGGGAACCTTTGCCCAGTGGAAGCCAACTCACCCATTTGAGAACCAGTCTTTCTCAAGCAGTTCCTCTGGTAAAGTGCTCTCTCTACAGAAAGTAAACATGTGCAGGACCCAGACCTAGGCCCGATTGATCGGTGCAAACATTGGAGTAGAAGGACAGCACAAAGCTTCATATCTTTTGGACTCAAGATTCTCGTAAGCCACGTAAAGAGCCAAAAGACACAAGGACCCAAAACCACACAACTTAACAGAGATAGAAGAACAAAGAGAAGTCTACCCATGCCCCAAACTCCATGTCTTCTCCACACTTTTGGGGATGTGAACATTGGTTAAGGCAAACTCAAGCAGACTGACATTCTGTAACATTTCTGTATTGAATGAAAACTGCCACATTGGGTTGGTATAGATATAGAGTTAATGCAAATACAGTAGGTTTAGATGTCAGTCCAGACTCTTATTTATTGGAAGCTCATCTGCATACATAATGTAATGTAATGTATGTACATTTCTGGTCAATACGTTTTCATAAACCATGCTTGTTTTGGTTGTGTGTATAAGTAAGTATAATAAGTGTATACCTATTTTCAGGATGGAGTCATTCTGAAAATAATGGAAAGATCTCACAACCAAATGAAATAATGAATCTTTAAATTGTTAAGATAGAATAAATTATGTCTCACTTTGGAGAGTGGTGCCTCGAACAAAAGTTTAGTTTCTATCTCGACTCTATTTATCAAATCATGTAGCTTTATCTGTGCTCACTGTTCTGTGTACTACACCTGTCTGAAAAGGAAGTTTATTTATTTATTTATTTTGTTTGTTTGTTTATTTACTTACTTATTTTTAGTTTTTGATGTTTTGAAATGTTTATTTCTGAGAACCTGTAATACACTGAGCTTAAAGTTTGAAAGCATCAGATGTATTTGATTTGCACACATCAGTTGTCAAAAACATCAAAACTATACAACTTTTAACAAGTGTTTTCATATCATTCATAATACATATAGGAGTTTTGAGCAGTTGTATCAGCTCAGTGGAGACTGAATGTGGAGTGAAGCTGCCTTACACAGTGGAATTGACACAGAGACATCCAGAGGCTAGTGCTATGTTCCCATAAGACTGTAGCAACAGCCATGTGTCTCTTACCTCGTCTGTGTAGCCAAACAGATCATTGTTAGCCTCAAACACTTTTCTGCAAGTTGTTTCTTTCAGTTATTTATCTGTCAGTATAGACCAGACTTCATTGACTGTCAGAGATGTAAACCCAAAAGCTGCGTTTGACAGTACACTTTTACCAAAATTGGTTCTCTAAATAAGTAAAGACATTTTTCACACCAGGGAAAGAGTAGGACTGATAATTTTGTAGTTTTAGCAGAGGTTGTAACAGTACAGTGATATATGTGAATCTAATCCTGCAGTAGGAGCATTATAGTATCAGGTTCTTGACCTACTCACATAGAATACTGACATAAAGTCACCATAAATAAACAAGTGAGTTTTTTTCCCCTTTATAATTGCTCCAGAAAGTGGTGCCAATATTTAACCCAAACATGTGAGAAATACAATATGAGTTATATGGTGGCAAGTTTGTGGAACCAATCTCTGTCAAAAATAAAAGTATTTTGAATATTTGTGAATACAGTAGCTCTCTCAAGAACAGTGAATCTCCAATACCTACAGAGTTACACTTGTCTGTGCTTACTATCTAAAATTCGAACACTTATCCGCAATGTCGGATGAGATAACTTCACATTCAATACTTCTTTCATTTCTTTTATGAGAATGTAAACTGAAAGTAGCAGACAAGAAAGAATACCAATGAATGCTTTCAATTTCAGTTAAATTAGTTATAAGGATCTAGTTTTAATCTTTCTAGATTATTGTGCATACTTCAAATTGTGTTTTATATTTTCTCCTATTTTTCTGTTTCAGGATGGCAGGACAGAAGTTGTGGGCATTGCTGGTCACGATGGCGTTCCTGATGCTGACGGTGATGGCGGCTGAAAGTGGAAAAGCTGAGAAACTAGGTGCTTACAGAGTTACCAACTATACCAATGTTTTTTAAGCTTTATATTATGACTGTTGTAGATAAGTGTTCTTGCCTTTGACTTACACAAACTATTGAGTCACAGCCATAGAAAGATTGATCCACTTTACACAAAGAAAGTTCCCTCTCAGTAATTACATTATGAAGTCGCACAGCTTCTTGGCAAGATCGTGTTGATGAAATGTTGTGTGTTAATAAGAGTTTGATTCAACTTTAGTTTGGAACAAATGAGAGTCCCAAGGGTAAAACGTGTCTCTTAAGAACACAATAAATACTGAGACGTTTGGCAAAGATACTAATTGATTTCTCTTCTGGGTGAAAAACAAAAAAGAAAAAGTTTAACATTAGAACAAACAATTACACTCAGCCTGGAGGTTCATTAATAGGGCCATGTGGGAGTCTTGAAAAACTCATTTAGACTTTATGTTATTTCAACTAGGAATACCACTGCATATAAATGAGAAAACAAAGTCCAACACTCACTAAAAACAAAAGGAAAAAATACATTCACCATGTCATTGTTTCTTGTTTCTAGTCTTTAGATGTAGTTCTGCATATAAAACCAGAACTCATAAAACATGGTAAGATACACACAAGACTTTTAGTTTAAGGTAGCACTGTGATTTGCCTTTGTTGGTGTAGAATCATCAGATCTGTACAAACTCCCAAGGTCGGAACTACAAACTTGAACCTTGCTGGACTGATCTGGATACTGTGTTTTGAATTAGGAAGTAATGTTTAGCATAATATGTGTTCTTTAATAGATCAAACAGTGCCACAGACTTTATGACTTCATTGTGTCTGTGCCAAGCAATGCGTAAAGAAGCACTGCCAAATGTGCATTATTAGCCTACATGTTGTGTTTGAAACTTGCTAGGAAAGTTTAATTGTCATACATTATGATTAAGTAATACGTTTTTCAGTCTATTATAGTCATTTTAAGTGCTAAGTGTTAAAATACAATATATCCATACACTGATACGTATATTCTATCAGTGACATAAAATATATAAAATTACTGTATGTGGTGTTTGCCATGCACATTGCCTCATTTCACTGGTTCTGGATTCTGATTAGCTAAAGAGTCACATTTGTATCTTATTCAAGAGAGATTTACTCTGATAGAAAACTATCTCGACTAAACAGTATTGCCAAACTAGCCGTAACCCTGAAGTTATTTTGCTGAAACTCCAATCCAGCTAAGTAGTACAGACCTTTGAGATCATAACAACACACAAGACAACATATACAGTAATTAATCAAGAAAATGGAACATTTCTTTTCATAATTTATCATCTACAGGTAAGAAAGAACGCAGGTCTGACTGCGGGGAGTGGCAGTGGAGTGTATGTGTGGCCAACGAGGGTGACTGTGGACTGGGTACCAGAGAGGGCACCCGCACTGGCACTGACTGTAAACAGACCATCAAGACCCAGCGTTGTAAGATCCCCTGCAACTGGAAGAAGAAGTTTGGAGGTAAAGTTCAACCCAGAAACATAAAACTACTTTTTGTCATAGATTTTTCATCAATGAAATCACAACAGGTGATATCATCAAGCAAATGTAATTACAAAATTATTATATTTTTTGAAAGCAGATGAATGCTCATTTTGTACAATTGTCTGTTCAGGTTTGAGACTGTGCAGCCTTGAATGCAGAACTGTCTCTCAGTGACAGGCCTGGGGGACTTTTGTTTTCCCACTAAAGGCTTTCAGGCAGTGGCATGCTGCTCGCCAATGAGCCTGTCAGGAGTGATGAACACACTGCGGCAAATAATGGGGCCGCTAACTGCTTATATAGATTACAGCACAAAAAGTTTTGGGCAAGTGGCTACCGTACAAGCCTCAGGCCTTTTCATTGAAGAATAAAAAAGTTGTCATCTGTCAGAACTAGGAAAACCCACATCAATGTGCTGTCTAAATGTGAACTTCAAAATAGAAAAGGTAAACAGTGCATTTGAAAAGGTGCCAAAGAAAAGCCAAATTGAAGGCCCAGCACAGAGAGACAGCAGTACATAGCAAACAGGCGGCAGCCAATCAGTGCAGAGGGAGTAATCACTGTTTATTTCTCTATAACAATGGTGACAGTAGTGACCATCTGTGCTGTTATTTTGACTAATGTGGATTAGTGAAAAGTTTGGTTTGGTTAAGTTTGTTACACTGATAAAGAAAATCTCCACAGTACATTTGTACATCAGTTATCTAATAAGGACTGGGTGCACCCTTCTATTGGCTCATTGCCTTTCAATACACAGTGTACACAATATTTATTACAATATTTACAGAATGTGAGTTCAAATAGCAATCACAACATTAGTTACACCTTAACCAAATGTGCCAAACACTCTAACTATTGTAAAGAGTTAACCTCATGTTATTTACCCAAAAGCATGTCAAATGCTGAGGACTATGTAGACTTAGTACTTCACCAAAAGCAATTAAATGTGTTTAACAAGTTGATATAAAATGTTAAAAAAAAGGTTCATATACATAAAACAATATTCATCATTGTTTATTTGCCAGCTATTCTTTATGGCTCTGTTTCTAATGTCCATTACAGAAAATGCACAAAACATTTTTTTCCAGAAAAGGGCAAAACACCAGCTTTCACCAACGTATTTGTTTTTTTGTTTTTTTTTTAGGTTACATGTGTGAATATGGTGCTTGGTTGGAGAGGATGTTGGTGCAGAATAGCATTCACATTCTGTTTGTCAATCCCATGGTAGCCACAAAAATACCATATCACTGCTGATTGTGGAGAGAAAATGAATAATGCAATGTAAATCTCTATATAAATCAACTCAACTCTGATTATTCTTAGATCAAGTCGGTCTGCTGGGCTTCAGGATGTGTGATAGTGCTGGCAAATAACCATTTGTTTGCTTATTTCAACATGATGCCTCAGAAGGACCTCATTCCCAAGAGTGTGAGAGGAAGTAGTTTCTTCAGGACAAATGATAGGTTTGAAGGTGCAGGGTTTTGAAAATTGGATGCTCATGAAGTCCCTGTAGTGCAGTAGTCACCTCCGGTGTCCACTTTGCACTGCTCATCTCTTCACCTGGCCTGTCACCTTGCCCCGGTTTTCATTAGTGTCCTGGGAGTGCAAGACAATGTGACATAGTAGAGAAATGAGAAAACATACATGGACAGCAGTATAATAGCATTATTTTCGCTTGGAATCAAGATATAAGTTTCTATACACCGTATAGTGTGTTGTAAATATATTTTAACAGACAAAAGCACAACTGACTGCATCTAAGAACCATTTTGTAAACAAAACAAACTGTGCATCTGTATTTTTTTTTTTTTTTTTTTTTCAAATAGGTATCTGTATCTGAGGAGATTAGTTTTGTTGTCGCTGTTCGATTTAACTGAACTTGTAAATTAGCTACTGCCCCTAATTAGCGCTCTTGTTTTGGCTAATGGCAAAAGCAAAACAAAATGCTGATACAATTTGATAAACACATTAGTTTCCCTTGCTTGAGACTACAATCGTTTTTGTTTTTGAAGCCATCTCTGAAATTTTTGCTCACAAGTTTTCTGGATAATCAGTAGCAGGACAAGTTTCTATTGCCTTCACCTGTTTTGTGATCTGCCACTTTGTAGGGCCATATGAGGTGATGTAAATAATATTTGCAAAGATACACTATAAAACGTATTTTTTCTTTGATTATAAAGCAGTGTTGAGTAACTTGCCTGGTTCCTTTTGATGAAGTGAAGGTAATGGCCAAGTAAATGAAAAAAAAAAAAACATCATGGCTCTTCAAAGTATATGACTCACACTACTCGGGCAGAAGGGTCTATTTTATTGAATGATTGCAATTGGTAGCACTTAAAAGACAAATCTAGTCGCTGATAAGTGTATTTGTACTAGGTTTTTCTGCATGGTGATCTTGAGCATGATGAATGCTTAGTGCTATTCCAGCGCACAAAAGCGTCTAATCAAGTACCTGATTGTTTTGTTCTCTCAACAGGAGAATGTAAGTATGAGTTTGACACGTGGGGGGAGTGCGATCTGGCCACAGGGAAGAAGAACAGGACGGGGGTGCTCAAGAGGGCGCTCATGGATGCAACTTGTGTTGCTACAGTCACAGTCACCAAGCCCTGTGGGAAAATCCCCAAGACCAAGCTGCAAGGTAAGCCGAAAGGGATTAATCATATAGGCATCGACATGTTAGGCCTGTCAGCAACATATACGCCAATGTCTAACTGATGGATTGCACTGTCTCGGGAAATACACACAATCTTTGATCACAAACACAAGTTACGACATTTTACTGTTAGAGGCAGAAGCTGTATGAAAATGTAATTAAAGATATGTCAGAAGGAAAGTTCAGCAAAAAATATCAGTCAGATGGGAATTTATTTGAATGACATGTTGCATTATTTTACTCAAGGAAATGATATTGTTTGTTTTGTAGTTTCCCCTTGTGCATTTATATGAGAATGAAATTGATTGTCCTGTCGAAACTTGACTATAAATGTGATGGTTTTGTAGAAGTGTCAAGACTGAAGATCTTTCACAAACTCAACAAATTGAAAATGTTATGCAAAACAGGTGATAGGTTACCTCGGTTCTAAGACAAACTGACCAATTATTCTTCAACCTTCAAAACTCCTAATTATAACATGTTCAATAGTTGTTGTTTTTTTTAACAGTTCAACTTCAAAATTCCAGTACCAGAGACAGGATGGATGAAACAACATCAGAAGTGTGCACAAGTGTTATGAAATGTGTGAAAGCTTTGCTTAACCTTTAGACTTATGAATAAATCAGTCAACACAATTAAAACGACAAACAAACAAAACAAAAAATACTTTTATTTTTAATATTACTATGAAGACCACAACAGTCATACCATTCTGTGGTGTGCTCCTTCAAAGAACAAGTGTGCCACTGATATAAAGATGAAGAAGTTTCTATCAATCGCTACTTAACAGTTATCTAAGTTATCGGAAAGCTTTTTGTTGCTATTAAAACCAAATACATTATTTACCACTATTCGGGTATGTCTGAAATAGACCAATTGACAAAGAAGCCCTCTGTTCATGTTAAGTGAGTCGTTGACCTTTGAAATTTTTATAACCGTAATTGACCCTCAGTGAGTTTTGCACTGTTCAAACAAGATTATGAGTGCGGGCAGCTGCCAATGATCACACAAGTGCTCTTATCCCGCTCTGCAGATGACATGTGTGCAAACCATATTCATGCACAGTTTGCCTAACTTCACTGTCACCAAAGCAAACACACAAAGGCAGGTGAGCACCAAACGACATGATAAAACAATGAGACATCTGCAGTGACAGGATGTGAGCCGGATAGTCCCAGCTCTAACTCTTCTGTCAAGACCAATATCTATCTTCAGATGTTAGAGCAACTCTATCTGACATATAAGGGACAACACTGTTTATTTTTGATGTGCAGCTCATAAGTGATGCATCAGGGAAGCTGTTTAAGAACCATCTGGAATATTTTCCTCTGTTTAAAGTGACACTGTAACTTGCTGGATGTGGAAGATCATCTAGACCAGTGATTCTTAACATAGGGCCGGGGCCCAAAGTTGGGCCACGAGTATCTCCTTGAGGGCTGCACAATCAGTAAAATACAATACATTTAATATGAGATTGGGCCTCAGATTTCTTTGCACATGAATATTTGGGCCTCGAGGTAAAAAAGGTTAAGAACCCCTGATCTAGATAATAGGAAATTAAAATATAAGTATTATGTCATAATAATAGACAAAGACAACATTTTTACAATGTAGTTTGCTCAAAAAGAAAGTATCAAGACATCTTAATAACTATGGGTTATACAATCAGGTAGTGGCATGGGCATTTTTTGACCACATTGTTCTAAATTATATTAGTTTTTTCAACTTAAAGGTGTGATTTTAACCTGTCCTTTAATAGGCTAGGAATGGAATGTAGATTGGTAAATCAAGAGCTTTGTTTTTCATCTCAGCTCCTTCATCACCACACGGGTCTAATAAATTACAGCATCACTGCTGATGCTGCACCAATCCGTCTGTCAATCTCACGGGACATTCGTGAACAAGAACCTGATACACTTGAATTTCTCCTCTCAGGGCAAACACTTTCCACCCACCTGGAGATGGCAAGTCACTTTTTTCTGGCCGAGAATCGTAGCCTCAGATTTGGAGGAGCTGATTTTTATCCCATCCACTTCACACTCAGCAGCAAACCATAGCAATGCATGTTCATGAAACCATCAGGCATGAGATCCTGTGGTCCTCAAACCAGACACCCTTCAATCCCTGACTATACCTGGAAATTTTTTTCATAGAACAATGAACAGAACCGTTTACAAAGGGCAGCCATGGCAAAATCCAACATGCAGTGGGAGCAGGTCTGGCTTATTGTTGTCAAATCGAACACAGCTTTGCTTTGGTCATACAGGATCCCGGGAGCCCCAAAAATGGTTGAGCAAACTCTCATGATCCCGTGAGCACCACACTATTCTTGTTTAATTTTTGCAAACTCTGAAACAAAGCAATCATATGTGGATAGTGGATATATTCACTAACTGTCACTTCAATAATTACACAAAAATCTAATACAGAGACTACTATTTGTAGTATGTCAAAGATTAGTAAGGTTAATTTTTGTTGCAAACGGCCCTTCTAGGACAACCATGATGCCAGTTTGGGATATACTATCATTTATATATTCAATCGGCAAATTGTAACTGCACAGAGTAGGAGTGCACATACATACGGTACACAAATGAAGCGCTTGGTTACTAGTGCATACCAGTGTCGCATCTATTCTAATGAAGGCCAACAGCATGGATGTGGAGTGACAGCCTGAGAGGTGCGAGTGCTGGGGGCAGCGGGGAGCAGAGAGGAGCTGAGCGAGCATGACAGTGGCATAGATGAAGCCAGGCAGCCGGGGGAAGAGAGCATCGCTATCACAGCTAGGTGCTATTTCCCACGTCTGCCAGTTGGAAGATAAGCCCTGGAAAGCACAGGGGTTACTGGAAAAACCAAACACGGCGTCCTGTGTATGCGCCGTCCACAGGGAGGTAAAATTGTCTTTTGAGTACATGGCAGAGGTGCATAGTCCAGATCACAGGGTTTCTATAAAATATACAGAGAGAAGTGTTGGCAATATAGAGAGTGCGGTGAGAGATGAGAGGCGATCTAACCCCAGGCAGCAAGCAGTGAGGATCCGCACAACCTAATCTGCAATTCTGAATACCTAGATAGGTTTTTTCCCCTGCACTGTGTGGTGGGCTGCCCTGGTGGAGGTAGCATCTGTCATTTGTAGATTCAGGAGAGGAGACAATGCTAAGAGGTGTCCGGAGAGAGTGACTGAAGACTGAAAAATTGGATGTCTTGGCTGTCGAAGACTACGTTATACCCAGGCCCCGTGGAGCAAGAGAGTGACAGAAATGAAACATAATAAATGCAGTAGAAACCTTTGAGTCCTCCTCTGTCTGCAGATCAAGTGCACAGGCTCTCCATGACATGCCAGCTTTAACTCTGGGTAAAGAAGTGTGACTTTATGCTATCATGATCAAGTTTCTTTCATAAAGTAGTTTATAACCGTCTTGCAGTCTTGCATAATGTCTATGACAAGTTAACCATGAGTTTTTATGATTTAGATATACGTATAGACAGAGGTACATGGGGCAAACCACCATTAAGTGAGGAAAGAAATAAAGTTAATGGACAGTATTTTGTTCGCAACACTCTATTTATCAAGCAAATGACATGAACATATGGCTACCCAATTAGAAGTTTTAATTGCTTGTTTGTAGGGCTTTAGGAGTTTAGCTGATTAATCAATCAAAGGTTTCTGAGGCGACCAGAGTGTGGATTAAATATTGTATTGGATTGTAAAAGATTTGTGTAGATAACAGCACAAAAGAGAAGGCATGGAGGCGGTAAGCTAGAGTTTTGAGAGTGAATTTTAAGTTTGATCTCTATTTTTACATATAAATATCCTATTATTTTGTGAAGCTTGTGAGTGCAGTTAGGCTCAGACATGTCATGAGATCTTGAAACTTAATAGGTATATTGTTTCAACACCATGTTAAATGTTTTTGAATGAGTGTGATTGACAGATGATTCAGGGATGCACATCATCGTATGTAAAGCAGTAGTAAGCATGGCTGCTTATGAGGAAAAAGAAGATTAAAAAAAATGTCAGAGAACTGAAAAACATTCCGGATAGACAGACGGAGCAAAAAAAATCACAATGTGAGCTGAGTGAAGTTAGACACAAAATGAATGAATTTGATTGAACAGAGGGCATAGTGACCAAACCAACTGTGCAAGTGGGCTCTGTATTACCTAAGCAAAAAATGTTAATAAATGCTACTGTTTTAGAAGGTGGCATAAAGTAAATAATTATCATTCAGTCAAATACACCGTAATCGTCTTAAATCCAGATAATAAAAAATTCCCCATTGCATCAATAAAGTGCAAATTCTGTACCTCTTTACTAACTTTGTGGCTATTTTTTTTTTCTGTACTTGCTGCATTTTACACAATGTCATGTTTTGTGCTAATGTACCAGAAGTACAGTAAACCTGCCGCAATCTCTTACATGAGACACAACTGAAACACAGTCTTCTTTGGCCTGGTGAATGAAATCTGCTGACAAAAACAAAAGACCAAGGCGACTGACTCAATGAATACAAGCAAACAAACGGCATGGAAGAGCAGTCTGGGAGATTTGCATGGATGGTAGAACTCTGCATGTCAAAAAATCTGAGCGCTGAGCTGCTGAGGTGACAACAGGAACTGATTTAGAGGAGATTTCCTTCCTGTGCATTCAGAATATTAAACGGTTTGGACTCAATTGAAATCTCATTGGCTAAGCCTACCTTGTTTTCACTCTGAACTCTGTAGCAGCATGTCATTAAAGGATTTGCAAGTGGTGGAGGTCTTTTTTATAAGATAATCCATCCACACTAAAAAGTTATTCCAGCTTTTCATACATTATGAGTCACTGTCTTCATATACATTGTGCTTGCAATGGACTGGAAAGCTTTTGACAGTCCTGTGTAGATTTATTTGCACTTCTTTTTATCAGTTCTTGCACAAGTTGGGCTTAGTCATCAAAGGAGATTGTGGAAATATAACATTTATGTGAAAGATGAAAGAAATGAACAAAGAAAAGTCCAGGTGGCACAACTTGAAAGATACACAGAAACTATTCTTCACTAGAGAAAAAAAGGCAGTTTTTAAGGCAAAAAACAACAACAACTTGTTTTTTGCTCATTTTAAACTAAGCCTTACTTTTACATATTTGTATTATTTATTTCTATTTTTCCACATTTATTGACTACGCAATTATTTTTTATGGATATTTTCATTAATCACCTGCTTCTAAAACGCAAATTTAAAAACACAAAAACACATTTGCGTGTTTTTCATTTTGAATTTGGGTATGCATTTTTTCATTTGTGCGTGTGTTGTTGTACTGTACCTTGTACTGTTTTTACCCCAAACATTTGAAGTTATAAAAGGTGAAATACTAAGATCCAAGAGTATTACATAAGTCCGATTAGTTGCTCAGCTCATAGTTACTTTCAGATTTGAGGGCACAACATTAAAGATCTGAGACTGTCCATCTTACTAAAGTGTTATTGTCTGGGATTCATTGCCATATTATTGCAGTGGAAGCAATTTAGGTGTGGATATTGCCTATTGTTGTTTCTGTGGTAACAATAAATGTGTTGTCTAATGTTTAGCATTGCACAAGTATTGCTTTGCAAATGATAAACAATGGGATTAACACAAAATGAGAACTGGAACCGTTTAAGCATCATGATCTGGTGTATTATCAAAATATGTCATCTACGAAGGGCAGCTCTCCAATATTTGACATGTTTATTTGTTTTACTTTACAGATGCAAGAAGCAAAAGAAAGAGAGTAAGAAGCGAGACCGTGCTCAATTGGATTAATGCCTCTGATGATGACTTGTTAATCTCTTATATTTGTATATTCTGTAGTGGTTACTCACTTCATTACTACGTGATTTTGTCAAAGTAGTGAGTCTGTGCTCTTTTGCTTAAAAAAAATAAATAATCCTTAGTACAAATAGTGTGTACATGAGTGAACATGAACTAATTGTGCTTTTTTTCTGTACAACAAATGGGATCTGCTGCTTGACTGTAATTCTTTGTTCTGTAACTCAACTTAATGAAGCAATTTGCTGAAACTGAAAAAAAAAAATACTCTAACTTTTCATAAATAACTGCTCTGCATTTTTCTGCCTCTGTTCTCCTTTACCATTCTCACACTCGGGTGTAAAATATTATGGTCTGTCCCATTGTGCCCCCCTGTAATGGGCCCTGTGACTATTACCTGTTGTCCTACTGTTGTTTAATCTAATAAAATGGTTTAGACAGAGCTTTGACATCCTTGTTTTAATAGCACACAACTCTTATTTCAAACACATTTGATATATTTTATTGGAGATATTATGGCACATGTAACCACTTGATGCTGCTCCTTTATTATGCCAAAGGTGTAGCGGTGATATTAACACCCAGGTTTATTGTCCGAAAGAGATAATCAATCAATACCTCATGAAAGGAATCAATATCAGTACAGCAGTTAGTGGAGTATGGGAGGCGGATCATTTGAGGAATCGGGGAGCACATTCAGAGAGCTATCTAACACATGTATGTACAAAGGGCTTGCATCTCCATTACATAGAAGTTATCTCATATAGGTATATACAATGCAAACAATATATTTGATTTCATTTTGCTATTGCCACAATAAGCCACAATAAGTGAATACAACATAGACAACTACATACAGAAGCAAAGAAAATATTCAATATCTTGTCAGTATGTACAACACCCACAGAAAAATAGTGATTCAGTTGAATTCATGTAATTCACAATTTTTAATTTAGACATAATCGTTATTGGGTAAATTATTTCTACAGTTTAGATGAAGAAACAGAGGCTGTCTTGTAAGCCAAACTTATCAACTTGTGTCTTGTGTTCCTTATGTTTCATGTGAGATGAAGCAGAAGCATAGCCTTTGTTTTAAAAATGCATGTTTGTGTTTCTCAAACTGTGGGACGGGTACCACTGGGGATTCACAAGCAGCCTCTGATAGTATTTGAAACCTACTGTAGTTTGACTATTTGTTTAATTTTTAGTCAATTTTTTACGGTATTTTTTGGGTAAATTATCATTAACTTACTACAAATTAGTTTCATTTTAGAGCCAGTTTGGACAAATTTTTAAAAACATCTAGCTCAACAGAGATTAGATTTTGTGGTGCTTGAAAAGGCAAATACTATTTTAGGTGGTACTTGGTGTGAAAAGCTTGAGCCATAGTCTTATGCTATAGGCCTACACTGGTAGCCATGTTGATGTCTAAATGTTGGATCATTTAAAATCCAGATAAACTTTAACCCATCTGTATGTACACTGCACATATATTTTTAAACATATACATTTGTAACTGTACAATGATAAACACATTTTAGAAAAGGTGATACAAACAGTGTCTTTATTATGTCCATGTAAGTCTTTGGAAGCCTGTTACTATAAGTGTTAAAGGAGTGATCGATACCACATGGTGATGGTGTCATCCCTGGTGAACACTGCCCAATCCAATGTCACGTTCAAGCTCTAAGACACGCACTCACACCCACACACATACCAACATGTGATGATAAATACGTCACACACGTCTGAAGAAAATGAGTTAAAATGAATGAGTGAATTAACACCAGACTAAATTCTGCACAATTTCCACTGCGTGTTCATAAATGTGTCACATGCAGAGAGATCAATGTTATTTAGTTATTATTACTTTTAATATATATAATATTTTTATTCTTATTGGATTGTTCAATCAAAATGTTATTGCCTTCATAATCTGTTGAAAAATGTCAAATGAAAGCCACAGGTAGGGGAGCTCAGAGCTGGGAAAACACTTGTGCCCAAACACAGTACAGTCACACAGAAAGAAAGGCAGGATGACAGTCTCCTTAATAGGCTTCACAATGTAACAGGATGCGCACCTCTCAGCTCACACAACAGGGATCCAACATAAAAGAGCCATTTGTTTATGTCACCCTGAGTAAGGCACTTGAATGTCTTTGTACAATCCGGCGATATAGCTCAAGTGAAAGATAAAACACTGATAGTGGGAACATGCTTTTGTGTGACATGCTCCAACTAAACAGAAATTATTCTTGTTGAGGCTCCAGAGTGAAGCCAGAAACACTTTAAAATGGAAGTCCTCTCTGATCAATGAGTTGTGTGTATCTTCTCCATAAAAGGAGTAAAGCCCTTTGACATTAGCCGTATGAAGACGAGCCCGTTAGCTCTGACGGCACATTATGATCTGTTGATCACAACAGTGACAATGTTTACTGAGGTCGTACTACACAGATGAACATGAGAATAGACACTGTGGAGGTGAGGGTAACAACGAGCGGTCTCATAAAAGTGATGGTTATTATCACATCCATATGGAGAGCAAAGGGAGGAGATGTTTTACAGCCAGAATGAGATGTAATAAAAGCACACAGAGGAGGGTAAACAGTCTTAATACACCATATTTACAGAAGAATGTAGTTTTTGTTTGAGCGCCTGGACTCTATAACCCAAACCTTTGGCTGACCTGCCCTGAACCACTATGACTTTTCCAAACATGGTCTACATTCACCAAGGCCTCTGTCTGTGGACTATGTCAATGACAACTCATATTCTTTCTTGGCTTTGTCCAACAGCAACATCTAAAAAAGGGATTCTTATCTAGTCTGAGCCCAACACTGACAGGTGATACCAACTAATGTATTTTTGGTTGTCTAGTATATCTACTCAAAGTATCTGTAATTTTTCTTTTGCTACAAGTTTGACAAGGTTGAGGGACACATACAAGCATGTAAATGTGTTAGTTTCATCTTGGCCTTTTGAAATAATAAACTTCTATCAGCTGACACCAGTGCATCTGCAGCTCTGACTGGGACCACCCCTGTACCAGCGGGCCACTTACTCCCCTGCTGGTATCACTCAGGCAGCAGCTTAGCAAAGATTAATCAGATCTCGTGGAAGGTTCTCTACCCACTACTGAGATGTGTGACAGATGTCAGACAGGCATGGCTCCACTTATCACTGTGACGGATGCTTGGATGTTCAACTTGGATGCCTGCCTCTGTTCCTGCTGAAGCTGCTACCATAGATAAACATGGGCCAATCTGTGAGTAGACTTCACTGCACATGCAAAAGTGCTCTCTATTGATAAGTGCTCTACTTTCTGAGTTGCCTAGAATAGCTTGACTCTCTTGACCTCAGTTGGATGTAAATATGAAATTCTTATAAAATGATAACACGTATCTATGTGAGACATACATTCAAGTCTGTGAGGCAGACTCAGTTGCAGTTGAGAATACCGAGGGGAGGCTAGGCACACATAGACACTAGCACAAGCATGTAATTGGCTGTTCTTTAATCTCGAATGTAGGTGTCCCATAATCTGATCCGCCTCACGGTGAGTTTTCATTATATGATCTGTCCCACATCTCTCTTTAAGTAGACAGCTTTCAGGAGCATTATTCTGTACAAAGCAACCTCCTGCTGCCACTCTGATACATATTCATCACTTTCAAGTATTTATTAATGAGGCTAAAGCAGGGTTACGTCTGATGACAGGGGGTGTGATCTCCCTGTTTCTGACGTATAAGGTACCATGTCTGATCAAAAACACTATTACACTATTATGATGTCTAATCTTTGCACCTGAAGGGTAGGAAATTACAGCAAGGATCAAGAAATTACTTTGAAAAGTGTGCATTAAGTAGGTCAACAAAAAGCTGAATTAATTATTTGCTACTTTTGCAGTTATCAACAAAAAATGTCTATCTACGATGGGTAGACCAAAAACAACAATGAATTCTTCAAGATTGATAAGATGCAAACATGAGACAAAACAGTAAGATGACAAGTAATTTGTATGATACTGCCTTTCATTTGACACCAGGCAACATTTAGTGTTATGGAGACAATATATAACATATAAATAGCCCTTATTTAAATCACAAGGCCATGACCTGTGATCTGAAGTAAACTCCAATCCAGGAGTGCACAAACAATCTCAGCCACTCCAACACACCACTCATACCGATCAATGCACAGATTGCATTTGGCACATGTGTCTACAGCAGCTTACTGCATCCCAACCTAAGCTCTGGCTCCCAATACCTATGACAATGGGGATGGTCTTCAGATAGCATCTCATAATACCATTATAATCCAAAGTCAAATGCCTACATCAATTACTTTGTGTTGTTTCATGTTTTTAAATGAGCAGAATGCATGTGTAAAGACATTTAGGATGAGGATAAATGCTTAGGACTATTTTAAGTGGACTACAACGATGTTTTTTTTTTAGTTGAGTAATGCTGCTTCAAAATGTGGTATTGATGTATTGCTGGCAGCATGTGCTGAAGCGGCAGCTGACCTTTCCATGAAAATAGCCTACATGTTGCTGGTTTGATGTGCAATGCAGAAAGAAACAGAAAAGAAGGTAGGCCCATACTGGTGAGGATGCATCCACAGATAATGATATGTACAAATATATACAGGTATCTTTACTGAACTTCAAACGCAGGAGGTTTGTGAAATTCAGCCAGCCCTATTTTCCCATGTTGAAGATTTTGTGTGTTTTTCTTAATGCTTACACTCTTATCATGTCTCCACCACATTCCTCCATCTTCCCAGACCCACATTTTGGACGCTAAACTTATAAATAACACCACACTCTTCATTATCATGATCATTATCAGTTAAATATATGTGCTACAACCAGTTATTGAGAAATAACAGAAAAATATTAGATGATAGACTCATAATGATTATGCACTCCTTCGCATACTCCTCATTCACACATGGATGACACACATATGCCCATAAATAAACTACCCATCATTCTCCTACATCTATCTGGCTGACCTAATGTTTTTGTATTGACAAAGCAGAAGATGCTTGAATGTCTTTTGAAGGTGACATTACACAGGGCGTAGCAGGCTGGGTTGATAGTGCTGTTGATGTAGCAGAGCCAGTATCCGATGGTCCACACAGTGTTGGGGATACAGCTGGAGCAGAAGGTGTTAATGAGCACCATGACGTTATAGGGAGTCCATGTGGCCACAAAAGCCACTAGGATGGCCATGATGGTACGGGTCACTTTCTTCTCCCGAGACGGGGCTGCTTTTTTCTTCTTCGGGGGCTGCTTTGTCATTTTTACAATCTTTCGGGCCACATGGTTCTGTCGCTCTGTGGCTGGGACAATCTCTACAGTGGCGTTTGATGTTGGGGTGTAGAAATCACCTTTTGGTGATTTGGTTTTGATCTTAATGCATGTCAGCTTGGATCCCCCAGCCTTGGCACGCTGACGGGGGAGTGGCTGGGTGGTGTCAGCTGAGGAGTTAGGTGCACAGGGTGTCAACTCCTCATCTTTCTGGTTGGACACGGCTGCACTGCCAGAGGTGGAGTCATTGGAGCTCTCTTTTTCCTCTCCAGGCGCACAGTTCTCACGGGCAGAGTCGTCTCCCTCTGCTTGCTCTCCCTCAGCTGTGCTGGAGGGCCCTTTACCATTCTGCAGTTTGCCATCCTGCTGTTGACCCCCATCGTCTGTAGTCTGACTCTGACAGTGGCCTGTGTCCTCCCCAGGAACATTATTATTTGTTGGTTTGGGAGCATTGTTTCTATTTTGACCAGGGGACTGAGGCTCAGGGGTTGTTCCTGCCGTTTTGCGGTTTTCCTTTTTTACACGGCTTTTGCTGGCTCTGGAAATCTGCCAGTAAAGCTGAATCATGATAATGACAGGAAGGTAAAAGGCTGCAATGGCGGTTCCAAACGTGACAGCAGCATTGGAGAAGAACTGGATGTAGCACTCTTTCTCAGGAACTGTTCGCCCACCCACAATAAACTGCCAGAAGAGAATAGCTGGAGCCCACAGGATGAAGGAGAGGACCCAGGCTGCTGCGATCATCATGCCTGCCATCTTAGTGGTTCTTTTGACAGGGTAGCTCAGCGGCTTGGTCACACAGAAGTATCTATCAAAACTTATAATGAGGAGATTCATAACAGATGCATTGCTAACCACATAGTCCAAAGCAAGCCAGAGATCACACACTACTGGCCCCAGAGGCCAGTATCCTATTACTATATAGACTGTATACAAGTTCATGGAGCACAGTCCTATGATGAGATCTGCACATGCAAGACTGAATAAAAAATAGTTGTTGACGGTCTGTAGGTTCCTGTTCACTTTTATGGAGAGCATAACCAGGATATTTCCAATAATTGTCACCAAACTGAGAGAGCCAGCCACAAGCACAATGAAGACACCTCCACGGTCTTGTATGGGCTCTCATTGTCCTCCACAACCTCAGTGTCATTGCCCTCAGAGGCATTCCAGTAGGTGAAGTTGAGCACATCCATGGCATTTGGTCTTTTGATGCCACCTCCTACCCTGATCGAATCTGCAAAGAAGAAAAACAAAAAACAGAAAGAAACCAGGTCAGTGCAATGTCTCAAATGAAGTTGAACTATGAAAGACATTTTTTTTTTCAATATGGAAATGCACAGCATATAGCACATTTACAGATGGAGGAATGATACTCAATAATGAGGGCTATTTTAATTATGTTGTTTATTAGAGACATGGACAAAGTATGTGTCAGATATGAGAGTGTAACTAATTGTCCCACTGGACTTCATCATTATGCACAGGCAAACGCCTGGGAAATAAAATGTCATGTGTTTTGCGAGGTCTGCAGCTTAACAAGTAAATTGTTCTTAAAAAAGACGAGAAATGCTTTAATTACACACCAGTCCCTCAATGTTCTATGAAGGCATTAAAGGAATTACTGGAAATTGAAACCAACATTTTATCTTCAAAAGTTCATTTCCTAGTCGCTCTTAAAAATTCTCTTCATGTGGTGTTTTAAAGTTTGTTTCATCCTTGAGTAACCATACTCCTCTCACTTTCAACCTTAAAACAAGCAGCTTTGATTTATATAGTGCTGCGTCTTGATCTCAGCATTTTAATATTCATTTGAAAATAATAGCCCTACTTCAATTCTTGAGCTACTCCTCCAATGCATTTAAGTTTATATTCTTCAAAGCATTTTCCATAACCCACATGTTTTTAGACACAACTATGTTTTCGGTTCAAGATAAATGCTACTCGGCAGAGAATATATCTTAAGATCAGTTAATTAGTATAAACAGTCCTGTCTGCTGAGGTGAGTTGTGAGCTATTTCACTGTTCATGCTGTACAAGTGCTGTATTGAATATTGACTTATCTACTGGTGCAGAAATCCCCAATCATTGCATTAGGCATGGCGCTAAGCTGAGCTAATCCCCATAAAATGTCTAAGTTGACCGATTCATGTTCAAAATCACTAATGGGACACTCTAGTGGCTCACTTGAGACCAGAGGAAAGTACAGTGGCTTATTGAATGGTCATTGGACAGTATTAAGACTCTGCTGCTCCTGTTCCCAAGCATACATTTCGCCCACATCCGAAAACTTTGAGGATGATTTAAGCTTGAAAAAATGCAGGTTTTTTTTTTTTTTGCTTTATCATTCACAATGGGCCAAATGATTAAGTATCACACTTCTGTCACCTCAGATCAACAGTGTTTAAGGTTTCACAGTCAGTGATAAACCAGCAGGAGTTTGCAACCTTTCACTGTCTTGTTATTTTTGTTGTTTTATTTTATGTTTGTTGATTTATTTGTTTCTATGTATATTCAATTTCTTGAAAAATTGCGCCAAACAACCAGTAAAACTGTTTGGTCAATTGTGAAAATGACAAAGATGTTTTCTGCAATAAACTGATGAAGAATTTTACTTATCAAACCAGCAGCTTACCTATATTGTAGTGAAAAAAAATTCTCATAGGTTCAAAATAATTGTGATTAATACCGCTGTGCATCTCTGACACATACGTATGATTGGGACAGTTTCTGTACTGATGTTCTCAGATGAGAAGGTTAGTTGTGAATTAACTCTTTTACTTATTTTGAAGTATTGCTATGGGACAGTTGGATCTGAGAGGACAGGGACAAATGAGAGTTGGAATGCTCTGGTGTTACTTATGTATTCCTCGAGCTGACTCACTCGAGCTGAAAATTGCTTGTGCCCTTTGGGAAGCAAAAGGGCCCAAGCTCACTTTTTCCGCAAACTTTGTCCTCACCTGAACGTATTTTTTTTACAGTGTATGTAATACATGTTTACAAACAACATTTTTTTTTTTGTTTGTTTGTTTTATACATTTTGCATTCTAATTATATATTTAGCTTTCATTTTTGTTTATTAAGTCTTTAATTGTAGAATGTAAGTGTAAGATAATGCTTTGTTGGCTTTCCAAAAACATTAGGCCAAATCGTGGTACTGGCATGTCTCACTCATCATAAGCATTTATTACACTGCTCTTTCGCAATAAAACGCTTTCTGCAGCTGGAGATTATGAGGTTTTTATTGTGTAGAATTCAAAGGAAGTGTTAGTTAGAACTAGCGAAGCTTTACCACTAACTAGCGGAGCCAAAAGTAGAACTTTAAAAGTTTTTTGCTGAGTTTTGAAAGACTGTTTGGATATTGGATGCGTTTCAACAACTCAAGTTGTTGAAACGGACAAACATCGCATTTAGCGGCCACGGACCGCGACTTTATCGAGACACGGGAAGGTGGAAACACGTACCAAGCCTCGAGGAACAGCCTCCTCCTCATCAGCTGATCGAGTTGTTCACGGACAGAGCTGAGGTAAGCAAACACATCCCCACTGGAAACGTTACCACATATCACTATTTCTGCTTGTGCACTGTGTTTTTCTATAAACCTTGCATCATTGTAAGCTGGCTCACGCCAGATGGATCTGTATTGAACTACGATTTGAGTTCTTCCACAGTATCTATCCAGAACTTTCCTAGTTGAAAGCATTCGAGAAAAGGTGGGGCGTTCAGTGAAATACTTCGAGCTGATTGGGTGAGCTGCCTACCTATTTGTGCTTAGCCAATCACAGCAACAACTCGTAATGGTGTATCCAATGTCGCATGGGATAGAACAAGTACGTGTCATACATACGGCTCTTCTTTCAAAAAAAAAAAAAAGACTCCCTATTTCTGCTAAAACCGCATCAAAAGCAGCAGAAATATGTACATCCACGAGAGCAGCCATCTTTGTTTAGCTTGAATAAGACTCGGCGGCGGCGCTAACAGCCCTAGTTAGCCCACCCTGCTACAATGTGATTGGGCCTCAAAACCACGCTGCTGTGATGTGACATGTGAGTGGGCTGAAACGCCGTTGTCTTGCACTCTCAAACCAACCAGGCGACTGGAAGGCCAGATGGTTTATCTCGTGTTTGTGAATTCACAAATATCGCAAGAAAAAACATCTGGCTGGCCAGGTTAGCGTCATTGGAGCACTTCAATGGTGAAAAATAAGCATGCGATTAATTTGCGGAAAAAAAATTATCGCTGTTAAAATAGTTTTGCGTTAACGCGATAAAACTGACAGCCCTAGTTGACAAATCACATTTGTATTTAAAAACTTAAAAAACCTTTTAAGCTTTAAGTGATCAGTGAACACTAGTCCAGGTTTATTACTATGTCTCTGCATAAATGCAGCTTTAGTTACATGCTAGTGCACTCTAGGACATGCATTGACTGGCTCTTATGTCCGGCTCACTATTCCTCTCTTTGAGCATTGATCTGAGGTAAAGCCCATGGCACTTTGCTTGCCCGCTTTCAATGATTACATGCATTCCTTCACTTTCCTCTCCACAGGAGCGTGAGGGTTAGACCTCAGTTTACTGCTATTTGCACCCAAGCATGAAGTGAATGCAAACGTGCCTGCAGCCACAGAGTTTTGCCACCGGGGTGCACATCTTTTCAGCACTACAAAGCAAGCACACTTATGGATATGAGTAAGCTCTCTTTTTTTCCTTTCATAATCTAATATGAACCACTTTGTTTCAAAACAAATCTTAATGATGACAAACATAAACAATAGTTTTTAGGTGTTGTTCAGAATATTGTTTTTATTCTTATTTATAGGTTTTAGAGAGATGAAAATTTACCACAACAATTGGAAATTCAAAACAAAAACACAATATGCAAAAGTTCTCAAAATATAATTTAAAAACAAGAATGGAGACCACTTGATAAGTCTTCAGGTTTTTTTTCTTACTTTATTCTCCCTCTTTTGCTTAACAGCAAAACAATTATAGTGGGATAAAAATGCTGAGCAGAAAAGAAGATCCATCCTGATATCAATCAAAGCAACACTTCACAACGTCACAATGTCTGAGACAGTTTAATTTTGTGTATTCACTACAATTTGCTACATGTCAACTCAAGGGAATAGTGAACTTTATCATTCACAGCACGAGGATTTACTGATCACATTTATAGTCATTATTGTGATGAGAGCATAAAATGAATTCACAGATGAAAGCGTTTTCTTCTATATCAAACAAGTATCGGTAAGAGATGGTTTACCTGACCATTACGTAAACCATCTCTTACAGATACTTGTCTAATATAAAAGAAAACGCTTTCATAAATACTTTAAGAAGACATGAGGGACATCACCAATGACTTAATGACTTCATAGATGTTTCTTTTTGCACTTGTGCATACAAGAAGCAAATTGATAAGAATTGTTTCATTTCAGCAGTGACATGGAAACAACCAGGAGACCTTTGGAGATGCAGGTGCTCCTCCATCACTGTAATACGAGTGGAGTAGGAGACTTAAGGCTTGGATTGTTAAAACGGATTTATTTTTTCAGCTATATTTCAAGGATATAAACCAAGTCACAGTATGTTTCCAATATTGCTTTAATACCTTCAGCTTATTGCAGTAAAAAGCTGAGCCTTGTGGTTTCTCAATGACTTTTACATCATTCCCACATAAATGATACTAAATATATATGACAAATGATCTCCATCTACATAAATACCACTCTAAAATGTCCATGGTATCGCCCCTTCCCCCTCATCACTGAGCAGACAGAGAGAAATGTATTGATATTCTTTTTACTATTCTTACAGTACAATCTCCTCCTCATGCGTGACAAATGTCACACACAGGGCCACATTTGTGTGTGTATATATACAGAGTATATATATATATATATATATATATAAAAAAAAAAAAAAAAAAAAAAAAAAAAAAATATATATAATATATATATATATATATATAATATATATATATAAATATAAAAAGTTCCTTGCAACGGAAACAAGCCGGACGACCGAGCAGAGCCATGTGTACGGACTAGATGCAGTGTTAGCCTGGCGTAAGGCAGTGGCACCACACCTATTATGCACAAAACACAGGGTCAGTAGAGCATCAGATGCTCTGAGGGCCCCATAGCAGAGCTGCTGCCCACAGAGATGAGTGGAGCTCACTTAACATGACTGCTGGTAAGCAGGACTAACTTGAATCAGAATCCATCTGGTGGAGCCAAATTAAGACAATGGGCAATGGGCTGATATTCAGACCTAGCTAGTCAACGTGTTCTCATGGATTGTGTAAAATAGCACGCCATGACAAATTGATTGTCACGACACGCCCTCTGCCTGTTTTAGGGTTTTTCTGGCGCGGTCTGGACACGCCTAGTGGTTGACGACAAACACAAGGTTTTTCAAGGGATTAACGGCTAAATTTAAGTCTGAAGTTACAAAAATGGGTAAGTTTAGCTCTTTGGCTTGGAGTTGGTTAAGGTTATGATTAGGATTGTGTCAGTCTTCATGAATAATAACACCTCTTAACATTCACCATTGAAATGAACTGGGACAGAAACGCGTCAAATACACAAGCACAAAATAGAAGTTGCGTTCATAGGACACGCTGTTTACAATAGCGTGGTATTGACACGCTTATCCATGAAAACAGGCTTTGTCCTGACAAAAGTATTTCTGTTAGTATTACTAGTACTTAGTATTTCTGTTCAAAAAGTCCAGTGCATTAATTTTGGCTGTGTAAAGCGGCGCAGAAGCAGTGGTGAAGAGCACAGGGAGAGGGGCTGGGGCCCCACTGAAATACTCATACTGACATGTGGAATAAATTGACTATTGTAAAAGAAGAAATTGTTAGTTTAGTATAACATAAAAAATGCATCTACACTAATTTGTTTTAGGGAGACCCCCAACTGCTTTTAAAAATAGAAAATAAATATGCAGAATTCAGGCATAGTAAAAAAAAATAATAATAAATAAATAAATAAATACTTAATTTACTACATGTATTGAGCAAAATTTTTACATGGGTCACTCAAAACCCTGCTCTACACTCTAGTGAGCTCCAATAAAGAAGGCATTGGCCAAGACACGTGTACACACTATGTTCTCTTTAACCAATAAACATAGAACCAACTAAATTCTAGTACTGACTAAAGGGTTTTAATCAGAAGAGAGTGACTGACAATGTCAAATAACTTAAAGACATACCAAAGCTAGTCAAAGTGACTCTCATGTTACTAGTAAATTAGAAAACAAACAATGAGGCATAAAAAAATATGGAGGATTTTAATGGCGAGTTATTGTTGTTTTCAACACAGTTTGCAGCACATGAAATAGTACTACAAGTAACCCTTTTGTTGTATCATGGAAGAGCATCTTCCAAATGTCACTCCAGGGAGAGTGACTGTATAGCCGTTTCCTTTTCCACTTTGCCTCTGGGAGCCCCCTGCTGTCCATGCGGCCCATACTATGCATGGCAATGAGCAGGCCTGTAGTCTCTCTGTTGGCTGCTGGCTCATTATTGCTGCTACATGAAGCAGGGGCATGGATGCACTCTTCACCAAGCCTCTCCGTTCATGTGGCAGCTCAGTAATCACCTCACGCAGGTGGAGGAGAGCCCCACAGTGCTGCTCTGGGCCTGTTCTCACCGGCTTTGTTCAATTAAACCCTGCTCTCACTGACCACTGTGCAAAGCCCAGACTTGCTCTCTGCAATGAGCAATTTTACGGGATGTTAGATCTATTATGAATTTTTATTATATGTATTTTTTTCAGTGTTGTGGTTCTCTCTCTTGACTTCACAATCAAATGTTGTTACTAGGTTTTGGCTTTGTATTCCTCTGTCATTCATCAACATGGTGTATTTATGTGACCCTGGTCGCCTGTCTCTCTGTTATTTGTGACCGTGAGAGCCAAGGGTCATAACTAATCATTCACGCATTTAGTCTGCACGCAATGTTTGTGAAATGACCAGGAAACAGGAAGAATCTGCCTGTGCTGGACTGGAGCTCTGACAGCTTAATGGTAAAACTAATTCATTCTTTCAAGTACATGAGTACATTATGTGCTCCTATTGGAAGGACATGAGAGACTGTCACATGCCAGCACATAATAGTGCTCTTTGGCTTTCGTTCTGTGAATCAGCATACCTATCTAAGCTCTTGTAATCGCTGGGCCAGCATCACTGTCACCCCTCGACTGTCCTGTCCTCATGCGCCTGTATGTGTCCTGTCTGTGATGTATCACGCTGGCACTGTCTCTCTATACAAAGCTGTGGGGCTCATTAAGATAGAGACAGATAGCAAAAATGGAAAAAAGGTGAGGACGGCAGAGGGACTGAGATAAAGCATGTGGTGCTTGGATTTGTTCCACTTCATTGTTTCTAGATTTCTGCGCCCAGCCCACTGCACGATACCTTCTGAGATTTTGAATTTAGTGATAAAAAGTAGTAGAATTATGGTGCCCTTGGACATGTAGTTCTATTTTCAGCACATATTGTATTACCGTCTAACTTAAGCTTCTATTTGCACCTTGAGGAGAGGGTTAGTCTTATTGCAGGCACACGCAAACTACAATCTAAAAATTGTTGGGGTTTTTTCCACACTTTTTTCTGATATACTTCAAAAAATAGCATTTCTAAAACTTACATCTATGTAAAGAGTAGTTGTAAGCCTGGCCTCAACAAATGATAGGGTATAGTTTTCTGTTTTTACATATAGCCTAGAAGTGAGCCCTGACATCTCATTTCAAAACCATTGTTGCATATAAATGAATAATAATAAGCTTCAAGTCTCTGAATCTCCTATTTCTTAAGTGTGATCATCAATTATACATGTTGTGTAATTTGCAATCTGCCCACTTCTTATTTGCATTGCCTCAAGAGTCTGCCCCGCTTGGAATAACCATTCGTAATGGCTCATTTTTAGTTCAGTGATATTCGCAATGATAGAATGCTAAATACTGTTTATCAGTGTTTATTTTACTAAATAAAAATGAATATCTCCAGGGTGCTTTGAACACCCTATGTCTGTTTCAGAGCACATCACAGTGAGTTCTTGTGCGTAACCATTAAATAAATCCTCAACATGTTCAGCTACGGGCCTACTCTTTTCATCACTCTACTGTCTCATATGCAAACAGCACATTCCTGTCTGACTTCATTTGTCAGCTTGTCCATCACCAGAGAAACAGGAGGAGCTCAAAACTGATTCTCCATTCAGGCAGACCTTCACCTTGAACTTCTCTGCGACCTGCGGTGCCTCATTCCATCCTCTACAAACTCTCAAAAGTCAAATACTGTATCTCCACTGTTATTGTATCCTGTTTCTTCTCATCTCTGAGTGACAGCTTCATAATACTTTAATGGTAACACTAGACTTCAACACCCAAAAAACTAATAGTACACTAATTGCCTTTTTTATTATAATATTATCTGGAGCTACAACAATGGCTCACATCCCAGCACAACACAACGCCTAAAGCTGTCGCATGGCTCGGACTACACATTCATTAGCGGACCTGACAGATGACAGATATTTTGTTGAGCATGCAAAGAAATCGAGCCAGAGGATATGTTCTGTCATTTCTGATTTTGTTAATTGGACAATTTTGAAGCTGTTCTTCCCATAGGCAAACATTATGAAAGGCCAGTCTTTGACCCACTTCCACCATTGAGAAAATCCTTCACTGACCTTTTATTTCAAGTGTGAATTGCAGATTTAAAGCACGAGTGTGAGAAGTGCCCTTTGGCAGTTAATCTCTCATACAATAATTATGCTTTCAGTTTTATTTGATTATGTATAATAAGCTCATTTTTGTTCCTAGTATTTACGACATCATGTAACAAAATATTCAAATTGTATCACATCACTTTAGCTGGTTAGCTGTAGATTGAAATATAGCATTAAGAGCTATTGAGCTCTTTTTGATTCGTGTTATGTCATTTCCCCATCAAAAACCAACCTTAAGTTTATGTTTTTTAATGTTTTTACTTCACAATAGTCTGTTCTTTGCCATTTGCATCCTTGTGCCTCTCTTCTTTTGGTGAGTGTAACTGTTTTAGATGCTGATGCTTCACTGACTAAAGCCTGACTGAACTACATCTTCTATTCTGACAGCTCGGTCTACCTTCATAAATTACATTAGCTTGTCCTCGTACAGCTAGATGAGCCATTTCCCTCTGCTAATGGACTCGGGCTCTACAGACTTAAACTCAAATGGATCAGTCTTGATCAAATCTATAGTTCGTCCATAAGAGTAAATCTTTCCTTCTTCTCAATTTTTTTTAACATTTCTGTATACTTAAATACTTTGCCTTGTAGAGCATTCAGGGGCAACATTTATTGTAAATTTGGGCTCTACAAAAATATATTAATTTGAACAAATAATAGCAAACTCAAGAAAAAATTTACAACTACAGTCCGTAAAAAGACTTCTCTTCTTCTGGAATGACGACATGAATCCCACTACCATGGTCTGATTGTACGTGACCTACGAAAGACAGTTTTCATTAGCCCAATCTCTGACCTGGTGACCCTGTACATTCACAATCTACAAGTGTCTGGAGACTTAATGCAATTATTAGAAAGGAGTGGCATTAGAGCTACTGTAGTACTTGTAACTCTCTGTCAGCACTAAAGATTGCTTAACCCCATCTACTATACCCCCTGTGTCTCGGTCCAGCCTCACGTTCACTGCATGTCACTCATCTTGATTAACTGTCAGCCTACAACACGCTACACACAAAGAAATCTGGAAGATGCATAGCTTATAATTTTACGAGGTCTCACAGTGAAATAGCTCCTTTCACAGAACACAGACAATGCCAATAAGATGCGCCTCTTAGTCTGTGTAGTAATTTTTAGTCGTTTTTCCATATAACTGCAGCCTTTAGTAGTAAATTCAATTGGCAAATGTTAGGCTAAGCCACACTGGTAACAAAACTGTCCAATATGTGTCCAATATGTTCTGTGTAATCCTTTTCTTATTTGCATGCCTTATTTCTCCAAATCAGCAATTTCTGTTTCCTCGTTGTAAAAGCTGCATAGAAATACATAGAAACTGAGCGCAGGAGAGCCTCCAATTCATCTAAAGACATCAGAAAGACTGCAGCAGCTGGTCAGTGTTACGTTAACACCTGTTACAAACCAAACCTCTTTGTTCTTTCAAATGAAATGATTAAAAAGAATACATTATGTAAAGAAAGAAAAACAAAGAGCCATTCTTCATGGTTGTGATAGGAAACTTGTAATAAGTTGTGATGAATTGACATGCTGAAACTTAATGGAAACAAAAGCTATAGAAGTGTAAATTTTCACAATGAGTTCATACAATGGTTTCCTCTATTTTTAATGCATTTTCAGCTATTTTTCTTAGATTGATCTAATTTTGCCACCAATCCCATTGACGATCATTTCAAAACTTATTTCTTAAAGAAGTTTGCATTTCCGAAACCTCGTTGCACTTCTTTTAACCCAGTGTCACGTTTAATGTCTTTTTTCTAAAGACTTGAACATTGAAACTATTCAAACCACTTTTAGATCATGATCCACCATTTGGAAACCACTGGGACTGAACAAAGTGTCAGAAGTGACAGTGAGGAGCCAGATGATTTCAGCATTTCAGCTTGTCTTCTGTAACTTTGACATGATCTATAATTTACTGCAAGCAATTCTGGTCTCTTTGTTGTAATATGAATCGGATGACTAGCGTTTGTGCAGGGAAGAATGATTGACCAGGGTTAAAGGGTAAGTCTGTCTCCAGAGAATATAGTCACATCTGTCACAGCTCATCATTATCTGGTAATAAAGGTTTTACCCAAAGAAATACTGGTCCATTTAAGATGAGCCACTATGGATTGAGAAAGATGACTCATATAGACTTCACTGCCTGTAGTACTACACACCTTCTTTTATCAAAATGTCTAGTCCATTTATCTATGTATAATTTCTCATTAAACAGACTAGAGTATTTCTCAAAAATAGATGTCCTGAGGTCTTCTAAGAATTCTGTATCTGGTCTGTTCTGCCATTTTGTTTATGGGCACTGAAAAATAAATGTCATTGCAATGACCTGGAAAGAATATTTTCTTCTCTGTCACCACAATATTAATAACTTTTGAATTTTGATTTCATAAAATTGAGCACACTAATGAGGAAGTGACTTTAATAATATTGTTAAGTTGAAGCTATTAAGTAAAATCTAGTTCATAGGAGAGGTCATCACACACACTTTTGCCTAGAACTCAGAGACTGCTCTGAATACAAGCAAAGTGTAAGAAAACAGAATCGTCTTCATCAGTAATCACAATCAAATATTCTGTTTCTACAACCAGACAAAGAATGCAAGGAAGACATCTTTCTATTTTTAGATCGCTAACCTTCACCATTTCTATAGCCAGTTTTACCTATTCAATCTAAATGTCAACCTGGAATATTGTCCTCCTTCTCTAGCCAAAGACTGCTCACAAACACATGCACAATACAAAATAATACAATAGAGAAAATAATACTTTTTTTTTTTTTTTTTTTTTGATTATAGTAAAGCAAAGTGTCAAAATCCCTTCTAGTGTGAGATTTGAGTGGTCATAATATAGGATACTATTTGTTGCTGGTTCAACACAGTTCACACTGGATCAATTCTATAAATGAAAATGTTTTAAAAATGTAAATGTTGTCTGTAAAATAATTCCTGATTTCTCTATGTTTTGCTTGCCTACTCATAATATTTGAAAAGGGGTTTAAAGGACTAAAGTAAGATTAGATGTAATATCCACTTGTCATTATCCAGAGCGATTGGCAGACAGTGTTTATTCTTCTCCCTCAGCCCAACCATGCCTATGCCTCCCCTGAGAATGAAAGGGCTCTACCAAAGAAGCAACCCAACCAAAGAAAGCATTTAATTTAAATGAAGAGGTTTAACGGTCCTTAAAACAGCCTCCTATGCCATGTTTGTTTAGTTTAAGGCGTCTGATTGGTTTGTTTATTCTCTCTGTGTCTGATTCCTCCAGCCTCCCCTGCTGTGTTGTGCTAAATGAAGTGTGGACTACAAAATGCACACCCAAAATAAGGTGGGGGTGAGAGCAGTCTCCATGGAAACAATCTCACAAAAAAGAAAGAAAAGAGTTCAGTTTGTCACAAATTACATTATAAATTTCACATGTGATTATGCTGTCATCTTGAGACTTTTTATACAAGAAAATGAATAGTTGTAACAAACAGGCGACTTAGGATTAGAGTTGTGTCATGTCTTATTCTCATAAAATAATGAAATGCATCATTGTGATACGTTTTTATTACAATTTAGATTCCTTCTTTATTATAACAAACAATTTACCCTTTTCCTGATCATTTGCATTTACAGCACTTTTAACCTGCTCTATATAGTCTATTGCACCAAAATCTATACATTATATTATATGCCACCACTCAATTAGCAGCTAATTTACAGTTTAAAATCAAATAAGATGAAAGTCAGCAACAAAGTGGAATATTGAGTCAATTTCCCTTTGAGCCAAGTCAGCCAACTGGTATTTACTCCTGCGTCAAGTACGGTCCACTTGTAAATGTCTTGGTTTCAACTGTCCCTAAAACCTCTGGCTAATGACATTTAAAACGTACTAAATCACTACTCTGTCATGCAGCCTTCAGACAGATGCATGATGCTGCTAAATCAGACTTCCTTTCCTCTCCTTGTACTTTGCATGTCTCCCGCTCAGCTGTGTCCATCTCCTAATCAGATTATATTTGAGGTTGTTGGCCTAATCAGTGTAATAAAGGGTCTCAGAGAGCATTGCAGCCCATTACAGTCATTAGTGGTGCAGCTGAAAGAAGAGCTTTGTGAAATGTACCTGATCAGTGGAGCTCAGGGGCAGAAGCACGTCCATCTCTCAGGTGAGAGCATCGATCTGTTTACTCCCTGAGCTGCGGGGACTTAGGAGTTAGGAGCTAGGTCTTATTCTAAAGGGCTGTGAGTAACATTTCACTCGGCTCCACAGGGAAGAACTAGCACTTTGTCTTAGGACTTTCAACGGATCAAAGTACACACACACACACGCACACACACACGCATTTGGGTCATGTATTTAATGTGGTGAGGTTATTATCACTATTATTATTACTTTTAAAGAAAACTGATTCCAGCATATGAATTCAGTCTGATGAGATCCTCATGTTTTAACTTTTGTCAGATATATTGTCAGAGAGTTCTTTGTGGTAGAGTCCTGAGTGGTTTTAATCTGCTGGCTTCATGCTGTGGCTCTTCCACAGCACACTGGGTGTGATAAAACACGGCTAAGCGCTGTGTGCCTATGACGGCAGGAAGTGGCAGCAGGACCAGGCGAGTGTCCAGCTGGAGAGGCGCCGCTGGACTCCAGAGTCCAGATCAGTCCTACACTAAACACTCCGCCTTTTGTCACTGAAGAAGTGTGCTAGCATGGTCATTTTGATTTATAGCCCAAGGTAAACAGCTGTCAGTAATGTAAACAGACAGATGCAAATTACAAACATTCAGCATTCAAGAGTTATAGTTCTACTATGTGACCCTACCTGAAATTATTGTGATGATAAATACTGATCAATTCTGGGAGCCAGAATTTCCAACACAAATACATCGACTGCACTAAATTACTTTTAAATTTTGTATTTCTTATTGAAAATTCAAAGAATTAGCACCTAGTTATTCCACATTTTTGAGACTTCCAAAAATGTCCAATCTTTAATCAGAAGTTGTGTGCCTGGACAACACAGTATCACAAGAAAGTAAAATACCACGCCACATAAATAGCATTGATGAGCATGGTTTCACGCCTATTTTGCGTATATATGTTACGTCATTTATATTGCACCATATGAAAAATAGACATATATACCCATAATATACACGAGTTTTGGTTGAAGCCACGTGGGGACATTTTCTTTGGGTTTAATGGCTTAGGTTTAGGCTTCAAGTTTAGGCTTCAAGTTACTAAAATGGGTATGTTTAGGGCTTGGAGTAGGTTAGGATTAGGATAGGAATTTAGTTAATATTCATAATTAATTACATATCTTTACATCCACCATAAACATTAACTGGGACTGCAACATGTGTCTATATTATGCAAAAAAGAAATGAGCGTGAGATATCCACATTTTGTATTTTTTGTCTTAGAAATTGTCTTTTCCCACCTAAAGCCATAGTGGGCTTATGAGCTCGGCAGCAGCACATCGGCTCTGAGGCTTTTGTGTGAAATAAATGCACTGCTAATTGTATTAAATAGTGTGAAGTAAGTACAAGGCAAATATTGAAAACAAAATAAATTGATCTGAAAACGTGATTGTTAATGCCATATAAATAATAAAAACTTTTTTTTCTACTCTTTCATTCAGGCATTAATAACGAAAGCCAATCATTCATTAAACTCCAAAAACTTGGATTTTAGCATCTACATGATGAAATGTAAAGCAGCATAATTGGTCAGAAGTACAGAATCATGCAGAGGAAAATGAAATGTGCAGAAGCAGGCATTAGTTGTTTGACTGCTTTAGAGAATATGTATACATTTTATTGTGTTGTTGAATGAAGGTAATGACAACACTGATGTTCATGGTGTATTTTGACAGGGTTGTGGGATTACTTAATGTC
Organism: Mugilogobius chulae; assembly: GCA_038363315.1. Taxonomy (NCBI): domain Eukaryota; kingdom Metazoa; phylum Chordata; class Actinopteri; order Gobiiformes; family Gobiidae; genus Mugilogobius; species Mugilogobius chulae. The sequence goes on from CM076409.1 coordinate 18,822,280, forward strand.
ATTTTTGGGGCAGTCTAGTTAAGTAAGTAAATATAAGCCTTAATTACACTCAGAGAATGTGGGGGCTGTATTAGGCAGAGATTAACAAGTGTAAACTTTGGTAAGCCTAACTGGATCTGTCACTCAAACACAATGAGTGGGTTCAGAGGGGGTGGGGACAATTTACACAGATATTGTTTATCATCTTAACAAAGCTACAAAAGTAAAGAGAAAATTTGAAAATGTTAACTCTTTGTTTCTGAAATCAAAACACATTTATTCTCATGCTTTCAATCTTTTTCATTTTTCTTTATAGAACTATTTCATGTTTCATGTCCAGCTACGATGTAAGCACTATGTGTGAGAAGATGGACTCTGGATTTTCAATGCACTGTTTGAGATTAGCTCCTACAAACATACATCTGCTGTGGACATGCCAAAGTGACTAAAATGAGTGAGATCCTGTCTCACTAAACATGACAAGTGTCCCAACCCTCACAGTTACTTTTGCGCCCTATAGCTGTCTTTGCCCCATGTGGGCCTCCATTCATTTTCATCACACGTCACATACAAGTTGACATTTCATTTCCCCCACTCCCCAGAGAATTACCCTGAATCAATGGCAGGGACTGAACGACCTGGTAAATCTTCCTAACAGGCTGCCCACAGGGTAAATCAACTCAATGTTGCTTCCTCTGGAGATAGATTTACAGTACACTGATTGTAGAAATAAGGACAAATGCATACAAACAAATGGAATATAACATTTAAATAAGAACTAACGTCACAATAGTGCTTCTTCTGCTGCTTCCTTGTGTAAATACGCCATCAAAATGTAAGATTGCTGAATTAAAATTTCAAAAGTCAAATAAATGAGCCACGCTGGTTTTCCCAGAAGAGTTCTCTTTGGGTCTGTATCAGTGATATTGAAACAGAGACAGCAGAGGCAGCAATAGAACCCCAAAAACACTGTAAGTGTTTTGATAAAGTAAAGTGTTAGTTCTGCTTTTATCTTGTTAAAATTTTTTATTAAAATAGATCTAATGTTTTTTTGTCATGCATTTAGCAAAAAATATGGCATATGTAGATCACTAATTTACCTGTTGTTCATTTTAAAACAAAACTGATTTAAAGTGACTGAAAAATATAAACAGCACCATTGACAATTATAAATTAAATTTTTTGTTTATTTAATTTATTTATTTATTTATTTTTTATTTTTTTTTTTTTTTATTAGGATCTGTGTTAAAGTGAAAACAAGAATTTTCAGGGCACTCAAGCGTGTGTGTTTAAACTCACAAAAGAGGATTTTACACGATAGGTATCCGTTAACTTTTTGCTAAGGTCACAAGAGATTGCTACTCATGTCCACTGTAGATGGATAAAGTTAAGCCTTCATTTGGATTTTTATTATTTTCTTAAGGCCTGAGGATTTAATTCAAAGCAAAGACTGGTTTACTAAGCACTGGGTACTTTTATCATTAATGTTTACAAAGAATCCAAATACATAACTACAGATTAGTTAATCAACAATCTTTAACTTCATTTATTGTTCTGTGAAAAGCAAGTATCTTTTGTTGTATTTTTACTCCAAGGGTCATGTGACCCCACCTCACTCACCATCAGTAATTGATTATTAGTCAATTTTCCCAGCATGGTTCAATCATCATCCATCTAAAGTATTGATCTGCTTTTACTATGAATGGACAGCTGTGACGTGTGGTGTGTCGATGTCTAAAAAACCCAGTGCAACTAGAAACTTCCACGTGTTTTACATTATGATCAAGGCGTCGTTTTAAACAAGCCTATGAATCTTTGATGTGTCCATATGGCACCTGGAGGAATCGCTGCACAGGGCTGGCACCTAAATGAGCGATCACCTGCTCTGTGCTGGCACCCCTCCATGAGGCCGGTGAGGGCTTTCACTTGTCTGCTGCTCAAAACATATGTAGCAGCAATTAGTGAACGGAGGGAGTGCAAGTCAAACGTTTGGATTTTGCTGTAAATCTTAAGCATGACAGGTGCAACTGAAGTGGTGCTCTAAAACATAAACATCATACTTCTTTTTAAAGAAAATGCATTTTGAGGTATGTACCTTGGCAACATGTTTCGACTCTTCTCAGTGAGCAATCTTCAGGACAGTCACTGGTCATGAACACACTCAGAAGAAACATACTCAAGTCACACATGCATTGAAATAATGCTGGGCTTTTGCTGTTTATATTCCATTTGCCTCGCGGTACAACGCATGTGCGTGGGAGGGGGGCAGTGACTGTAGTTGGGGTACATACATAGTGCGCTCTGGTCCTGGGCGGTGACACAGGGGGCTGAGTCCTGTGGGGGTTAGAGCACAGAGGCTCTGAGGCTGGGGCAGGCTGCTGCAGGTTTATTAAAGGAGTCTTTTTTTGTATAACGTTTTTGTTTCAAAAAATTATTATTCTGTATATATAATAATTTGTAAAACTCATAGACACAAACAAGTCGAAAAAGCATTATTGTCAGATAACTACAAGAGTTTATCACTGTGCGAAAACAAAAGTTATGCTCCTAAGTCAACATTTGTGAATGAAATTCGACCTACGAAATTAAGTTACATTGAGGTGAGTGAAAAAACGACAAAGAAAAACGCTGCCTCAAGCTTCAGACGGACGTCTGTTAGACCAGTTCATACCTGATCGAAATAGCTGTTTCAGAGAATAAAATAAGTTTTATTCTCTGAAAATGAAGTTCATTTTTCAGTAGATCTGTGCTTCGACCAAACAAATAGGTTATTAAAGATAACAAAGAACAAAAATTCCAACACAAAGGCCTAATGGGTAAAAATCCCTTCTGCACCAAACAGTTTTTTTTCCTTTCCTCTCAGTTCAAGAGATCTGCTCTGTAGTGACGTCCCCTACTTTTCTTCTTTGAGAATCTCCACCATGTTCATGAGAGTCATTTTCTCCTGCTCCCAAATTTAACATTAGCAAACTCTTTCTTTTTCAGTTGCTGAATTTGAAACATAATTTAAGCATCTATCCGCTCCAGTGCTTTCTCATTTTCATTTTCAGTCTCATTTGAATGTCAAGCTTCTCCGATATTTTTATCACTACAACAGTTTCCTTAGGTTGTCAATTTCTTGCTAGATTTGCTGCTGTTCTTTTTCTTCGAGCAAAGGTGATTTGACAATGCCCTGGTAAAGTTGTCCCACTTCACAGCTTGCTCCTTTTTCTTCCTCTCTTGCTCTTTCTTGCACTTTTCCAAGCACCTTGCCTGTCTTCTTGTTGTCTTCTTGTGTTGTTGTTTTTTTCTTACTTTTTTTTTTATGTACCTTATGTGTTCTTCACATTGATCTTAGTTTTCTGTTTCTACAGGAGCAGGAGTTGATGGAAATTTGAAATATTTGTGCATAGTTGTAATTGTGCTAGGTGTCTTTTTGTGCTTGTGATGTGTGCGTTCTTTCTATTCTGGTTCAATTAAAGTTATGCCCCTGGTCAGCAACTACTACAAGCATTTACCATGTTTTTACACAACACAAACTTCAATGTAGAACCTCTTTTTTGGGTGTCCATTTGTAACTTATGCTAATAATGAAAGAACATTTTCTTTTTTTTATATTAAATAATCTTCAACTGCAATGGAAATGTTGCTTGTCGTTGTCAACTAAAAATAAAAATGGAATACCCAATAAAGCTGAGAATTATACACTGTAGAGTCAATTTAGTTTTCTGTTTTACAATACTTTGTTTTAATTACCTCTCTGAGCCTACAAAGAATTTGCTGGGTTAAGTCTAGTTTTAGCATTGGAAGCAATAAAAAAAAAAAAAAAAAAAAAAAAAACTGGTGGTTATGCAGTGGCACTGGTTGGCTTTTGACAGTTCCTCTTATAAGCTGAAGGTAATTTAACTAAAATAAGTTTTGAGGACCTGCAACAAATAAATTAAAAAAAAAAATACAGAGGCCAGATTGAGTTTAATTTATATAAGAATGGAGGTTTTGACCTTTAAAGTTATAACTTTTGTTTATCTTTTAAAATGTCCTCGAGCTTGACTTTTTTTTTTATCAGATGTTGAATAAAAGGAAGGATCATGGAAAAGATGTTCTATGTCTTTATAAGTGACATATTTTAAGAATTTCCAGCTTCAGGTGCCATCTGATTGGTGTAATGTGTACTGTATTTTATCAGCTGTTGTTTCCAGGCAGGACCAGTTTGATGGATGTACCCTGTGTTTATATGGAAGCAGGGCACATGGGAGCTTTTACCTTGGCACCTAGATTCAGAAGTCCAAACAAAAGTAGAAGTTTTATTACATTATCTGTCTTAGCAAAACACAAGAGGAATTTTACTTTGGAATTCTCTGTTGTAATATCGAGCTGAACCAACAGTTTCCACAATGTAGCCTTTAATGTTGTAATAGAAACCTCTGCTATTGCTATTGCCTATATATATTCGGAGGAGAGAAATGAGGCTTATCTCCGAAAGAAAGTGGCCATCCATCAGCAATTTCTCTCAGTTTATCAGCCTGCCCAAGTCCGAACGCACAATGATGTCGAGCATTAATCAAATGCTGACACCTCACATTCACAAAGAGACATGTGGCCTTTGGAGGTGCCCAGAGCCGCTCACTGTCCTGCCCAGGGTGTGTGAGAGGGAATATGAAGTGTTTTCACTCCGGTGCAACTTGCTCAAAAGCACAGTGCCAGTTTGCAACATCACGGCTTTGCAATAGTGAGGGCACTGGACTCCTGATATGTTCTTATAGTGTTGTGGAGGCGGTGGTTTAAAGCACAAAAACAGTCAATAGTCTTATTAAAAGCACAACACTACAGTAGAGAAAGCAACTGTGTTTTCTTCTCCGAGACTCCCCACTGACCACTTTGTCCTGTTGTTATTACTGAGTACTATTGATGCACTGAGTGGAGAGAGCCATGCAGTAGAGAGGCTGAACATCCCCAACAATGTATATGGTCCACTGGGAGATCTCAGGTCGAAACGCTGGAGTAATGTGATAAACAGTGGAAAAATGCTGGTCATGCAAGTGTTCAGTCGTGCCACATAAAGAAGCTTGATAAAACTCTTTGGAGAACTTGGCTTTCTCAGGTAGATGAAAAGAGCAAAGGAAACACGTCGAGGGCCAGATGTGACCTTGGAACACATCCTGTGGTTAATTCAGTGACTGCTAGAATAGAGCTGCACTTTTAGTTCAACTGCATTCATTTTCCATTTGAAGCAGCGGCACCTTTGAACACTCAAGAATAACTTTTTCACGCTTCTTTCAAACACATTCCACTTGTAACATAATGCAAAGAGCTGGCACTCCACCTCTGAATCTCAAAAAACACTCCTGAAAAACCTGCATTACAAATTCCTACACTCCGGGCATAAACAATCTTACAAAATACATTCTTTGGATTTGAGGTTTGCTCTATGACCAGAGAAATCTTAGTGCTACAGTTACATTTGGCACACACCTGCTCCTCCTCTCTGTCTGCCACAGCTGCCATCTTAAGGAGGAGGAAGTCACTCAGAAAATGGCTTTTGTTCTCTCCTAATATGTATTCAAATGTTGCTTTTAGGGAAAAAAATGCCTGTAATGTGTAAATCATATTGCACTGTTCTGTATATAGTGTTTTTATTGACGTAGACTAAGGATTTTCTCTCTCTCTCTCTTCTCTCTCTCTCTCTCTCTCGTTCTCTCTCTCTCTTTGCACTGCAGCATTTAAATATGAGTAATTAGGAACATTTTGAGTCGGTTACATTTGACCACATTTTATGAGCTGCAACTTTTTCAAGATAGCAAGTTAATTTTAATATTATAACATCAAATATAACCATTGTGTATCTATCTTTTAAAACTGTTAAGTCTTTCTGACTAGGTGAAGGAGAAGAAGTACTTCAGTGGGTCGATAGAATGTAAAGAACAGTGGAAAAAAAAAGTTAAAACAGGCAGTCTTTAGAATTCACTAACAATAATAGAAAAGACAAAAAAATGATAAATAAATAAAGTTAGAAATAATAATAATTATATTTTATCAAACTGTCGAAGGCCAGTCTGAGAGAAAAAAAAAGAAGCGTTCAGCTTAGTTTTGAGGGTACAAAGAGGAAACCTTGTGTACATTCACAGTCTGGGCAAAACATGGAATGATGTGCTAATTATATGTTAGCACATCATTTATGTTTATGTTTTTTTGTTGTTGTTGTTGTTGTTTTTTTAAGTGACAAAAATGCATTTCTCAAAGCCACTGTCACATGATAAAATACTTCAGGTATAGAGGGATTTTTTATGAACACGGGCAATGCGTGCGCACCCCACCTCCAGGAAGAGTCGCCGCTCATAGACACAAACAATGGAAACAAGTCGAAAAAGAACCGTTGTCAGCTACAAGAGTTTATCATTGTGCGAAAACAAAAAGAAGTTGCTAAATCAACATTTGTGAAAGAAATTCAATCCTACGACCCTTAAAAATGACATTCAGGTGAGTGAAAAAACAACGAGAAATACTGTCTCAAGCTTCAGAAGACAGACGTCTGTCAGACCAGTTCATACCTGATCGAAACCGCTAGCTTTCATTTTGTTTTGTTGTTTTATTCGAAGAAGTTTCTCCATGTAATCAGACTATATGAGAAACGGGATTGATGCACTTGTATAATTATGACCTAATTTTCATCTGCCAGTTAAATACAGCACTGTGATTGATTCCTTTCACTAATGCTGCACTTCAAATGTTTCTATATTTACAATATATGGCATGTGACTAACGAATCACTTCTTTTCTCCATACTGATCTTTTGATGTGTTGCCAGCGTGCTTGGCAGTCACAATTTCACTATAGATCTATAAGTCATGCATAATTCAATATTTAGGGCAGCCCATTAATGTATTAGCAGACAGGCAATGTCTTTGGATACTGATTTAATAATGAGGTCATCACATACGTATATCTCTTGTGCACTTGGTAGTAAATACCTATTAAAGGTCAGGAATGCTGATTTATTGCAAGACTCACATGTGGCAAACAAAGGAATATTTGGAAATGCCAGTGTCCCCTATAAATTCCCACCAGACCAATCAAACCAAAGATTTGCAATCAATGAAGTAGTTGCAGTAATTACTGTTTACTTTAGCTCATTATTCTCCGAGCTTTGATTAAGGAATAAGCCCCCCGTTTGAAGGATATTTGGCCTTAATTGGTGGTTGCCAGGCTGCTCATATCCAATGCTTATGTTATAATCCATGCTGCATGGGTAATAAAATAGAGGTCAGGAAGTGAAGGACCCCAAGCTGCAATTCTTGGCCCCTGTCTTTTTGGTCTATTCAGGATCATTAATTATCTGAGTCCATGTGTAACAAAAGAAAATACTTGATGGTGAAAAGGCACACTTCTTAAGTTGACATTTAAAAGCTAATTAAAACACCAAAGTCAAAAAGTGACCAGCAAAGGGTTAGCTCTTCATTACAGGCAGGTGGATGTATGCACGTTATGCTGCACTTGTATGCCAGCCACTCAATCCAATGACTCAAAACTGCATCATTCTAAACATTTACTTTGGTAAAAAGTTTAGTTAAGTCAGCGGTGTCTTAGCCAAACAAAAATGTTATTAGCTGACTATTATGTTCAAATGACACTGCATTCGGTGTAGAATCCTTGTCCGATAAATATTTGAATACCTGTTCTATGGTTAATATTTTTGCAATAGGAGAATTTGTTTGTTTGCAATGGACTCAACGAGATGAAGCCCTATAAGATTGATAGTGGGTCAGATATTTAATCTGATCATACATAAGTAGTAGTAGTATTAAGTTTAGCAAATTAATCAATCCAAATGCTTAACGACTACAACCCTAGTGATTATAATGATTGTTTGTTTGTTTGTTTGTTTGGCTTCATTGGACAAGACAGTAAAACATGAAATGGGAATGAGAGAGGACAAGCATTCAACAAATTGGAGCACATAGGTATGAAGTCTGGCTTATGTGCAAGCTACTCTCTTATACCCTAGAAAAAACAATGTTGTTGAATTTTGTTTATTCTACACTATTACTGGCACTAGAAATGGGTAGATTTCTATGATAAATCTCACAGATGAAAGATACGAGACAAATCCTAACGTGAACACTCAAAACACAGCAGGATAGATTAGTATTAAATATTACTCTTAGTATTTTGTATTAAATGTAACAAACAACAATTGCTTGCACATGCAGTCTAAAACATCGCAAATGAATGCTTTTATTTTACAGCCTCATTAAAATGAATGGAACAGAATCAGTTTATGTGCATAGCTATTCCAAACACACAGGTCTATTAGTGAAGCAGTAATAACCCCAGCAGACTAGCAATAAAATGAGTGAGCAGTTACAACAATTAAATGTAGTAGCATGTTACCTTTGTTGAGATTGTAACTTTTGACATTAAACATATCAAATATCAAAGACTGAGCTGGTGCTGAAATATATTTACGTGTAGTTCTCAGTGCATTCACACACAGTTACTCGAGGCTGCATGCACACGCCTGTCACATCTAACCAATCAATTAAGAACATGCCTTTCAGCTATGTTGCAGCTACACATCTTAATCTATATATGGAAAGAACTATTTGCTTAAATATAAAATAAATGAATCATCTTTGAAGGGCTGTTGAATTGTGCATGAGAGCGATATTATCAGTACACTATCCTATAAAAATTAAAAGGACATGAAAAACATATCAAGTATTCAACCCTCCCAGGCCCCATTCATTCAGATGTCCTCTAAATCTTTTACACCAAGGACAATAACATCACATTTTACACTTGATTCCCTTTCAGACACATTTCAAGACATGTTTTGACACTCTGATGAGAAAAAGGGAAAAAATCCAACCGCGATGTTTCAGAAGACAGGAAAAGTAATAGAAAAAATGCTTGTTCTTTTCTCAGCTCTCAGCTTTTGCAACTCTGGAATAGGCTTGAATCTCTGTGCAGGCATTTAAGCGTTTTAAAAACATAGCAGCAGTTTTTAAAATGAATAATTTAGTATATCTTACATAGTAGACTGCTAGCCAATCATTGGGTAATTGCCTTTCATTCTGCAGTACCTGTAAGTAACATGTGGCGCCACGATAGAGAATGAAAAAGCACTGAAGCATGGAGCATATTGTTTTCCTCTTAATCCAATGACAGCATTATTTGTTATTATGTGCGTTTTTCTTTGTTTAGTAGCACACAATTTTCATTCTCATTGTGCGCAGCCTAAGAGTGCACCATATCTCGATTAGCCTCCTTGAAACACCCGTGCAATTTCCTGCAAGATTATAGTGATGGATTTATGCAATATCAATCAGAGCAAATGTGGGGGCTTGAAATGGCCGTTCTGCAATTGCCACGCTGTGTTTTTGTGTCTTGGTGGTCAAAGGCTGAGAGATAAAGGTGAAGCATGTTTTGTTAATAAAGTAATTCCCCAGGGTGAGTACACAGGCTTTTACACAACATAAAAATAAGGGCAAAAAAAACATTGCCCTGACAGATTAGTCAAGTAAAAGAAAGAAAGAAAGAAAAAAAGAAAAGAAAAGAAAAGACGAAGAGAAAGTTCTAGTACTTATAGAAATAACCAGATTGAAAATGTGTGAATAGTCTTCAGATAATTCATGACAAAATACAAAGTTATTAATGGGAGGTATAATATTTGTCAAATTAGACTTATAAATAACATATCATAACATATGGATTTGGGTTCTTGTTTACGGTTGCTATAGGTAACAGTCTACCTCAGACCCATCGACGCAGTACTACTATATTTGTAATATTTTTGACATCACTAGCATTGTATACTCAGGAAAAGAATGTTGTCAAATCTAAAAACATGTTGTTTTTCATGAATGTGTTTAACTCTAAATCACCTACATTTACTGTATAACAATTCACCGGACACAACAAATGTTCAAATATATTTCTGTGACAGCGCCTACAGGATTTTGCTGTGGGTGTAAAACAATTGAATTCACCACAGCCACAATGCTGGTCATTTAGCATTACCATGTTTATGTCCCTATTGACTCAACAGAAAGCAGCACCAGTCTTTGACTTGCTCGCTCTCAATGAGGTCACATTCCCCTGACCCTGGGCCATTATTACTCTGTAATCATGTATTGTTGTCTGCTGCTACATTTGTTATTTCACGTTGACAACCAAACCTTAGAAGAAAGCAATTTTGCCTGATGGATGATCATAACAGGCTCAGTGGCTGTATCAGCTTCATGCCTCGCCTCTGAATTATGCACAAAGAAATTCTCCATATAACACCTGATTTCTCAAGTGCCAGTCTGACTGCATCAGAGAACAGGCACAACCTTTCCATCAAGTTTACATGCAGCTTTTTATGAATTTCTTCAGTATTAACCTGTCTTCGTATATCAACAAAAGTGTCTATTATGCATTACTATAGTAGCGTAACAATGGCTGACATATTTTTAAAGCTTTACCCATAATTCATATAGAAATCAATGCATGCACTCGAAAGCTCATACTTTGTCTATTGGCTGCAGTGGGGATAACATGTCAAAATAGGTCTCCTCAATCTTGTCACTTTAAGTGCAATCAATATTTGCTTCCTCAACAATCGTGCACACCTCTGACTACCAGCCCCCGCCACGGCCCCCTCTCTCACAAGCCACAACAATTTAATCAATAACCGACTAGGCTACAAACATCGGCAGAGACTACAGCAAAATGGGAGAGGGAAAATGAAATGCTCACTATTGACAAAAAATGAAAACACACACAGCAGGAGGCTTGACTGGACATGGTGAATTTGAAACCTGATATGACTGTTTTCTTCATCAGGACAATATGACAAAATTACTGCTATTTACTCATCATTCTTACTAAAGATTTTTCTTTAGTAAGGTTGAAACGGCAATAAATCTGCAAGACCAATATTTACAATTTATTGTGCAGTAAATAATTTTCCACTTGACTGTTTATGTCACTATGTGCCCTAAGTTATCACATATGCAATAGATTATTTGATTTGATTTATCTACAAATTAAACATTTTTAATGTTTGGTGCTTATCAGGGTCAAGAAGACAAAGTTCATTTGATTTACTGCCTTCAATTTCTTCTAGTCACAGCAAGACACGAATTCCCACACAACTGTAATTCCAAGGTAAAGTTAAACAGAATCAAATTAGTTTAAACGCAGCACAACACTGATTCCCTATGAACACTTAGAGGCACATTGTATTGCCTCTGTCGCTTGCTTGCAGAAGCCTCAGATCTACATAAAAACAGCCTCTAGCCAATGTAGTTGTAAATTTAGCTTCACTCTGCTTAAAAATTAAACAACCCTGGATAGCAGCTTGATACGTGCCTAGGTGCTTGGCCCATGCAGGAAGCGATAGTGTTAATTGCCAGGAGGATTATCAGACATAGACCTCCATTCCCTCATGCATATTTGACACTTCCAAGTACCTCTCGCAGGCTCCCATTGCAGTTAATGGATAGTGTTTGGCCTGGCAATGCATATGTATTAGCTCCTAACTTATGAGTGGGTATGTGGGCAGCAGCGCTCCCGTGAGTGCCTATCAGTGTAAGCATGTCTGGCCCTAATATATAAATGCTGATGGGGTAAACGGGTGGTCAAGCTGTTTCTTCCTAATTGGGGAGAGGTCCTCCGCAAAAACTGAATGTGACAACTCTTTATGTTGAATGTAACTATGTTAATATATTTCTTGACATTGCTTGTAGACTGTTCAAACATACTAATACATTACAATTGAGTAAATTTGATGGTTTGTGATTTTTGTTGTTGTTGTGAGTAATTCAGCCAAGATTTACTTGTTATCACCATTAGAAAAAAGCATTTCAGTCATTATGTTGAAGAACTTGCACTCATTGTGTTGTATCTCATAGTTGGGAGACATTTTTTGAGCTTACAATTTGGCCTTTACTGTAGAGCAACATTCTTGCACACTGAGTCACCCCAACACCAGTGATAGTTGTTACCTCTCCATCTCAGAAATGCCTGTGGGCAGCAGAGCTATGATGAAGAGGAGGACCTATGGACTCATGGACCATCATCAAACTCTGGTGTGTGTCTGTGTGTGTGTATAGGTGCCATATCAGCTGATAAAGTGTGGCTGCGTTCCCAGTGTGAGCAGTGAGCCTGTTGATTTAAAGTGCTTGTATACAGAGCTACGCAATATCACTCTTGTCTCTATTTGGTGCCATGCCTGTGTCACACCTGATATGATAGCTTTTGGACTGTCTCCCTGGAAAATGCTCTTGTCAAATAGAAAAGTCAGATGAAGTGTTTTATCCAATCATGCTTCATCAGAACCTAATGTATACATAACTGACAGTGTAACTGAGGCTGTGCCAGAGAGTGGACTGCTATTGTAAACTGGCCACAATACCCAGAGCAGAGGCTTTTTGGACTGAAACAGGACAAACTAAACATTCAAGTGGCACTTAGCTGCAGAATATACAGCAGATTTTCAGCACTGGACTTTGTTGATGTGGTTTACACTGTTATCACATATTCCTTGTCTTTGCTGGAGTTAAGAACTTACCTTGTCCAACGCCTCTTGATTAAATCTGGGCTTGGTTTGGATTTGATTAATTTCTTTTTTGTTTTCTGTTTTTGCCATCCCCAATGACCCCAAATTATAAAATACAAAACATCTTATTTTACTAAATGACAATCCTGATGAAGAAATTAAGCATCTCGTTTAATGTTTGATTACAAGACTGACAGTATGTAAGTACTTACAGAAAATGTGGAATAGTCCTCAAGCGTTGTGGTGGCAGAGCTCTGACATATCCTCGGAGTCTGTGTTTACTGTAGCACCAGGGAGGCTCTCTGGACGTCTGGCTCCAGTCTCATGCACCATCGCCATGTCTGCTGAAAAATTGATGTGTATAACAGTGAATAAATATTGAATTTAAAAGCTGCATTATACTGTAACCATTAAGCATATGAGCAGTTTGGACTACTGGCATACTGTTGGTGTTTAAGTCAGCTTTAATTTGGCTTTATAATGTCACCTCTTTAACTTATTCTGGCTGTTTTTTCAATCAAAAAGACAAATGATGTATTTTTGTGTGTTTAAAAAATTCTGTTTTTAAATGACAAGCTATGAAATCTTTAATGTAATATTTCTATAACAATACTGCAGATTGACACTATTGGGTCATTCATATGGTCACATGATCAGAAGAAGCTTAAAGTTCACTAAGGAACTAATATTCATACAAATTGTCCAGGGCTTTACGTCTAAGGACGTGTAAGCCCTCAGGTAAAACGTTATACTTTTACTCTCAATGTAAATGACATAGAAATATTACACATTGCTTGGCGAAGCACAGCCTTGAGAGACCAAATTATAAGACTCATGACTATCTCATGTTTAATACATTTTAAACTGTTGGTCCCAGCAGAACTAGTCTTATAAAATGTTGATAAATGACTGCATGTATTACAAATGCTAAGCGTGTAGCGCACAAAGATTATAAGCAAAACAATGTCATACTGGGATTTGAAGTCAAAACGCAGAGTTGAGTTGTAAAGTTGAAGAGGTGACAGGAAAGATAAAAGGATAAGCCCTGTGGTTGTACTGTTTGGTACACACAAGTCTGTTTAAGAGATGTGCTGTCGAGATAACAGCCCTGATTTGCACTGTAGTCTCAGCTTCTCTATTTTATTTTTGGAGGATAGTATCTGAGGAACCGTTTGATCATTTATGTATTTAGATATAGATATTTAGATTTTAGGTATTGGGAAGAATTACCTTAGAGTGCTTTGTTTAATATTTTTGAGAAATGTTGGTGTACGTACGCAATAGCTAAATAACACTGTACACATGAAATGCCAAATCTTGTAGATAAAATTAAATTATCCTTTCTGTGTATTAAGGATTTCTGACCTGTCGCCTGATTTCTTACTGTGCATGGGTGGAGAAATCAGCTGTTCTGTTTTAAGTTAATGAAAATTATTCATGAGATTGTCATGATGATGAGGCTTGAACGTATCTTGGTATCCCTGGGCGTTGATGGCAATCTTCTTTTGCTGATGGCCAGTTAATTCCCCCTAGAGCATGATTTCTGATTGGCTGTGAGCTGATGAGTGACATTATAAGTTTCTATGTAACATTTAAACTGAAGTTAGTGCTTAAGAGTGTAGTGTAGTCCCAGAACTGAGTCTTATCCAAACTGCATCACCATATCCTCTACCCGAGCCTCGGGGAAATGGCTCACTATTATCTACAGCTTTCGTTTTTTTCCCTTTCTTTCTCTCTACCTCAGACTTTGTTATCCTTCAATTCAAATAAACAGTTTGTCTTATTCCACCAATTGTTCTATCAATGGTAAATCTTTGTCAAAAATGTAAACAACAGTGCTCTTCAAAGGTCAGTGAACATAATCTCACCTTAGATTTTCATTTGAAACGTCTAGAGACATAAAAACACTGCTCCTATATAGCATGTCCCGTTAGCTACTGCTAACTGGTAAAACCCATAGCCATGACCGACAGGGATTTTAAATAATCAACATTGTGCAGTGTGACGTCCACAAATCAACACCCAAAAATGCTTCATATCACATTATTCATTCCCCATGTACCGCTATTACATATTCACAACACTATTCAAGGGTACTTGTATTTCTCCCAATTTCTACTTTCAATTGAGGAATACAGTTACTTTTATAAAATCAAGGGAATACACTGCCATAATGCAAAAGTAGATTTGTTTCAAATTCAGCACCGAAAATCAGTGCGTAACGTTTCAAAGCAGCGTGTTTGTCGCGCTGTGCCTCACTACTTCACAGCGCTTCAGGAGCACAGAAAAAAACAGTATCCAATCAGATTTGGCTTTGTTTAGGGGGCCTTCGGTGCCTGCAGACAGACTGGCCAATCAGATTGTCCCTTTATTGACAGTTACATTAGAAGTTTGTAGATGGCTAGCGTATCTGTCCACCTTTTTAAAACTTTACTTACAATAAACAAAGAGAAGATGCCAATGTTTGATAGAACTCATTTTTCAAAGAGGAACAGTTTGTTTTCACTATGATCCTTGTGAAGCATTCACAAGTCCTTCGAACTATTAGCAAACAATTTTCTTTTCACTGGAACATGCTCTGGAAGCTCATTGAGGACACAATGAATGAACTGTTGGATTAAAAGCACTAGTTACTAAGAATATTTCAGTTGCATTTCGATGCAAAATTATTCCAAGAATTCAGAAAACAGTACCTGATTTTAGCCAAGTAACAGAATACATTACAAAATACTTTTCAAACAAGGTATTCACAAGGAAAACATCTTCAAAGCATTAAACCCAACATAGTTCATTCCACACCCGGTGATGGGAAGCTACGATTGTAGCCACAGCTGCCCTGGGAGAGACAGATTGATATACATTGCAATTAAAGCCAGTCATAACTTCCCTCAGCACAACACAAACATATTGATTTACTAATTCCAGATAAAGTGTGATAATTTGCCACATTAAAGGTCAGAAAGGCAGGTAATTATGGCTACCATAGAAACAACAAATCGGCTGAAAGTGAAGCTTGACCCATTAGAGCCTCCCCGACTTCCATTCCTTGTTAATATAGATGTGGTGAAAAAGCGGTTTTATGTCTGACTCCAGCATCTCTGTGTGAGAGTGCCTTCTGTCTTATAAGAAAAACATTCATACGCTACAAACAGGAGTGCTTTAGACAGACCTATTTCAGGGCCCCAAGCAATAATACCACCATCCTCCAGTGTTTCCATTTTTAAATAGTCTGAAGGGAAAGAGCTGTAATGCAATTTCCTAGTACTTGGTGTTCCCTGAATGCAACTGCAGGGGCTGTCCTTAAAAGAGTGGGATGCTGGGATTGCTTTATCAGCATCGTGACTGCAAGTGGGTGGGGTTGACTGTGTGCATGTGTCTGGTCATAGATCTAGATGGACATCTCCACAAGCTCTTTATTATGTGCTCGGAGGCTGCGGCTTGGCCCAATGGGGTAGTGTTGAGGGGGGGGCATGTGTCTGGATAAAAAGCACTGATTATGTAACTGTCTGAGCAGATGCCCGTCAGCCTATTTACTGTACATGCCAACGCATCAATCTTACACCAACGCAGCATTTCTCCAGTGTATGGTGCTGCAGCTTTCAGTGCCCATGATAGATCTTCATGCATGAGTGCCGGTAAATGTTTTCCCTGTGCACTGATTGATTAAGAGGGTCTGATAATAAGGCAATGAACATGCACGGACAAGCACTGACATTCATCAAGACATGACGCTGACTCATAACATTGCCCATACGCTCTGAAGCCTGACTTCAGCGCCAATATTTCTGTTTGTAGACCAGAGTCGATTTTCAAGAGTAGGCTGTGTTTGACATTGTAATGTCTTGTATTTGTTGTTTCATGATCAGTCATCTAACTATGAGGCATCCTACTAAAAGACAAGAACCCTCTCAATGGACAGTCTTTTATAGAGTAGCCTAGATTAGACCAGTTATTCACCTTGGGGCCGGTCGAATATTTCTTATAACTTAATTATAATAATTTTTTTAAGATAACGGCATATTGATAGCTTTTAGGAAGTATCTTGATGTCATTGCTTAGTAATATGTATTAAAATAATAAGAAATCAATCCTGTTTAATTCTCTTATAAGTAGTTTTATTTTATTTTATTTTGTTGCTAGTGTTAATGTGTTTTTGATATATTCCGACTATTGCTTTACAATGTGGTGGGTTTTGTTGTTTATCACTTTAGTAGCAAGTTGAATTAGCTGCAGCATGTAGTCACTCCACTGTTCCTTCAGCGCTCCCATGCTGTGTGATGAATGGGAACACTGTCAGTATGCCTTGAGTCAGACTGCTGTTTCATACATGGATAAGATGCACGAGACGGCACAGCCCTCTATCTGTGCTTCACATCAGATCTCCTCCTGAGCCCTATTTGCCTTTTGCTGAGTAGTTTCCTCCTTTTCCGTCACCAGCAGGCCCTCTTTTCATCTTCCCTATGCTCTGGGTTTGCTTTGTCATCACAGTCTCTAATCTGTTGATTTTCCACGTAGACACAAAATTTGTACTTTTTGAGGCTGCGAAAGTACATGTAGTATACATTTATATCTTTATCCTGGATCTCAGTGTCTCTGATCTCAGTGTCTCTAACATTTACTTATAGATCTAACATTTACTTTATAGAATGGAACGTCAAAAACCTGTGTTGAAACACAGCACTCCATTTGTTTAGGTGTACAAAACAGTCAAAGATAATTGGCCAAAAGAGCTGTGAGTCAGCACTGGTTAATACATTTTTCAATATATAAATACATTTGGATTTCACATATCCTATGTGTGTCGTCACAATTTGGAGATTTGCAGAAAATATTCCGAAAACAGAATTCAAAGACTTTTGCTAACCATTCCTAATTGTAATCTATCAAAAGTGGCTAATGGGAGTAACAGTGGATCCAACAGAGAAATTCAAAACAGTTTAGTGTTTCTGAAAAAGGTCTGAATGAGTGGTGTTTGAGTAGCTGCTAATGGAGACAGATGGCCGTAACACATTACATTATGAGCAATAACGGACAGGTGGTCGTGATGTTACTTAGTGTATTTTTTTCTTCTGTGTTTATTTGCTTGTTTGTCTTGTGTTTCACTTGCTTTGTGATTGTGAACATTTGGTACAAGTTGTTCTGTCTTTCTGTTCTCCCATTCTTCACTCTCAGAAAAATGTATCAAACTGGATAACTTAAGTTACATTACATCTATGAGACTTAATTCATCTATCGTCATTCTCAAATAGACTAATACTTGACTTTGCCTAAGCACTCAATTTAATCTCTCAATCATCAGGCAAAAATCAGGGAAAAAAGCAAGTTGGCAATGAGACTTAACAATGCCTAAGAACAGCCCAACAGAGTTACTAAAATGGGTAAAAAATGGGTACTACTTTTTCTTCAAACATTTTATTATGTTCAGTGTCTTAAAAATGCATACTATGAAGAACCTGGAACAGTTAAATATTAAGATCCCATTGTATCCCTTTTTTTAGAGCAAAATCCATTCTGGGATGATCCAGACTCAGATTTAAACCTTCAAATAAAAAAAAGTCCCCAAAAATTCAAAAAATTTAATAGGACTTTTGCATTGGCTCCGTCTACATTTTATTTATTTTTTTTTTATTAATTTTGGGTCCCTAAAACTCATTTTTACCTCAGTTACCTTCAGCTTTTACAAAGGAATTGTCAAACCCAAAATATTCCAAATCTAGTGTAATTTATGTCTCAGTATCAACACCAGCTTTACCATTCCTTATATCTACCAAAAAAAATTAGGCGGATTTTAGAGTTTGTTTTTCTTTTGCTCGGATTCTCACCTCTGATCAGAGCCTGTTGGACATCAGAAACAAAAACTACAGGGATACAGCTTTAAGAAGACCCCAGCCATTTGCTTGTGCTCCAAAGGGTTCAGGAACAGTTTTAGTTTGAATTTTTACTGATTTTAGTCAGACGTGTGAGGGAAAAAAGGCTGGAATGAGAGAAAATGTCACCATGTGACTTCAACCAAAATTATAATTTTACATTTTGACTTTTTGTAACAT
Organism: Mugilogobius chulae; assembly: GCA_038363315.1. Classification (NCBI taxonomy): domain Eukaryota; kingdom Metazoa; phylum Chordata; class Actinopteri; order Gobiiformes; family Gobiidae; genus Mugilogobius; species Mugilogobius chulae. The sequence continues at coordinate 18,840,826 of CM076409.1, forward strand.
ATTGACATAAAAAGGTGTAAAAATGTGCTTATCATATGTTTTTTACATTTAGTTGTATATCTACGCTTACTCCAGAGACCTGGCTGCAATCTGGTAAGTATGTTTATCATCTTGAAAGATGAGCAAACTCATTGTACTTTGAAGCCCAAAATGCACTAGTGTTCAAGTTAAAGCTGCATGCTGTGACTTTATTTCAGCCTATGAGGTGTCTCTCATCTAAATAAAAGGTCTCAATGGATGAGACTGATTCTTCTAAATTGTTCTGCAGGATTTCACTAAATGTATTTTAAAAATACACCAAATAGGCCTATCAGGGGATGATTGTTTTTAAAATATATAAATAAATTAAAAATATACAAGAATAAAAAAAGAGTGGCACTGATTTTACACAAGGCAAATCCCTCTTTTTAAAAGATAAAATGAAAGGCAAATGGCGTAAGAGCTTTGCTGAAGGACAAAGAAGCAGGGTTAAACTTTCGACTGCCTAAAGACATACTTATTTAAAAGGATTTGTTCAAAGAAAGTGTTGTGATGAATTAAAGTTTTTAATACTTTAATAACCACACAAAACATTGTATTCAATTTACGTTATCATTCATTTGCCCTGAACATTGACATTCAAATTGAACATGAGGTGTACTTTGTGAAATGCATCTTGTACTTTTAACACAATTTTAAGATTGTGACAAATAATCCAGATTGATGTTTCTTTGTACAAACATTGTTTTACATACTTTCCAGAATCTGCATGCAGGACCCATCAAGCTATATAAATTCTAATACCCTTTGTGGGGTGGGAATATGGGATCTACTGCATATGCAATGAAGCTCAGTACAAATGCTATGCTTGCTCTCTTGTCTGCAATTTACAGCACACATAGCCCATGGGGGACAGCAACAAGCAGTTTAGAAGTGGACGCACTGGCTCACACGACATGTTGAATAAATAGAGATAAGAAATAATCCGCGCCTCAGACACATTCATGCTACACAATACAAGTGCAATAATGGACACTTTATCTCATGTGGTGTGCCATAAAGACAGCATCCGCCGCACTGTGTGGCTATTTAAGATGCACACTGTTTCCTTGATTTTGAGCTTCAAACAGACTTGTTCTATAGTATTTGTGTTTCTGTTTATTTCTTAGCGAATAACAAAATATGATTAAATAGTGGTTAATCTTAAAGAGAGCCTATTATGTAAAATCCACTTTTCTGAGTTCTTAAGCATGTTTGCATCAACAGTTTATGCAAAGTTGTAATTAAGTTGATGCTTGTGCTCAGATGATCCCTTTTTTCACTTTTTTCCTATCCCTGCCCACTTATCTGGATTAAATGTAAATCATGTAAAACATGTATTGTTTGCAACTGTCATCTAGCCACTTTCCAAAAATAAAATGGGAAAGTAATCTGCTGTTTATACAGTTGAATTTTATTAAACTGAAGAGACAAGTCTTATCAGTATTGAATAGGAACGCAATGAACCTGTTTATTTTTCTAATTTTTAGATCAATTTTGTATTTTACAATAAACAAAATATAGATATCTGATATATAGTTACTAAAGAATACAAAAAGTCTGCTTTAAACAGTTTATTTATTTTACTCATTACTTTTACATTATTTTACTCAGATTTGTTTTTAGTAAGTTAAGGACACAAATGCAAGCCATTGCAACAACTAAATAAAGTCTTTATTGACTAAAACTAATGCCGACCGTATTAAATTAAAATTGGGCAAAAGCTCTCTAAACAATTGTGTAGCGTCTAATCCATCATGTCTGACCACAGTACAGTGACAAGACCTCTACACAAAAGAATAAGTAAACTACACAATTGTGTGCAGACAAAGCAAATCTCCAAATAACAAAATGTATGCTTTTTCCATACAGCTGTGGTCCAATTAAATGTCTATAATCAACATAAAATACTTGACTAAAACAATGATTGATCGACTGGAACAGAATCAAGCAATTAATCGAGTTTAAGAACAGTTACCACTACATGATACTAATAGAGGTCTACATGTCATTCTTGGGTGTTTTGGTGTAAATTACACATTAGACTCTTTCAGATATCTTCTGTGCAGTTTTCAAATCCATAAAGGTTCCAGAATAATTTTAAGCATTTTGCAGCACTAGCATACCAGGCAAGGTTGGTTTGATTGCTTAGCCTGTGTATTTTCCTTTGTAGTTAGAGCTCTAACTCAATTATTGAGTTGGGAAACACATGACTGTCATGTGTGCTTTACTGCACTTTTTGATTGGTTCTGGTGCATAGGATTTCAAAATAAAGGTGTTTGGGAGCGTGTAGTTTGAACCAATAAAAATGTATCATGTTTATCCTTTAAACAAATAAAAAGATTCTCTTTTTGATCTCTTTCACACTTTGCAACTTTCTTGTTTAACCAAGAATATCACACCTTTTTAGAGAAAATTGCATAATTATGAAGTTATCCTCGCGGCTGCACAAACTCATTGTTCCCTCTTAACAATGAAAAAAAGACTGATCAAATATTTGTGCTCCAGTATTGGAAGACACATTATATAGTGAATTATCTTCTAAATTCCTCCACAAATCATCCTACAGTCCTTGAGGAGGCAGCATCCCATAGTCTCGCTCTCGTCCAGATTAATACTCATTGCACTTTCCATTCAGGAATTGCATTATGTTACACTTTTCTTTGTTACTGTTATGCTCTTTGGTCATAAGGCGTAAGCAGGGATGATAGGCTGTGAGTTCCGGCTAGATTGCGGCTGTGCCGACTCTCTGTCCGAACTGTGTGGAGTGTGAATGCATTGCAAGTTGTGCGGGGAGTGCACTGTCGGTCTGAGTTTGCGCGGCCCTGTATTGCAGCTGCGTGAGATGCCGGCGCTTCGAGAATGATACAGGTTCAACATTTGCTCGCCTAGGTTTGTGCGTAATTGGGGCCTATGAAATGAGACATGGGCCTGGCTTGCGGCTCCGGCAGTCTTCCCGGCTAGAGATGCGCGCTGAGATGCGCAGATCGCCCGGCTGAGTTCCAGCTGAGCACTGCCGGCTGAAGATGCGGCTGAGATGGGCCGGACGCATCGTCCTGTAATATTGCCGGCTTAAGTGCGTTAAGATTTTTGTTCTCGGCCCGTTGACTTTGGGACCATAGATCGGCTTGTAATGCGAGCTAATAGCTCGAGATAGATACTGGGTGAATAATGTGCCTGACAGATAGCCATTGATGAATATCAGCTCTTTATGAGCATATTTCATCAGCCGTCTACTCGACTTTGGTTGCTCTCTCGCGAAGACACAAACTGATGGATAGCGTCTGTAATATAGATAGTCTGGCTGGGCTGAGATCATTGTGCTTTATGATGAGATGCTTGCTGATAGTTGGGCAGAGCTCGTGAGACTGTGCGCTGTGGCTCTATCTCTTGTGTCTTTAGATCATGAGTCGCTGAGAATGCGCACGTTCTTGAGATTTTAATCGACTTCGTGAAGATTTCTTCAGAGGATAGAAGATGTGTGTGGTTAAAGATTATGGCCTCTATAGAGCTGCTATTAAGTCTAAGCTTAGAAAATCAGCGGTTCCCTGCTGTTGGACGATACGGTAGACGATGTATCCGGCTCTGCAAGCTTCAGATTGCATTAGAGATCTCGCGCGCTTGGTCGTAGGAATGCGCTTTGCTTGTTGAGTAATCTAGACGGGGATATGATGGTGTGGTCACTCCCCACCTTGGACCGTTCTGCCACTATTTGACTGAGGACTCCGCCGCGCCCCCGGTTTCCCTCATAGTGTGGGTGTGTGTGTGATCGCATGCGGAGCCTTAAGTTACTGATTGCGGCTTAGGAAGTTGACAGGTAGATTGCTCTAGGTGATTGTGTCAGGGCCAAATTCCATTATGTGATATTGTACCTGCAAGATTCACCATGCTTAGAAGAAATGATGGTGGGCATAGAGCTCAAATAGACGGCGGTATGTTGATGAAATTGGTCTTATTGAGTTTATTTCATTGAGTTGCGGGCTGCAGATGTTGGCAGAGATTCGCAGATGGTGGGCTGGTGGTGTGCAGGTTTAGTATGCGCGAGCTGAGATGGCGCGCTAGACTTCGCTCAGGAACTGATATGACAAAGGCGCTCAAGACTGTTGCAGAGACGTCTTGTCATCTTGCTTTGATGGTCTGGAGTAATATTGCTCTGGCCCTGATGAAGGCGGCTTGAGTAAGATCCACACTCTAGATATGTTCGCGTTTGAGATAAAACTTAGCTCGTGTTAGCTTGGATACTGTGAGTGACTTGTATGCCGTTTCCTGGTGCACTTAGTAAATCGACGTATAGACAGAATGAGCGGCTCGAGAATGCATTAGCGCTCGAGATTGTAGTGCTGTCGGACACAGTCTCCGCTTTAGCATGGGTGAACCCCCCATTCTGCCCAATTTCTCTCGACTTGACTAGATTGCTATTATGTCGGATTCTGAGTCGCTCCGGCGCATTGCGGCGCTAGTAGTTTTCTCAGGCTGAGATGCGCGGACGCATGCGGCTGCTGAGTTTGGTGAGGATGCGGCTTGAGAATGTCGGCTGAGTTGATTACGCTAGTTTCGGGTGCACCTGAGATGCGTGCATACGCGCGCTGCCGAGATGCGGCAGATGCGGCGCAGGTTTGCCAGCTAGAGGATTGCTGTAGAATAGGTGTGTGGAGAATTGCGGGGTGTTTCATCTTCGCAAAGTTGCCAGGAGCTAATGATAGCAGGGTGAGTGATCTGGCTGGACGACAGGGTGCTCGTTGATGTCATAAGCGGCTGCCATATGCGCTTGTTCTGATGTGGCTGTGGATGCGGCACGTGAGTGCAGGGGGCAGATTCGCGGCTACGAGATACTCGGAACAGTATTGTGGATTGAGTTCGCTGCTTGTTTTCGCGGACTCGAGACATCCACGCGGACTTACTAGGAGGACTCCCGGTATCTTGTGATACCGTTATCGGACTGTATAGAGTATGAGTTAGAGCGCGCATAGACATATTGTGCATGGTCCAGATTCATATACTTTAGTATTGTGCTCCGCCTGTTCTTGGAGATTCTCTCGGCTGCAGATGCGGCTGAGATGCGGCTGAGATGCTGCTGAGCATCGCTGCTGAGGTTCCGGCCTTAGATGTCGGCTGAGATTGCAGGACTTGATAGAAGCTGCGCGCTGGCAGTTTCGCGGTTCTCTAGAGTAGTGCAGGCTGATGGAACTTCGGACTGATGAAACTACGCCAGAGCGCGATGGGTCGTGATCTAGCTGATACTCAGCGTGGTGGAGATGCGGACTGAGATTTTGCTCAGCAGGATGAGTATCTCCGTAGGATTCGTAAGTCGGATAGGACGTTTCGGTCATGTATTTCCGTGTTGTTTGAATTGAAAATTCGCGGCTCTGTTATCGCTGCTACGCAGTCATTGTGCGGCATTCTCCGATAATTAGTCACGCAAGACATTCGTTCAGAATGTGGACTGAGTTATATTCGTCGGACACTGTAGTTCCAGCTGAGATGTCCGAGCTAGCGATTGTGGCTGAGCATGCGGTCCTGTAGCAGCTGTCTGGCTAGAAGATATTGTGCAGAAGTTCATCAGGTTGTGGAGCTGGAGTTAGCAGTGGAGAGTGAGGGGTGGTATGAATTTCGTGCTTGATTTGAGACTTGGACTGCTTGATGATATTTGCAGGCTGAGTGATTGTGGTCTCTGACGAATGCTGGCTAGATGCGCTGAGATCGGTTAGTTGCCGGCTCGAGATGCGGTGCGCTAGTATTTGTAGTGAGCGTCGATAAAACATGCTAAAGGCGATGATACTGTAAAGCAATTTGTACTCCTTCAATTGCTCCTTCGCGTCTTCTAGATGCGGTGAGTCTACTCGCTGGCTCTGAGATGCAGACTGAGATCGATCAACGCTGACATAATGCATGTGGGTCTGCGCGTAATCGCTGAGAATTGGGAGTGCGCAGCATTATTATAGGAATGCTATGGAGCTTTGGCATTTCCTGAATGGTAGCATTATGATTATTTGCTTGAATAAAAAATAGTTACTCGGCTAAAGAATGGCGGGCTAGAATCTATAGTGCGTGTGTTGACGTTATTGTCAGAGAGTGCATCGAGATTGGCATGTCTAAGAGAGCTTGGCCAAGGCTAGAGTATGCTCGCGACCCTGAGAATTGCTGCTGATGCTGATTTATAGCTTGACTCTATAGTGTATCTCTAATGTTTGTTGATGAGGCTGGTCTCGCACGCATGTTTCAGGAAATGTGGAGATGCGAGCTATAACAGATGTCATGTCCTTGATGCACTGGTGTAGAAATTTCGACCGCTCTTTAGTAAGGACATTGTGGTTTGTAAGAATTAATTTTGCTAGTGAATGTGTAATATATTCTAGGTAGATTATCATTGTTTCTCAGACTGATGAATCTTGAGATTATCGAACGTAGACATGGTAGAAATGAGGCAGACCGACCTCACGCAGATGCGGACGGAGTTGCGGCTATTTCCAGCTAGATCTTGCGCGTGAGATGCGCTGCTGACGATGCGGCTGAGATTCGGCTCAGCATGCGGTGGAGATGCGGTGTCTGAGATTCGACCGAGCTCGATGCTCAGTTATTTCTGGGAAGTATAGTCGGTCTTGAGCTCTTGCATGTGAGTTATTCAAGAAGACGACAGTAGTCGTCGGGATGAGTATTCTCTGGCCCCTCGTGAAGTAGTCTATGCAAGAGATTAGGCAGATGCGGATTTCTGTGAGTATCCAATGCTGAGGATGTCGTGATAGAGGTTCTCCGCCTCTCTTGTCTGAGTGTGTGCGGCTGAGTTCGGCTATATGATGATCAGCCTGGTACTTTGTGAGAGCAAGCTTGGCTGGTGATATGTTATAACTCCGCTGTCTGTAGAAATTTCTAGTGGCTGAAATTTGTACAAAACTTAAGCATTTCTGAAGAAAGTTGCACCGAAGCTGAAATAAATATACTTAGGCAGACTAGTCTCGGCATTATTTGATTGTGTGCTTCTGATATGCTGGTGCTATTAATCTTTCAATTGTGTTATTCCTCGCTTGTTATGCTCCGGAGAACTGAGAAGACGGGGCCATGCTCTGATGATATTGCAAGCTGAAGTATTAATGCTGGCTGAGATTTGCAGCTGATTACACTGGAGCAGTTTAGTCTCTCGCGAAAATAGATGTGGCTTGGAGATTTCCGGTCTTGCAATGATTTTATGGTGAGTGGGTTTTTCCTGAGTTGCACAGGAGATCCTCTTTGTTGGACCTTAAAGCTCGTATATAATATAAAGCTAGATGTTTGGACTAGTAGTGGTCATAGTGAAGAATGACGGATAATGAGGTCCTTATATGAATAAGCGGCTTAATCTAGGACCTGGATACAAGTCTTTAGGTATTATTGGCTATGAGTAGATAAGTCAATAGACGGCGTCAGAAACGACTCTCTGGCTGAGTTTCCGGTTGTAGTATGTCGGATATGGAAGTGCGCTATGAGCATTATGAACGAGCTGAAGACTGTATCTGTAGTTAACTGGAGGAACATCGATGAAGTTCCAGCGGGTTCGATTCGGATGCTATTGAGAGCTCAATCTCGCAGAGCTGAGATCCGCCGCTTAATACGAGTAGCAGGCTGTGATGTCGGCTGAAGATGCTTGAGCCTTAGGGCAGAGACTGACAGCCGGCTCTGGTGTAATGCGTGACTAATCGTATTGCTGTCGCCTGGCAGATGCGCACTTAGAGGCTATCCAGCTTTGAAGAATGCAGTGGGCTTGAGCATTGGGCCGGCTTGAGATGCGTTGCATGTTAATGCATTTGCTGCGCTAGATAGTTGGCCTCTCGGTTGTGCAGATACTCGCTCGCTGATGCGGCTGAGCATGCGGCTGAGTGTTGGGGCTCGATGACAGATTCGACTCACACGATGTTCGACTTGGACTCGCTGCTGCGCAGACTCTAGTCCACAAGAGCTTCGGGACACAGGAGCGCTGTGGCTGAGATCGCGGCGGGATATAATGCTTGAGATATCAGAGTGCAGATTGGGCTGATAGTTGCGAGTTTGCTTGTGTGGACCTGAGTTCCGCGGACACTTCGAGATGCGCGCTCATAGGATACGTCGGTGAGCAATGCAAGCTAGAGGCCTTCCTCGGGCCACAGTAGAATATTACAGGCTGAGATGCCGGAGCAAACAGAACCATACACAACATGAGAGTGTGGCGTTATAAGAAAGAATGCTGGATGAGAGGAAATGTCGCGACCTAGAGAAAGATAGCAATGGCCCGCCTGATGCTGGAGTGCAGAATCATCGTCCTGGCTATGATGCTTGCTGCGAACTCTCTGTTGTGCTTTATTGATGCTCCTGAGTCGCAGAGAAACTGATAAGTATTAGCGCTCGTTAGAATGTCGGAGCAGCATCGGGAAGCTCTCGACTTTGCTTGGGGATTCGGCACCGATTGGTGGTGTCTGTAGCTTGCGCGAATGTAGAGGACCGCGTACAAATAGGCGCTCCAATGTCATGTCAAAGTAAAGCTGTCCTTCCAGAATGATCGCTTGGCTGCATATGAGGATGGGTTTGACAAATTGCTTGGTTAGAGGATCAATACGGAACTGAACAGTTAGCTTTTCCAGTATTTATGTATAAAGTTATGATCATTAATACGGCGTGAGTAGTGGCGAGGAGTGGTCACTAGTATTGCTGATAAAGAGTGCGGCTTGACTTAGAGTGAGGCAAGCATGGGCTGGGGCTGAGGACCCGCGCTGATCTGGGGCTGAGTGGCCAGCACTGAGATTTCCCGGCCAGCATGGAATCACGAGCGTAGAGATTCTCGACGGTTAGAAGTTGCCGCAACGTACTGAGATACGTAGCCTCCGCAGATAGCGGCGTAGTAGTGCCGCGACAAATGGCTGGGATGTCGGGCAAGATATGGCTATCTGCCTTGCGAGGTTTTGACGTTCCCTCCCCATGGGCTTGACGTCAGGCTAGTAGGCCGCTGCATTCCAGATTCAGATACTCGCAGGGCAGATTCCTGTAGACTGGCCCGCTTGAAAGATGTTACTGGCGGCTAATGATTAGGAGACTTTTTAGAGTCCTGACGCACGATGCCTCCGCTACAGAAGCTCTGCGGGACTCGACAGGATTATCGGCAACAGCAGACTCTGGCAGGAGCAAGCCATGTCCAATAGTTTGGCAGTGTCTGGTCGCGTGAGGCACTGGTGGAACCATCTCGAAGTTGTCACCGGGACCGTTAGAGTGTGACAACTGGAGACTGTCGGCTCACTCGCAGCGCCTCACTGTCACGGGAATAGCCCGTGCTGCAGCCTGATGATGAGACGAGCTCGACCGCATAGATTGGAGCTGCTAAGTTCGCTGAGAATAATAGATGCGGCTAGCAGCTGTCTCGGATGCCCTTGAGTTTTCGGTATCTGAACGATCTGCCTGAGTGATAGATGTGGTGCCTGAGCACTTTCGAGTGCACTTGAGTATTAAGTCGGAAGCAATGGCATGCTAGTTCCAGTTAATGCAGATCGCACGGATAGATAGACAAGGCCCTTAGAGCATCCGGCCTGAGTTATGGTCCGCCTCACGCCGCTTAGATTGCGGGTCTTATCAGCTGAGAACTCTGGACCCGCATTTTACGAATTTTGTGGCCTGAGATCCGGCTGTTGACTCCCGGCTGCAAGTATATTTGCGTTGTGTGGTGAGATGCATCGCGTCTGATTAATAACCCTGCACTGTGCATGAATACGTTCTGGAGATATTGTCTGGTTTTGAAGGAGTCCGGGCTTGAAGAACATCTCACATTGCGGCTAGTAGATCCGGACTGTGAATGCTGTATCTCGAAGTGTAGAATGAGCGCGCTTTATTAATACAGAGTGGATCTTCGCCTTAGATGTCATGCTCGGTGATCTCTGTACAAATGTGCGTGACCTAGAGGACTCCTGGCTTGTGCCATGCGCAATGTTCGTTATCCTAGGCTGCAGATGTGGGCTAGTAGATGACGCCATGGCTCTCTATATGCGGCCCTGGAGAAATTCTTGTCTCTCGCCTATTGACCCAGCTACTGCGTCAAGCTCTCCGCTGACGCTCTCCTCATCCTCTAGAGCACAACAGCGACCTTGATGTGTCCTAACTAGGTTTGATCATTGGCTAGAGCATGCAGTGGCAATCCATTGCTTGTGTGGCCTCGCACATCTCCATCCGTCTGTGTGAGATGGCGCAGCATAGGAGGCGATACTGACTTCCCGCGGCGTCGACACTAACACTGAGATGACCTCTCTGTGTTGGCTCGGCAGCACCCTTCATTATTGAGCTGCTGGTACATGGTGAACTAGACCATTACTGCTTTAGATGGAGAGAGTGATCTGGAGGAAGGGAGGAGAGGAGAAGATAGGGAGATCTGAGGAGGATATAGAATGAGCGGAATGATGAAGTGGGGGAAGTATACTGGAATGGGAGAGTGTGAATGAAGGATGCTAGGAAAGGAGAAAAGATGTGACCAAATAAATCAACAGCCAACAGATAATTGGACGAGCCTGCACTCCAGAGACTGCCGCTGCACCATGAAAAGTGACACCGTGATTTGCAATTAACTCCAAGAGAACGAATGGGGATTTAACTTCCCTTTGGTTTAATTCCAGGAATGTGATACCTGACAAGATGGTCACCATAATGAATCTGTTATGCTGCAAGAATCATTATTATCGTTTAACTTGCATGATGGTTCTAATCTCACAGGAGCACATGCACCAATCTAAAAGGGTACAAAACAGAGCAAATTAGAGAATTGCTAAAGAAAAAAACATATAGCACCTGACCCATGTAAACCTCTTAAAACAAAAAAAGCTGAGCCCCAGATAGATACTGTATGTAAAAATTAACTCATGCATTTACCTTCAATCTCCTTCTACAACATATTTCTCAATATGTTATTTCAAGCTCCTTCTACAACATATTTCTTCTGGAAATGTAATGTTTTAGTCATGAACTAGGCATTAGGTACGTATTAGAGGAAGATGCTATTATAATTCTATTCCAAAATTAATTGTGTCATTTGGATATACAGTAAACATGCGCTAAGTAAACTGAAAACCTCCAAGGATACATTATATGGGAGTGTGTAAAAATAGATCTGTATTATGTATAAGTGAAACTAATATGGAGCTCAAAGGCAAACCTGCTTAAGTGCTGATGACTATTGAACAAAATGTCAAGGACATGCTTATATTTAACAAAGTCGGAGAGTTTTAATTGATGCAGTTCATTATGGAAGGTTTAACTATTGAAGGAGACAGCAAATATGGTAATGCAAGCACAGACAGATGTTCAATGACTACTTTATGCAGGTTGTCAAGGTCAGCTAATGCACACTACATTTACCTTGTCATATACAGTGATGGGGAAATCTTTTGGTCTTTGTGGGAAAAAAACATAAGGACGATTTGCAATAACCATGTCGTATGAAGGACAGAAATACCAACTTGCCAAGTTCAGTAGCAATAGCACAAGTGTCACATGATCGAAGAATGAAACTGGTTACACTGACTTACTGAGATGAAAATATCTGCACAAAATTAACTGGCTACATTTTTATGCCAACATGTGGTAACCAATGATAGGATCTGACAATAACTAGTGTTAGTCCAGAGTGGCACTAACCCCACAGACATGACCCGTGACATGGCAAGCAATTTCTTACATCAATCGTTACTCGAGTCTAGTGTGCAGAGACACCTTTTAGTGTGCAGAGACATCTCTTAGTGTGCAGAAGGCTCCAACCAGTTTGAATTGCAATAAAAGTTCTAAAACTATGATGGGCTTAAAAGCAATCCTAAACTATAACATTTCCAGCATGCCATAAGGGAATCAAATAACTGGACCTGTGCCTCAGAGAAAGGTGCTCTCCAAAGAGTTATCTCCTTTTAAGAATTGATATTTTGTTTTAAGCACTCTGGGTATATCAAACAGAATGAAAAGACTGAAGATGATGGAAGTACTGACCAGCGGACTTAGGGACCTGACAGAGAGAGTGCGTTAGTCCTCTGAGGAAGAATCCAGGGACCACTGGGACCAGTGCTTGAGTGATGGCTTTACAAAACCAAAAAGACAGCTCATGTTTGTCGAGAGGCTTTTCCCTGGAATGTCCTTTATAATATCAAGTATGATAGGCGCCTCAAGCCTTGATACATTACTCTGTGATGTCTGGAGATGTAATGAATGATAGCATTCTTACTTTTCAGACAGATAGACCATATTCTTTAATTTGCAATGTGTAGTGTAAATGATAGAAATAATAGATCAACATTTGTTACTGTACCTGTTGTTTATTATATTTAGTAAACCTAATGATCTGGCCTTGATTAATAGGCCTGAAAATAGCCCAAATTGGAGGGATGTGAGATGACCTTGCCCATATACTTTCTGCTGATGATTGACAAAGTTGAGACAAGACGCTCTTCACTGAAAGTCAGTTCGGTGCATTATAAACTCCTTTTGAAAACATTACAGTGTCCACTCACCTCAAAGCTTGTGTACAACTCTACTTCAGGGTATGTCGGTAACCATCACATCAGTGCTTCTGTGCGTAAATGAAAAATACACTGCCATCGGCCTGTTTCAGACCAGACCACCAAACTTAACCAGAAAAGCTCTCTAAAAAGTTTACTCGCATGGATCTGGAGTTGGAAAATGCTTTCTGACTTAGCCTGTCTCTTCTGTATGATCAGACATGCCCTTTGGTGACGATGACTGCTTTGCGAGGAGCTTGTCAAAAAGGCCATCAGAGAGTGTGAACACAGGAGCGGGGGTGTGCCTCTCTCTCCCACTGTCTGTTTGTGCTCCACTGACACACTCTGGTCTCTGGACTCTGTCGGCAGTCCTGTTTCTGTCAACTCAAATAACAGTATTTCAGATGGACTCCACGCTCTGACACCGCAAGCTGCCTCCATGGGCACCCGCGCTATCTCTTCCAAATGCATACATAAGACTTGAGAAATTCCTACAAGTTTTCGCAGCATACATCGCAAACTCAAGCACCAAGAACTTTCCGAGTGCCCACTTTCCACTTTTCCTACTCCACTGGCATTTCTTTGCAAATGTCAAATCATTCACCTGGAACGGGTAACGCAGACCTTCAGGGATCTTCTTTGAGAATGTCAAACCAAACCATGAATCCGTACAAAGCTTTGGATAGAGTCCAGACTCGACTACTGGCCTCTAAGTCAAGTAAGACATCTATAGGTATCATCAAGGTAAAAGTGTTACTTTTCTGATTACAGGGAAGATTTACAGTTATAAGTTGGCTCATTCTTGTGTGTGAGCTAATTGAAATCCTTTCTGCAGTTTAGCATTTTTAAATTTCCTTTGCATTAGTTAAAGGATGTGTGTTTATTCAAACATCAACTTATCTTTGGAAGAAGTTGACTGTGTCTAAGTCAAAGATTTAAATTAACAATATGTCTGTTCTGAGGGTAAATGATTTTATGTATTTTCTTATAAAAAAAAAAAAAAAAAAATCATGTATGGTGACTTTAAGCACGGATGTGGCTGTGCTACTTTTACTTGTATTTGAGCAGGTGGGCTTTAACAACTACCTGTACTTTTACTAAAGTAATAAAATGCAATACTTCGACCACCTCTGACCAAGATACTGACAGTGCCATTGATTCTCATAACAGGTTGAGTCTTAAATAAAACAGTAATGCTTATCTAGTAGAAACATCTCCTGACCTTGTTTCTCGTCCGATCTGCTATAAGACTGAAAGCCTGCATCGCCAGTCATTTCCTCTTCTTTCTCCTCCAAGGGACAGCAAAAAACAGGACACTTGTCCTTTCTCTTTTCTCTTTCCGTCGACAAAAAATATCTAAACACCACACAGAACGCTATCCAATGAGACAGTAGGATTTACTTCTAATATCTGGACTTTGTCTTATGTTTACTTGAAAAAGACAGGCCAGACACAGTCAATAAATTGTATTCACATAGTAGAGTTTACAGGTCCTCGGGGCAATGAAAGGCAGACAGGATGAACTCAGCTTCACCTGCAGTAATAAAGATGCATTTAATAGTAAGAGCAAAAGAATAAAGTCAGAATGGCAATATGGCAATAACTGTCAATGATTGCCACTGGACAGGACTATTAGATCCAAACAGGATACATGGTCGTTTTATGAATTCCTTCAAGTTTTCCAGCAGGATGAGAATGTTTAGCTTTCAGAGAGCTTCCAGATTAGGGGTCAAGACTAGTGTTTATTTGTCAAGCACACACTGATTTCTGCTTTGTGCCAAGATCCTGCCTTAAAAGTGTCTCTAATTCTAACTCATTTAATCGGAACATTCTTTATTAAAGCAATCTGAGGAGAGTTTGGGCATGCTTGTCTACAATTGTCACTTAGATTTTAAAAAGAAAGATAAATGATGTAATTCATTTCTTGTAAAACCGATAATTATAGCTACTTAGTAATTAGAGGTTATTGTGGTTTCAAGAGGCTATTCAAATATCTACAGAGATTTATTTCTTCCTGATTAATCCAAAAGTAAATCTGGCATTGCACATTCACACTTATCTTTTTGGTTAATGGGCTTGTGAAAGACACCAGGGAGAGATAGCACACAAGTGCATTGCTCTGACAGTAATGCTTTACAACTAGAAATTGGGAAAAAATTAATGTCTTTTTCAATAGATTTTTAATTACCCTGCCAATTCAAAATCAAAAGTTCACAAACCATTCCCAAGCTGAACTGGGAAGGGCATCTGGCATAACAATGAAACTTAATAAGAATGTGCAGAAGTTACTTTGTATGCAAGTCCAGTTGCAAAGCAGTTAGTCCTAAAGATCCTTCTCGGGCTTGAAACGCAGACTGTGGGAACAACCATCTTATGAACCTAAAACATACACAAGAGTTCGAAGCAGAAGCTATGCTAAATATTTGGACAAGGTAGCGGCTGTTTAAATGCAGAGTTATTCCCCTTAATACTTTTACATTTTTAAGCTATATTTAGAGTCAACAGCCATTACAACAAAGCACAGATCTATAGCTGTCCAGGCTGCAAACAGGGATGCTGAGCAATGCTGTCATTTGATTGCACAATGCACACCAACAGTTTTTCTGACAACTCTGTGAGGAATAAAAGAGATTGTGATAACTGGTGACAGAACAACAGGGCGGCAGTCTGTAAAGGACAGTGACTCACTACTGTCATTGAGTCCTTGCCTCCATTTGATAGCACTTCTTGATCTTAGCTCAGGGCAAATCTGTAATTAGGACAAACAGACCACGTAAACCGCTGCTAGACTTTATTCAATGGCCTTACATTCACTTTAAATGACCTTTTCTTTATGATGTTATTTCATTTTCCCTTTCCTTGTTCCTAGGGCTGTTGTGGCCTCTGTTTTTACATATACTAAAATTGCAAATACAAGTATGATTTTTGCTCTACAATGACTGACTAATCATGGTTATTAACATTAGCACAATCAATTTCTGTGAGACATATTTTCCTTCTCATTTGCCATTACTTTTTTTTTTTTTTATCTTGAGAATGAACAGAAATAATCATAACTACAGCATTTTGTTCCATCTTGAACTATATGTAGTACCAGTACTTGAATTTATTCACCCAAAGTTGTATTGTTTTTTTTTTTTCAAAATGGAGGGCATTTGACAATCAATAAAAGTACAAAAAAGAGACCAAAGTTGTTGTTTTTTTCTACACCCCTCTCTGCTGTGGCATTTGCTTCAACAGGTCCCAACATCCTGTTCGAATTTAAAAATACATCTTTGCACATCCTTGTCCTGTCGAAAAACCAGGCGCTTCTTCCTCCTGTTGGCTAATTGCTTGTTAGTGCTTCAGGCCTGCTCCAAGAAAAAGTCACATAGGGCTACTTCAAAAACACCCACACACACTGCATCTGCCACAGCACAGCCAGACATGCAGGACCCCTGTAATGTTCACAACGTCGACAAAAACTTGCCAAGGCGTCTTTCGTGCCCCATTCATTAACCACTGCCAGGCTATAAATTCTTTGCTATTTTCTGGGTCCAACAATGACCCCATGTGGCATCACTTTCATGTTTGGATAGCCCTGGATGGGATCAGAAGCTTTTGTCTTGTGTCTTACAATTTCCTGTTGGAGGACAGATTACACCTGCTGGCAATTAGAACAGGCGTCTGTTGCCAAGGCGTGATGTGAGAAAGACAGAGGCGCTGAATGTTTTATAAAGCCAATGAGAACGACGCACTCTCGGCTTCTAGTATCAAGCTGCAATTATCTGGTGTGGAGACTCAGAGTAATTAAGAGGAGGAGATGGACGGTGACATTACAAAGGGTGAGTTGTGTCATCTGAGATTTCTCTAACTTTTCCTCTTTCAAGCTGAACGGCTTCACCCACCAATACGTTTCAGAAGTAAATTTCCATGTTTATTTTCTTCATAGAGTTTTCAAAAATATGCTCAAAAGCTATGTAGTGTGAAATCTAAAATCTAAAATCCGAAACTGTTTGGTTTTTAAATGTTTTGCCAAGTTTTAAGATTTACATATGTTTCTGAACTAAAAACAACATTATGGTCAGTTGTTGTATTTAGGGTTAGGTTAGGGTTTAGCTTCCAAACATTTACATACCTAGTAGTTCTTGGTTAAATAAAAAGTTAAAAAGGTCATATAACATGTATGGGTTTAGAGTGATAATTATGTATGTCAGTTAAAGCTTTTGTAATTTACGTTGGCCTTTATATTAAAGCAATTGGTATTTTATGTTGTTGAAATAGATCTAGTGTTGTAGATTTTTTTTTGCAATCCCCTATTGATTATTTTGGTAAGAAATTAGTTGGACAATTACTTTTTCAATGAATCATTTAGCTGCTAAGTCATCTGAATACAATTTTCTGGCAAAATTTAGTTAAGATCACTTGAGAAGGTTCTGGAGGTGTAGATTTAAAGACATTTAAAGACAAATGCTTTTTATAAACCATGCTACTCTCAATAATCAGTATATTGATATACTCGTACTTCGGTGAAAATATTATTTTCTATTGATAGAAATTCTATATGGCCATGGGAACCTGTTTTGGTTCACAGCACACCTACTTTCTCTGTTCTGGTCATAACATTAAATGTCATGGGCAAATTTAGTGTACAAATTACGTGAACAAGTGTCATGTGAATACATGAGGATGGGGTAATACAAAGGTAGAGGGGAGAAAAAGAACGCAGGGAATTCAACATGGACTTGTGAATATGTAAAATAGGCCACCTCTTATACTTTTAAACAGAGAATATATATTTTTTAATCTTTTTCCCATTAGGTTTGTTTGAGTTTTTATCTGTTTGAATATTCCCTCTGAGCATGTTCATGTTTCACTGATTGTTTTTTGTTTGTTTGTTTGTTTGTTTATTTGTTTGGTTTATTTAGCTGTTAAATCCGCAATTTTGTAAAGCCTGCAAGGTGGTGGTAAAAAATAAATGTAATTTAAACAGTTTTACATGGAAGCACAACGTAGACCTGTGAGTTGTATCTACTCTCCAGTAACAATTAGGACATATCAGCATGTCTAATGCAGCAGCTACTGACAACAAGATCAGCATTTATGACAACTCCTTCTCGCAGCTCTGCGGAAAAGTTTTTCATCATACCACTGAAGTTACAGAGGAGTTTGCCTGTCAGTACAAACCTCAAATACAGCTTCAAGCCAGCATTAACCATCCCCACCTCCCAACTAGAAGTTCAATATCAGAGCAAGTGACCTCATGCATATGTGTGGACTCTGTGATCTTATTTTCTTGTAGATTTTCATCAACTACAAGCTCAGTATTTTCCGCTAAGAAATGTCACGGCACAATGCAGCTTCTCGGTCCATTATTCTGAGTCCTTTGTTTCAAATGTAATTACACAGGTTTGTTTTGTCTAACTCTCTTTGTCTGTGAGATAATGACCTTAACGAGGAATCTCCCTCCTCCCATCCTTCCCAATCAATGCCACTCCATGCACTGCTTCATGGTCTTTCATATTCTAAAGGCTGTGTAATCACACAGCATCTCATTTAGCACCTGATGCTGCATATTTCTCCACTTAAATGTACACAACTGGAAGCATAGAGAAAAGAAATATTTTATCTATGCCTCCAGTCAGAGCTATTGAGTTTGGTTAAAAACTCATTTATACTGTATGTGACTGACTGCCATAAGCCACATATATATTTATAGGTACTGGGCATTTTTTGTAAAAGATGATGGCAGAATCTTCCTTTCATCTCGTCTGCTAAATACCCACACATTAGGAAACCTATATTCTTATGTTTCTGCTGATTAGACCTTCCTGTAACAACCAACCAATTCCACACAGACTTTCCTGCTACGCCGAGCAAAAATAACCCTTAAATTGCATAAAATAAAATAAATAAGTGTGTAATGATAGAAAAAGAAAGCGATTATAGCATGAGCACAGTGCAAATAGAGAAGCCTGGTGTGGTTGAAAGCGTGATAATTAGACATTCCTTTTTGTGTGTGCCAGCTACACAGATTCACTAATGTGCACCGAGCAGCCACTCCAACAAGAAAGCAGCTTATGGTTACAGAATGAGACGCCCCACTGTCTAAATTTAACTTTTGACAAAAAGAACCTTGTTTTCCACATCTGCCAAAAACACAGATTTAGGAACGTGTGCACAACGTATTTTTTATGCGTCACTGTGCTATATTCTTGGAAAAAGCAACTGCATTTCCATTGTTATACCACAAGGGGCAATCTAAACACTAATCATGTATGTTGAATAGGCTATACAGACTTTAATAGTCCTCAATAAAGTATCTATTTTCAACTGAAATTGTAAAAAAAAATGTGCACCTTTTGGAATTCATAAAATAGACACAACATGCAAAACTAAACTGACCAATATCACACTCCACTTTTGTTTATCCGAACTTGTTATGTTTGAAAACTTGTGTGCTTCTCCAACATAGAAGATAATTAATAAACCGAAATGGGGAAACTTAGAGCAACTATAATTTTTCCGATAAATAAATAAATGAATAAAGTTCAATCTTCCAGTAGTTTTTCTACAAACGAAATTTCATTAAAGACAAACTACTTTTATGCAGTCTTTTGTTACTTTAATGCTATTGTCTTAACACATGTACCTTCTGGATTACTATGTGTTTTTAATGTAAAAAGTGCAAAATGACAAGGTCTAAAAAGACTTATATAGCGCTCATCTCCTTTGACGTGAATCTGATGGTATGCACATGCTTCATTTGTTTTACACAATTGTTCCAACAAACCCATGATGTCTACTTTTTTCCTGTCAAGCGAAAGTGGTCGTTCACACAGCAGGACAGTGTCCGCGGCGGGTTCAGGCCAAAGGTCTACAGCTACAGGTGAATTAACAGCTGTCAATCAGAGCTCTTTATTCACACATCGACCACATCCAGCACACATTTAAAATACAGTTTATAACGTCACTAAAATTATTTGTCTACGTTAACAGTTTTTAATTTGGTCCAAAGGCAGCAAATCTCACTTGGCTGAAAGGCGCTATTCCAAGATCTAAAAGTGACACACAGGACACATGCCGTTTTTAAAAAACAGATCGTTGTTGAGACTTGATTGATGTACAATTGTGTGCAGAGTGCATATATCGGCTCACTCTCACAGCAAAACATTTTAACATAAACAAGGACAAATCTTTTTCGAGACCAACCTGCGCCTTTACGCACAGGCTTGTCTCACTTTCCGGTGTCAAGCAACTAAAGAGCGCAATTGTATTTAATAAAAAATATTAACAAAAGGCTACATTAAGGAAAAAAGAAGAAAATGCGTGGCTGGTGAAGAGGCACTATAAGATTAAAACACGACCTACAAAATCGGTTGATTTAATATTTGCCTTTTAATACGCATGTTTAGTTTGAGATTTTAAATCCTTTCAGGGTGCAGAAGAAATGTTGGCGGAGCGCACTGAATGCTTTTTAATAATTATTTTCTCGTTAATGGGGAAAACATAGCCTAGAAGAAACGCCATTGTTTTCCCCCTAGAGTCAGAGGCACAGTGAAACCAAGGCAAATATTACAGGTTATGTACGCTTTCATTGACGGGACGATGCGCTCTTCTGAGCCGTTTGGCACCAGCAGCAATAACGGAGCGAGAGTAAAAGTGACTGGTTTTCCACTCCACGTAGATTCTTTGCAAAGCAAAGAGAAACCCCAGCGGAAATCAATCAGTTAAAATTGCTTAACTCCCCTAAAAAAAACCATTAATATTTATATAGCTATATAATGAATCTTTTCACGACGCACGGGAAACTTGTGCCAAATTACAAAAACATTCACTTTTTTACAGGTGCTATTGAGGTTTAGTCCTGGTTGAGCCACAGACAAGTTGCCATTATGTTCATTATTATACAAACAAATTACAATTGTGCTATGGAATATTTGATCATTTCATAGAAAACAGACGCATTCAAGATGCAATGAGTCCATGCAGGTAAACGAGGGTCTGGTTTGGACTTACCTTTGGTGGTGCCGTCACGCTGGTGGCGCGTTCCGGTTCGCTTCATCGCTGCGCGGCCGCTCCACGTCTGAAGACATGCTTGTGCAGAGGAGCGAGCTTTGAACACAAGAGCGCCTCAGCCTCAGCCACAGCGCAGAGAGTGGGAGGTGTGGAGGGAGTGCGTGAGTGCGTGGAGCACGAGAGGAGAGAGAAAGAGGGAGAGAGAGACGTCCAGACAGGAGCAGCTAGACAAATGTAGCAAAATGTCTGATCAACTAAAGAAAGAAAGACAATTAGCATGAGAAGAGAAAATATGCTGTAGGATTGAAAATGTTCAATATTTTTTCTACATTCTTGGTTAATAATTAGGCTAAAACTTTTTTGAATCAAACGTTCAGTTCAAGAGGCTTTGCCTTGCCTTCCCCAGGATAAGCTCAAGGGCTAAAGTAAACGTGCGAGAAATCTAGCAAGTCCAACATCACTGAACTTAGCGCATTAGCTAAAGGAATAGAAGACTTGAACTACTGCTGCATAGCATAATGTTCTTTGATCACCTTTGTCTAAAGATGCTTGTCAGTGTGCAGTAACCTTATCATACAACCAGCACTAACTAAAGTCTCTGAAGTCAATGACTTCATTAAGCACTAACTTGTGAAGTTGGCCAAGTTTTCCATCCGGAAGAGAGAAGAATGCTCTGTACGCATTAGCGACATCTACTGGAGAAGAAAGAATTGAATTCTGTCAAAGGTTCCGTCTGTCAACAGAAACTTCTCGTATTTAATTGCTATCATAAACATATGTCCAAACTAAAACCACAAATATTAAAAGTAAAACAACAACAATAACCACAACTACATGTAAAATATAGTTTACTCGTGTTGCTAAGATATTTTTTCAGTCTCTTGCTGAAGTTACAATATTCACATAAACATACAAACAGACTTGTGTTGATTGGCAGCTGTCTGACACAGACATTACAGACACAGTAAATTATGGTGTAGCTCATGCACTTTTGTCATCTCATGTACGGAAGCCTCAAAGGAGAGTGCTCTCCAATATAACAGGAGCAACATTTCACATTTAATGGACTGCCAAAGTAAGAATGTGAACACAGCCTCCAGTGTGACAGGCAGCATGTGTCAGGCATATTTTAGACTTTTGTGCACTTGTGGTTTTTCTTTTACAAAAGATCCATTTTTGCCTTTTGCGCTACCTGCTCTTGATTGATTCTTGACCTCTGGTATTAATAGTTTTAAAATGACAAGCATATCCATGAACAATAAATAGTAATTATTACATTTGTACAGATAGATCCATATGGATTTGCATGTCCATTCCCAGTCACCTTTACCCCATTATAAAGAATCAATCATAATTATGAAATACATCTAATTGAATAAGCAAAGCATGTCTAACGTGATTTTCCACATCTCTCACAGTCAATTACACCAAGAGTGACAGTTCAGACTCCAGAGATCATTAGAGCACCAAAGGGCTTTAACAGCTGCTGTGAGAGCACAGCTCGGCCTCTCCAAAAACCCTAAAGTAGCTCTTTATTAAGCACAAGGGGAAGATAATCCGGCAGGTGTCTTCAAACTGCTCCAACTTTGTAAAGCCACAGTAAGTGGAGAGGCGTGCATCATCACTGAGCCCTTCATCATTGTGCTTCAAATCAGACAGACAGGAGAGTAAGCTTTTTACTCTGATTATTAACTTCTATTGGTTAATTATCAAATACAGTTATGAGTCATGCAAATGGCTGATAGTTTCAATAAGCAACGATGACTTGACGAAGTAAAGTATGAGTTAACAGACACTCATTCATTTACATTAAAAGTGCCTATTGTTGTTAAGAATGACCGAAAGAATGAATCATTTTGGATCTTTGAAATGTTGAATCATTTTTGATACTTATTCTTGTTATTTAACTAACCAACATATTTTTTATTTTTATGTATTTTTTTTTATTTCCATATGCGCAGTTATTGTGAAATGCACAACAGAACATTTTACATACTTTAAAGACAACCTGTATGTGTGTCTTCTCGTCTGTGGTACCACTTGCCTGTTTTGTACACTTTAAGACAATTAGAAGTCCCAGTTGTGTGGCATCAGCGTTTTGAATCATGTTTCACAGGTGACTCTCTGCTTTCAGCTGCTGTGCTGACTTTGAGCTTTGTACTTGGCATTGCCATTAGCACGGTAAATACATGGCTTCAGCATTATTCACTTCTGTTGGCTTGAGAAAACACACAGGGCCACCATGAAAGACTTGTCTAGCGCCTTTCCTGCCTAAACTCTTTTCCTGCAGGCCGGGTAGCAAAAAAGTACACAGACTTGTTGATGATACAAGTTAAAGTCAGTTCAGGTCAGAAACAAAGCTTATTTATTATTTGTTTTATTTTTTGCAAATGATCCTTCTTTCAAATTCCTTTTGCAAAGAGTGAAGCAGAACAATTTCCTGTTAATAAAGAGTGCATCGTGGGTGTGAATGCGCTGGAGCAGCAAAAGGAAGTTGCAAGTTTGTCCATTACAAACAATGTAAAAAGAAACTAGGTCATTTAAGCCTGTTGTAATTATCATAGTTGTTTAGATAAACTGAGGAAGAACTGAAACTTTGTTTGGAGCTTATATAGTAATCTGAAGTTTTTTTGCTCATTATGGCACGGTCATCGTTGATTTTACATGCATTAATAAACTAATAAATAAAAATACTATTTTAACTGTCCTTAACCGTATGATAAACTTTTGCATTTTTTCTTCTTTCTTCTATATGAAACGAGGAGTCCTATCTCTGCTGCTTATGGGGTTAATTGCCCTCAATCCAGAATCCTTTTTTAATGTTTCCACGTCTCCAAATCAGTTCATTAGCAATTCTTTGGAAATCTTTTATAGTTTCGTAATTGAGGGTAATTAAGTGAAGTGATGGCATTAGTGGAGTGCTGGACAAAGCATCAAAACGCATGTAAGGGGCTGGCGCACATGAATATGTCATTAATGGTGACACTCAAGGATCACCCTCACAACCTCTAATTGTAGCAGCTTTAGATGAGCGATGTGTTCGTTCACCTGAAACACGTTTTGTTATTTAGATAACGGAAAATAATTGGAGCATGTCTGAGTACTGTACCTGAGTGCAGTTGGACAATCACAGTTTACTGAGACAAAGACATCAGCGAATGAGGAGAACGAATCCGATCTCATATATATACCTCGGCATAACAGGACTTGTCAATACCGTATGATTGACACAATTTTCACTCCTTTTTTCAAAAATATGACACTTGTTGCAGCCCCGGTTCATTTCTATGATGGTTATAAAGTTGTCTTATTCTTTATGAATACTAACGAATCATGTGTCATGGTATACAGTATACGCTTTCTTGTGATACTGTTTGAATTGGACAAGAACAGGCTCGAGCCAATGATACCTATGTTGAGAAAATGTACTGTACAAGCTCTGTAAACCTTTGCAGTTAGCTTCACTCCTCATTTGATGAGTGTTTGCACAAAGCAGGGACTGGGACCACAGTTTGGAACATTGTAAGCTCATTTTGAAGAGCAGACACTTTCCATTCAGAAAATAAAAAACCTGCCTATGTTAGGGAATGTTTTTCATTTGCTTACCTTCAATCTAGTATTTTGATATTCCAGAAATTGGGAAATTGTTGAAACTTTTCTGGTAGAGATACCTCCCGTTTACTCCATGGTGATGTCAAAGCTTTGCCTAGAATGTTCCCTATGGCATTAACAAAGGCATTAACAACTTTTTAATTCACAAACAAACATTTTTGAAACAACAACTTTCTTTTCCCCTGTTCTTCATAGACTTCAAGAACATAATGAACTCGTTGCTTCACAATAAGAAGACACACACTTTCTGATCTCTTATGACTACATTTTCACAGAAAAACCCTGAACTATGAGGCTACAATAACTTTCAAATGTATTGTCATCATTTATGTTTACTTTGCATAAGCTCTCTCTTTTGCTGTTGTACCTCAGACAAATGTTGTACAATGTTTGTTGATTAATAATAAAGAAAACAAAAAAAAAACAAAACAAAAAACATACTCATCTCTATGAAGGTATCTACAAGTTTAAAGCCAAAAGAAAAGCTCAAAAGAAGTAAGATTTTGTCTTCCTAACCCAATGTATATTTTATTTAAATATTCCAAGCATTCAGCCAGTGTCAGTGTGTGTGACAAAACACTCTCAGTTAATCATCATTTTTTTGGTGACAACATAATAAAAAATGATGAGGTTGAAAAAACATAATCTTACTATTCAGCATAATCACTATGAATCTATTTTAGACTGAAAATGGAGAGTAGCTAATGTGCAGTCGACATACAAAACCTACCAAACACACGCACCACACGCACGCACGGTAGAATCAATAGTGTCTGACAGATCAGGTAAATGAAAATTGTCAGGTGTCAGAAGAAACACTGGTGAACATTGGAGAAGGTCAGTGGTGCAGACATGAAGGGTCAGTGAATGGGTTAAAGCTCTAATGAAATTATGCAGCGCTTTAATTTCAACCTTTGAGCTCTGCAGCATTACAGAACACTGTTTATGAAAGGACACTGTTATTAACCTCTACTGGGTCCTTTCAGACTGCAGGGCATTTCTCAAGGCTATTGTTTTGGCTTTTTCTTCTGTTTCCTGGATGATTATTTTCAGTTTTTACCGTATTTGTGCTCGAAGCTAGTGTCGCCACTCAAGAGAAATGAAGAAACGCTACCTTACGAGTTGGGTGGAGATTATTGCAGACTTAAAGGATCCAAGATGGTTTTTATCCTGAAATCCAAACAGAAGTCTTAATCTGCTTTTCTTGTTGTGTCTGTGACAGAGGGTTAGATAATGCATTTTAGGTAAAGATACTTGTGCTGTTTACACTGTGATCTCCACCCTGCTTTTCCAGTCTACTTCACAACAACAGGGTGAACCATATTTTTAACAAAACCATATTCATATACTGTATTTGAGGCATCATGGAGTGAAGGGTTCTTTGTAAATGTGTAATCTGTGCAGGAAATGTACATCTCATCTTTTTTTGTTTTGAAACAAACCATATGTATGTGCCTCTAGCTTGAAGCAAACTAACGACACTTAACTTTTTATAAACTTTTTTTTTTTTTTTAGGTTATGTAGTTCTCACCAGTGTAAGTCCAAAGGCACTTTTTAATGATTGCAGACTACATAGTGTCTTTGCATTCCCCAAAGAAAAATGTATAAGAAATATATAGTGCAATGATTAAAAGCTGTGCATGAATGCTATTGAGAGGCAACGTTTCAGTGGTGATTAAAAGACAGCTGAAAAAAACCCAATAACAAAGATGAACAGGGGCCATTTTTTGCCCTCAGTCTTTTTTTTTTTCTTTTTTTTGCTTCCTTTTCAAATGATCAAGTGAAACACGAATAAATTAGGATTTGTGGAAAATTGATTGCATAACAATAAAGCGGACTAAATTCATTTCAAGATGGAGGATCATGAAGATTGCAGTTGTGTGTTTGAAGCACATATACTATTTGTTATCAAGTGTACAATATATTTCTTGAGTTTGAATGAGGTAATTAGCCATGTTTCTCCAATGGACTCACAAAGAAACAACAAAAAAATTATAATAAAAAATGCCCTTTTTCAAATAACTTTTTTTTTTTTTTTTTAAGTCATTAGGAACAGCACTGAAAACACAAGGATCATGTGGAAAATTAATTGTTTTATTAAGTTATCCAGTTATTATTATCCAGCCTGGTCTCACAAATATGTGTGTCTATACCACGCAATTTGAAACAGCGTGCCATATGAACACAATTTCTGTTTTTTGCCTGTATTTCATGCTTTGCTACCCCAGTTAATTTCTATGATGGATGTAAAGACGTCTTTTGATTCATGAATAACAGAATCCTAATCCTAACCTTAACTATTTTTGAGCCTCAGACCTTAACTTACACATTTTTGTAACTTCACACCTAAACTTATCTGTTAACCCCAAATAAAACCTCCTGTTTGTCCTCAACCAAATCATGTGTCTGTACATGCAAAAAGAGAGCGTGTAATAAACACACCAAAGAAGGCTGAAGCGTCATCACGACACACAGTTTGTCATAGCATGGTTTAAACATGCACTCTGTAGAACACATTGAGAAATCAACAGAAAGAATCACTTTTCCTGTTTTCCTTCCTACTTTTCAGGAGAGACTCTTCCAATGGGCGTGATTGACAGAATAATTAGCCAATCAGAGGCATGCAAATGAAAATCAACATGACTGCTTATGATGAAGAAAAAAATAAAATCTCAGGGAACTGAAAAATACAGTGGATTTCTGCATAATCAGTAAAACAAAAAACTGAAATGAGTGAAATTAGTTTTTGGTCGAATTGACAAAAACTTTTGGTCCAATGAGCTGCTTCGTTTCATATGCGTCACACAAATATACAAATCTGCGTGATACATTGTTGAGTTGATCTGAAACACAGGAGGGAGCGTGGTGACCAGACCAACTCCTTGTAATTTGCTGAAGTTCTAGATCCCAGGCAAGTATTAATCAGAACAACTTGTTTAGATAATCCACCCTTCATTAGCAAGGACCACACCACATCAAAGAATGCAATTAATACATTTATTGATGATTGATGATTGATCGATGGCTGGATCGGTAGATTGTGGATGAGGGCTCTGTCTCGGCGATCGGTTCAGCAACAACAAAAAGATTATTCAAAGTTACCACATTTTATTGGTGAGGTGAACACACAAGCACTTAAAACAGTCCATGGTCAACTGTGAGAAGAAATAGAGAAGGCAGGGACAGCAGAAGAAGCCCAGATGACAAGTGTACTTCATTATTACCTGGTCTAATATGTATATAATAATTTATCTTTTCACAGAAGGGAGAAATCAAAACAAGCCTTATTGTAAGAATTTTAAAAAATGTTAAACTGTACTCATTGTGTAAATAAGGTAAGCGTAGTTGAAAAATGGCCTACCGTGGAGACATAGATCAGTACGTGAAATAGCTCACTGTGATGAGGGTAATGATACAGGACCAGGAAAAGAATGAGACGTGCAAGTCCCTTTTGTCATAGCTGTGAGGGAAGTATCAGTGAGCAAATCTAAAGGGAAATTATGCAGCACAATTCATTTAGAATGGGATAGTAGGTCAAGCAGTGTATTTTATATTTATGAGAAGATTCTAATTTGACTGAATGTGATTATATCCTGCTTTACTATTGGGATCAAATTTCAAAACACTGTTAATTTATTTGAGAACAAAGCCTTGAGATATCAGACTAATGGTTAATTTCTGTAAAATAAACACATAATTCATTTTATCCACAACTTGATGGGGCATTTTGAGTTTGGCTGCTAATCTACATCCTAAAGTTTGAAGATTTGGGGCCATTTGAAGAGCTCCCTGTGGAGAGTTTTACCCATTTAGACAACTTGTGATTTCTGATTAAGCTGCGGAGAGAGGATGGAATTTGTTATGCACTCAGAAAATGCTCGCCTTCTGAGCAAAAAAAATGTGATTATATATTTCCCTGAGATGTGAAAGGTGCGCTGTAGGAGTCCAGCAATGCAGTTTCACAGCTCATCAGAAGTGTGCACCCGCCATGATCAGTGAGAGGGAGAGAGGAGCAGTCTGGCACACAGCCCTCTTCAGCTGTGGGGCTAAGAGCCGCTTGTGTTTACGGCAGATGGCAGACACGCAGCCGCTGAATGACAGGACATAAAGCAGATAAATTCAGTAATGAATTTAATATATTAACCTTATCTGCACTAAAATCACTTGTAAAAATGTTTATGAAATCCATCTTCTGACAAATGAAGCATGGCCCATGTGCACTCCAGTGTTTCTCTTGTGAGGCTCACTACTGCTAAGTCGTTTTTACAGACTTTAAAGAGCACAATATGCTCAATTTGATTTTTAATCTTTGCTTCCTCATCCGAAGCACAGTTAAAGTTGTGTCTAAGAGTGCAAAGCTTACAAAAAAAAAAAAAAAAAAGAGTTGAGGTCAAATCAAGCTTATTTGC
The DNA here is from genome assembly GCA_038363315.1 of Mugilogobius chulae. Classification (NCBI taxonomy): domain Eukaryota; kingdom Metazoa; phylum Chordata; class Actinopteri; order Gobiiformes; family Gobiidae; genus Mugilogobius; species Mugilogobius chulae. Next base: position 18,869,327 of record CM076409.1, read on the forward strand.
ATTTGTGTAGCTTCCAAACAAAGATGTACTGTGTGTATAACCACAACACTTTTAAGTCTAATTTTGCACAATTTTCCTTTTCTTCAAATTTTCTATGAAATATTATTTGTTGATTGTTTGTGTTTAAGCCCTTGGATAAGTTTGTGTGGGGAAAAAATGTGTGCTTTGCAGTTTGAAAACGTATTCTGCAATGAATATGTATTTTTAGTGAAGTCTAAAAAAACCTGAATGTTATTTTGCATAATTTTGCGAATGCTGAAAGACAAATAGAATTCTGGGAGGAGACAAAGATGTCAAGTTTATTACTGGTCTGATTAAACAAGAATAGACTTTGTGGGTAGAGTGTGAAAACTTGTGACAACTGTCTTTTGTCTTGCTGGTAATTAAAGCAACAAAACAACTTTAGATGAGATATAAAAAAAACTTCATTACCAACAAAGCAGCGTTGGTCATTAGCCACATAAAAAGTGTGGTTTTATTTCAAAATACACTGGTTTCAACTTAATTGAGCATCACTTTTGTATTTGTGCATTTGCAATGACTACTTTACAACAATTGTTTGTATTATACTAATGTGTATTTAGTTAGGACTGAACCATAATTTACCTAATCATAATAAAGAAAATTGCAATAAACTACACATCACTTTTAAAGATAAAAATTCAAATTCAACATTTTAGTTTACTTTAGTAGGGGGAGTGATGGGAACGCTCCAGTTTTTGAAATATAGATTTGTATTTTATCTAAAGCTATACAGTACGTCGGCTATTCTTCTCTAACACATTATGAAATAAACATTCCCTAAAGCAGCACTTAGCTGATTTTATTTGTTAGTTGTTAACCTAAGTGCAGTGCTGATGTACAGTTTGTTTGGGTCATTACCATAACTGTTGAAGATTTACATTACCAGCAGTAGCAGCCGCTGCTTACAATAGATGCAGATAATTATTGAAATTACTCTGAAATTATTAATATGACTTTTTAAAGATCACTTTGCCTCTCTGAGCCTGACCAGTGCCAGCTAATTAGCAGCTGAATGTTGTTACAGTAGAACACCTGCGCTCTCTAGACAGACTTTTCACTGACTGATTGTGGTGACATTATGAATATTTAAAGCAATTATAGTGAGAGGCTTTACTTTTGTGCGCTGCTTAATGGTGTGGAAGTTATAGATGAGCGGTCAAAAGGTTGAGTCCTGTGCGGGGGCACTTGAGACAATCGGAAGTCTCATTTTCAAGCTAATTGGTACTTCCTGTTGTCTCTGGTGTAGTCTGCAATTCATTTTGTTGTCCTTTCTTTTATTTCTGTGCTTTATTTATCTTAGCTTCAGCTATAATCAGGGTTGTTTATATTGAACCCCGACAGTGGACCTCAGATGCACGCTGGAAAACTGTAACAACTCAAGCTGTCATAAAGCCAGCCACATTGGCTTTTAATGAGCTTGTATAGATACTGCTGAAGAAAGAAGAGAAGGCCCTGACTATACATCAGTGTTTAAAATGACTATAAACTTATACAAGCCTTTGCTTATAGCGCATGAGTGCCAAGGAAACAGGCGTAACAAGACAGTACTGACAGGAGGAGTGCTTAGAGAGAAGAACTCCAAGCGTTCAATAATTCACAAACACTTGGAACAGGTAACACAGATCGATTGGGTTCACACTTTTTATTGGCATCGCAAAACAGCCGACACCTCGGAAAAAGCATACCTCTGCACTTTTCTGACATCAAAATGTCGATAGTACTTGGTGAATACATGTTGAGGATACAGCTCCAGAGTCAACATACATTATTCATCTGTAAGAAAAATGTCCTTTTCCTGAGCATATTTGCGTCCAATCATTCATTATTTCCCATTTATGTTTTCTCTTGCTGCCATGAGACACTTTTTCGATCAAAAGAACATGTTGGACTTCAATACCCTTCAATACCTTGCCGTGAATTTTAGCTTAAGCAACAACATTAGAGAGTATCAAAAACAAATACACACAAATAATGAATTTTAAATTAGAGTGTGTCAGCTGTGTCTATCAGTGTAATTGTCAACTCCAGTTTCTCTCTTACTTGGCCAGCCTTGTTGATCAGAAAGCAGTTTAACAAAAGCTACAAAAGAAAATTACCTTCAGCAAAATAACAGTCTCAGATGTGGCTTGATGTCTAATTGCCGTAATAACAGTTTTAAGCCAGTGTATGAAAAAAAAGATGACATTTAGGGATGTCACAGCAAGAAGGCAAAACATTAAGAACTTTTGCAAATAACCCAGAGCATCAAAGTCTTGGCTTGTTAGAGCAAAAACAGCAAGTGTGAAATGGGGAAGTTTTGTGTGAGAAAAAATGAAGGTTCAGTAAAGCCGCTCAGTTGGATTTGCCTAATCAGACTGCTGCTTTTAATAAATTTAATTATTTTCTCTAAAAACTTTTTGTTAACTTTGAGATTTGCTGTCATATTAAAAAAATGTGTGAAAATGTGACCCATTATGAAAGTAAGTGGAAGTATTATTGGACTAATTAATGTGATTTCATGCACACTATCTGCCTTGGACTGTTTGAATCTATCGCCTATGCAGCATCACATTTCAATAGGCTCATCCTTGTCCCATACCAATGCCCCAGGAGGGTAACAGGGTGACTGCTGCCCGTTTGCATGCTGGGTCTGTTTGCATGCTGAGTTACTAGTGGTGTCTCCATATTTGTTTACTGCCCCTCCAAATCAGCGTCTCACTCTCACTATGCTGGATGCCAAATTGAGTGAGATTTTGCGAAACAGTCCTTTTTAAAGCAACTAAGGCAAAGTTGAAGTATAAGTTTCCACTGCACATTTAATGAAGAAGTGTCCTAATGCAGTCTTATCAGTGTAAAGAGTGGCACACTCTACAGTTGGCTCAGTGAGCAGCAAGTTTGTCAGTTCCTGATGGTAAATTGAACCTCTGTTACATTCAAATTCAGCCCACAAAGCTCTGAAATATTATTCTGCTCAAGTCGACGGCTTTTTTGGAGGAAGCACTGATAGTGGTTTATCGGATATTGGCTCAGACCTAGAAAGATTATCTGAATCAGTTTTTGTTTCCAGGATATTTAGTTTGGTCCTGCAAATTGACAAAATAAGTTTATTATGACTGTTGTTGGTCCAAAACAATGAACTTTATACAAAGCTGCAATGGTGGTAGTAAAGTTCTATGCAAATGTATTTGTTTTGGCCACATTAGAATGTGGACAAAATTATTTCATTTAATGTATTTATTATTTTTATTTATTTTCTAAAAAATTGCTCCACTCTTCTGGTTAATTCTCCTGTTTCATTTTGACTTTGTTATTCTGTATTTAGGATGCATGTTTATATTATTTTTTTACTGTACAACAAACAAAGAAGATAAATGATTATTCTGGGTGTTGTTTTAGAAACGAACGATTCTGTTGTTGAAGTGTTCAAATCCCAAGCCAATATGTAGTTTGACAAATCAAAGAAGACGGAACCCTCTTTATTACCTCATCTTTGTTTCTAATCTTTTCACGCGTTCCTGTCTTGTGTGAAATGCCTTTGGTTCCCTGATCTATTTTTCAGAAAAAGCAGTGTCTTTGGTGAATTACTATTGCACTCACTAAACAACACAAGTCAGCAGTCGGTCGTGTCTAAATGTGAAGTGTGCACTCCTCGTTCCCTCTGCACTCCCACTCGTCATCTCTCTCCGGTCTCATTTAACAAGTTAGAAAGGAAAATTGTTGTGATCTTCAGAGACAATTAGCTTCCAAGAACAGCCTTTGGCAATGTGTCAGTCCCATCTGCGTCTCTATACTTAGACACACCTTGCTTTCTTCGATAGAATCGTACATACTGGAAAAAAAAAAAAACTGTCGAATATCTCACTTTCTGCAGTAATGCCCACATCTCACTACCTCAAAACAACAACACATTGTTGCTCTAAAAAAAGAGTTGTGTCTGTAATATATATCAGTAGTTTCAGAAGTCAGAAGCATACTACAGTAAATAATATGTATAAAGGGAGTATAATATGCTGAATTATCCTATTTTGGTTTCAATCATGAAGCTCAGACGGTGTAGTCCCTCATTCATCCAGGAGTGTCTGGATTGAAATGAAGGGATCAGATTGAAAATGACTTTCGGATGAGAGGTGAAACGTCTTCTTGGAAACACTGTCCAGATGACTACTTTGAAGACTTCTACCATTAAGCTCAAGCACAAATCTATATTTTTAACTTTTCTGCTGTTTGGCACATGCGTATGTTTTGGTCACTAGCAGAGCTTCACAGCAGCTTTTTCAGACAAAAAAGAGAACCACCTTTTGCACAACCAACAACTCTCATCCAAAATAGTGACAAATTTACTCACATAACTCTTTCTTACAGGTTTGAAATGACAAGACGGAAAAAGTTCAACTACGTTTCTAGAAACCTTAGAAATTATGAGACAAATATTTGACAATAGTTGACCATTTGTTACTGTACCCTTAAAGGACCACACCCATATTCAAAATGAAAAGACTGTTCTGAATGTCCCAGATTATTGAAGATATGGGTAGATCTCTGGCCCAGACTTGTTTTGGACATTGCTGCAGCAGTACATGTCGCTTCGGTTTGATTTCCTCTTTAAAATTTCCTTTGCAACCAGCCATTATCATTACATTTTTCACTTAAAGAGGATTATGTCAGCTCTCCAGTGTAGAACGAGAAGTCAACAGAACTCCAGAATTGTCTTCCTAAAATGTAAAACGGTTTCCTGTATCTAAAGGTATTTGTCTTTTCTGAAAATGCCACTTGTTTTGTTGCCTCCTTCGGCAAAGTCATGTTTGGACTAATGTGACCAACATATCCCTTGAACTTTCCTCTGTTTGGAAGAAGGTGTAAAGGTCAATGGAATCCCTAATGCTCCAAAAGCATTAACATTGTTCCAAACCATTAAGCAGACTTTTAAACAGGCCGACACACACTATTTTACTGAACTGCTTGAGACATTTTGCACCCACAACTGTTGGTTATCAGGCCAATGTTTCCCTATTGGCCTGTGCTGTCATACTAGTGCCTGATAATATATAATAATGCAGTTGAACATTTGCAGCCTGGTAGTTTCTGCAGACACACAGCTTGAAGGACATTAAAAGAAAAAAAGTCTGCGAAAGAAATAAAGTTTTATATCAATCAGTTCACACTATGCACGAAACAGCTTTGCAGCGGAGAATAATAAGTCCAGAGGAGTCCATTTAAGTGCTCTAACTCACATTTATTGTCAGAGAGCTTGGGAAATAAGCCTCCCAGTCAATGTTTATAATTTATATCTCCACCTACAAGTGTATCGCTCTCTCTGAGGTCTAACATGGAAACTCAACCTCAGCACATCTAAATGAATATTTATAAAAGATGAAAATTACTAAATGGATTGTTATAGGTATTCAATCTACCTCGTCATTGGCAATTTATGTCTTCTTTCCGGGACAGAACCATCACAATAGTTGTTTTCCTAATTCACATTTCCTCAAAAAGCCAAAAGAAGAACATGCATATTATTGTTATTATTTGTGACTAGTTTAATTTCAGCATGCACCAATTCTTATCAAAAACTCCTAGTGTCCAAGCAATTCTTAAAACTATGGCACTACTACATTATTTCATATTCTATAGTGCAAGTTTTGTGTTTAACTTCACGTACTGAGAACATTCAGTTGGTCATGTTAATCATAAGAGAGGTCATGTCAACTATATGAAATACATAAATGTGTTTAATGACTTCAGATGTGATTTTGAGTTTCCTTTTGCTTTGTGTAATAAATCATGTTTTCACTTTTGCTCATGTGCAATCTCATAGTTTTAGCACCAAACTGTTTCATGATACATTTTGAATGTTGGTTGGATAAAAATCTTTTCAAAGTGTAAAAAAAGTTATTGAGTGGGATGATGCTTTTCATGACAAATTGTTGCTGTTATCCTTAACAAAAATAGTACTTTATCTGCGTTCAAAAGTTCATGCCAAGCTGTTTTCATAAAATAACTTGATGTTGTAAAGTGTAATACATTTCCTCTGCTCAAAAACCTGAGGATGCTCAGCTGACTCAACTGGGCGTATAACAATGCTTGTGCAGTGATAAATAAAGTGAGTGTTGTGCTGCTGCTTTTACACACTGTTAAAACTTTGGTGTAATTTGGGATTGTATCTCTGTTCGGACAGTCACTCCTATGTCACTCTAACCTAAGTAATAAGGTTTTTACTCTTACTCAGGCCCACTTCTGATTAAGTTATATTAAACCTAAGCAAAGCAATACTTTATAAATGCAGCAGAAGAATACACAAGACTTCAGGCAACACAACACTTATTTTGTATTCTCCACATCCCTGTGCTTACCCCCTGTTTCTGAAAATGAGGTCCATGGCAGAGATGTACCAAGAAGGCTGATGAAAACCCACTCATGCATACTGTCCCATGGCGACAGCTTCTCGGAGAGGCGCGGGCGACTAATACAAGCCGTCAGGGAAGCACAAGATCTCAGCCAGTGATTAATGAGCTATACTTTTTGTTTTGTACATATAAGGAGCATTGTTAAGGAATAATGAATACTAGTGTTGAATAAGGATGGCAGTTAAAATATACAAATGGTAAAGGTACACAAGACATAGTAATGTATACTTTCCAAGTTCAAAGGATGGAGTTTCAAAAGCAGCTTTGTAAGGTGCTTACTGTCATTGAGCAAGACACTTGTTGGTGTGGCTAGTGTGGCACAAATTGGCACCATTAGTCTATTTCAGTGGTTCCTAAAGTGGGGGATTCGTGAAGCAAATTCTGGAGGTCGCGAAATGATTTGAAGAAGTAAGTTTACAAATATTATTCTGTATTTAATTCATTATTTACATTGAAAACAGTATGTTGTAATGACCTTTTTTTTTTTTTTTTTTTTTTTGTAGGGGCATCTGGTCAAAATAGCATGCCTCATTTTAAGCGACCCTAAGCACAAATAAGATAAGATAAGATAAGATATCCTTTATTTGTCCCACAATGGGGACATTCCAGTGTTGCAACGCACATTTTAACAGCAGGGAAAATAGGAAACATGCAATCAAACAAGATCATTTAAAATAGACTTAAAGTATGTTTAAAGTTACAATAGTTAAAAAACTCTTATTTACAATAAATGTTTGCTATGGCACAGTGCAGGATATGACAGGATAAATAGATAAAGTGGCATCAGTATATAGTATATAATATTATGTGCAATATATGACTATGATTATGTACAACTGCAGCAGATGAACAGGATAAATAACCAGTAATAAATATGAGGTAAAAATAAGACATTCTGCTCAGACTAAAGACACTTGCTGCAGAAAATCTGGTTCATTTATGCAGCATGATCCAGATTTGAGATAGTACAAAGAGTGCAGACTTACTGCTGCAGAAATCACTAAACAAATGTGGCTACTGTAACCGTGCTGCTTATACAGAGCATTCTCTTTCAGAGTAAGTGCAAAACATTTGATTGAAAAGTAATTTAGATGTAAATGATAATTCAGTAAACACCTTGGTGGCTAGAGAAAGAAAGTGTTTTCCCATTACCCAATTCACATTGACTGAAGCGTGACTCACTTTGTAGAAGAAGTCAAAAAGTGGAACAGAGGAATAAATGTTTGGTTTTAACAGTTTTTTAGTGGCTCAGCAAACACTTCAGTGAGTAGAGAAGGGCGACATTAAATTTTTGAGCTGATAACCGTATCCGATATTTGGCCACCTGCTGTGACTGATAACTGATGTGTCGATAACGATATCTGCATTTCTGAAGCAGTAACATTTTGACCTTGTTAAATGTCTCTGTAAATTTCTATGATGTAAACATCACATAAACATAGCACAGCTCACTTTTAACTTGAGTAAAAAATGAATAAAATTGGTGGCATTATTATGTAAATATGGAGCAAATTTTAATTTAAAATAGGTTTGTTGATTCACATTTTTCCTCATTAGTCTGTTCAAAATAGCATATTTGATGTTTTGAGGACAAATTGGGACTGACACAGAGAATCTCCTCTAAAAACATCAGCCCAATGTATATATTTTAATCCTAAATATCAGCAGATACAGATATGGAATCTATTAGCTGGGGCTCCCGAATATCACACTGCAAAACAAGTATTTAAATCTACCCCCCACCCCACCCCCCAAAAAAACTTTTTAGCCTTAATTCTGGACAACCTAAGAACAATTCTCGATTTACAGTGTTTTTTGTGTGAGAAAGACACCTTTTATTAATTTACAACAACAAAAAGTCACGTACCCCACCTTTAAAACAGGAAAGACATAAAATATTTGAGTTCATAGTTGAACTGGTATTGAATTCCATTTGCCAAACATAAAAATGTGATGTTTTGCTTCACTTCCCCCGATCATTTGGTTAGCAAATTATAAATCGCCGAGGATCGGATGCAACTTAGCATTGATCTGTGCAGTGTTGCCCTCAGGGTTACTTGTAATCTCTCAGCGATGAGTGACTAGGCCCGTTCGATAGGACATATACGTTCTGCAATCAAATTATACAAAGGCTGTACCTCAATCCATAGGGGAGTTTATGCTTCACATGAATGCTACAGATCCCTGAGATTGTTATGGTATTCCCTTCGCAGTATGTGCCATAGCTTAGTATCAGAGGACAGATTTGCACATTACATGACCTTGGACACTAATAAATGACTCGCCTGTTAAACCAAAATGATCTTATTTTTATATTCAGGCCAATTTACGAACCGCTAAATTGTCAATTATTATTTGAAAGGACAGCGAGAGCATGAATATAAAAATGATGGCAAATATGTTCCAAAAAAGGAAAGAAAACACGGAGGCATTTGAAATCATTTTGTACATGGATATTTATTCATTTTAAATCTGTGAAGCAGCCCACTAATCACATATGATTACTTGCCAAGGGGCCGAGGCGATGTGTAATTAATCAGTTTGACACCTACACAGTCTTGGTGGAAAATAAAACAAAAGGCATGTACATAAATAATAATTGATGCTATAATAAATGCATTGCAACTATGGTTTTATGATCTTCTAATATAGCTGGGCATTACAATATCACAGGCCATGAAGCTTGTATGCTGCTTTTATGAGCGCTAGGTAGTAAAGTAGTAGCACGCATGAGGATGAAGAAAGCTTTATTGGAGACATCACTTACAGCAAACGTGACCTTAGGCTGCCTGAGATTATTGAAGAACTCCACACTTTCTATCACAAATATCTATATAACAGCATGCCGTGCAATCACCGGCTTTATGAGTGTATCAATACGATCTGCCAAAAGGAAGTGTTTTGGAACAAGGATTTGGGTGTAGCATCATTTGAGATCACTTTTAAAACTTTGATTTCATATTCAAACTTTTTAGGTTGTAAAAACAACATTTGCTCTCACATTAAACTAAGATAAAGGTGTTCATTTTAAAACTTCTTCTTACTGTGGCATTATGCAACTTGGTAAGACTGAAAAAGCACTTCATGTTGACCTAAAACAAATAGATTATCGCTTTACATTCTGTAAGCTGCATAATTTATGGAAATCTTTCAACTTAAATTAAAATAGAATTAGCAAACTCAAAGACTCAATGTTCTGAAGTATTGCAATTTCTTTCACAAAACTATTATGTGAATATCTGCATAAAAACTGATCATTCTTAAGTTTAGATTGTTATACAAGTTCCAAAACACATGCAATTTTCTTTCTAGTTTGCACAAACAATATTAGTTGTTTTGTTATTTCACCTGAACACATTTAAGTTTGACAAATTCTGTTACTTTCTGGTCAGAAAATGTGCAATTAGATTTTTTTTCTCTCTCTCTCTCAAACTGTGCAGCTCTGTTAAGTTCATTGTAAATCACAATCTTAAAAATAACATTATTCGAATTAGGTGCATTGATTTACTGCTGTGAGTGATTTTCCATTTGCATTTTATTATTTTGAGAAAGGTTTCTATCTGACATTTTTAAACCTGATAGCACATATCTATGGGGAACTTAGGCAGTTTCAGTCAGAATAATAGGGCTCAGACAAACAAAGAAGTATCAGTCATACCTAGGACCAACCAAACCAGTTTACATACTGGTCAAGCAGGTTTAGGGTGTAGCCCCTCCTCAGGGGCTACCGGTACAAGATAAATTACAGCTGAGTCTGTTTTATGCACAGTGCCATCTTTAAAAATTGTCCACATTTTTTTGTGAAGAAACTAGTGTATAGAGGGTATCGTAACTCGTTAGGTGAGCTCTGGTGATTTGATTGTTCCTTTTTCAACATCATTTTGTATGAGAAAAACAGTGTGTCCTCAGCAGCATGGAATCAACTGTCTGTGAGGACAAGGCAAAAAAATAACAAATATCAGTTTAAAAAGACATTAAAGTGAAGATATAATAACTATAAACTTAAAGCTATTTGAATGGACTATACTAGGAAATGCTGTTATAATTGTATTTGTTTTTAGAAGAAAGGCACAACAAATGAATTGATTTTTTAAATGTAATTCGTTGAACTGTTATAATTTTTAATACAGCATCTACTGTTATGTGATCTTATGTGAAAAGACTAGCGACCACATTAGATTAAAAATGACTTTCGAATGAGAGTTGAAACATCTCGAAAACTCTGTCCAGTTGAAAACTTTGAAGACTTTTCTTTGGGTCACTCCTGAGGGATCACACCAACTTAATACTTTTGTCCCACGTCATAATATGTTCTTCCAGTGATACATCAAGCTCATTAAAAACATCTTCTGCACCATATAATATCAAATAGCTAGTTTCTATAGGCAACCTCTAATATGCAATAGATTAGTTAAACAATGCAATTACATTCAGTCGGTAATACTGTAAGAGCAATCCATTTCCCTTCATCACAAAAGGCATGCACACAAAACACATCACATCAGCATAAAAAACAAAAGTATATTTGCATTATAAAATACTATGTACTGTACACGATTTCTCTCTGTCTTGTATACATTCATTGAGTGTAAATTGATTTATGTAGAAAACATATTTTACTTCATTATACCTTATTTTGTAAATGAGATGCATTACACTTGCAATCTCTGCTAATTTCCCTTTCTCTCATGTACGCCCCTGTTTTTGTCTGACAGCTTGTTAAATATGTCTCTCCATCCATTCTAATTTCATGCATATGTATTCATATTAGCAAACATCAAAAGGGTGTCAGAGCACATAAACAACATAAATAATATGAGTGCTGGGTAATATTTCACAGAGGCATGTAAACTGTGCACTGGTTCACGTTAATTGAAATGATTTATTACAGCAGACATTCACACCAGAACCAGGAGACCCCCAGACTGTAGCCACTCTCACACAGCCTCCAGCAGCTGCTCTCCAGTCTTCATTAATGTAAAATACAATGAAATATGCATAGAAGTTAATAAGGCTCATTGTAAGGTAATATTTAATTTAGCAATGTTTGTGTAACCTTCACCAACTTATATTTTATACTGGCAGTCCCATCCAACACTTTGGTGAACAACCAAAGACATTAAAAGAGGAGCAAAAACCTGACGTGTCACATATGCTAGTAATGCATAACATTTGAGACTGACTAAATGTCAATTAAGTAATTTAGTGCTTGCTAACGTCAAGGGCAAACTCTGCATAGTGACTGGATTTTGTGCAACAATCGTCTGTTAAACTGTGACTTTGAAAAGGTCTAACAACAACAAATTTAAGAATGTGTCTCACACAGACAATCAACAGGAGCAGAAGCACACAGATTCTTGAACTCTCATTTACATATACTGTTTTTTTTTTATACAAGTAGTAATTACTATTAGTTTATTTTTTGCTATTAATAAAACAACATTCAAGTTCAAGTTTAAAAGGCATATTTTGGTGTCAATTTAACTGGTATACTAATACACATTTTGTTTGTTTTGTCTTTGTTTTTTGCTTGACTCAGCTTAGATAACGTATTGACTAAATCCAAAACATGTAAATCTTTGGAGTTTTGCCCCATCTGTTCCTTGTCTGAATTACCTTGGTTTATTTGGTTGCCTATACCGTTTTATCTCTATCTGTTTCCATTCTATTTCTCACTCCATCAGGCTCTATGATGGAAAGAAGCATATTAAATGCATGGTTTAAAGATTTTCAAGCAGTTAAAACAACTGTAGCCCTAGGTGAGTACTCACTCTGGGCTTTTTACTGGAGATTATACGATAAAATGGATTTTATACACATTTTTCAGATCCCCACTATCTGCTGCTGCTGCTGTGCACAACAGGAATACTGGGAAATGTATTTATTAGGCTCTCATTTATTGGACTGACCTAATCATGTCTGCCCCGTAGGTGAAAGGTCATTCACAAGCCACTGAATATAATGTCAACAATATAGAAACCTATATTTCAAATAAACAATGTTAAAAAAGTCCATGCTATACACCATTGGATAAAGATGAAGCAATCTTTGAAAAAAGGTTGCATGACCAAAGATAAGTGTTTTTTTTTCCTTTCAGTGCTGCAAACTGTCACATTTAGATATGGTTGAGTACGTTCTCTGCACTTTCTGCTTTGTATCAGTTACATAACACTGTACTAATCTAATTGTATGGTTGTTTAACTCTGATGTATGACTAGTAACAATTTACACACAGAAGCACAGATTTATTCACTTATTCTATGAATTTCTTTCCATTTGAATTCAAATAGTTTTCTAATAACACCCGTCTACGCAGTCACACTTGAAACCACAACAAGCTAAGTTTGGTTATTTATTCCTCACAGCTAAATGTGTTTCTAGTGATATGAATCCTTGCCTTATCTTGGTTTTTCACCCAAAACAGTGTCTGTCTTTACCTAGCCTCTGCTCACTCTCCACTCTGTTTCTCACCTGCATCTTTGTGTTGTGTTTTATCTTTGCTCCCAGCTCTGGCATCCATCATTTCAGTGTCACCGGCTCTGAATAACTCCAACGAAACATGCTGACTGTTCAGCCAATTAGAAATGCATCTATATGTACATCTCCAACCTCACAATGTACTTCTTTTTGTAAACAGTGATAAAAAGCAACTGCAGTCCTTCCTCTTATCAGGGTTTCAACTCTGTAGCTCAAGCTTTGTCCTTTCAGATGCATTGCAGAAAGCTACTTTGTGTAGTACAGCGCTCTCCAGGGCTGCTTATCTGAAGGGCGTTAAGGAGATATATGATGAGTTCAGGTTGATCGTTTATCGCATCTTACAGTAAGGAGAAATGCATAAATAATAGTGTCTGCACAAAAGACCAATGAATCAGTCAGAAGGTGGCCGTGACGTCACAACACATACAAGAAAAAAGTGTGGGTTGGAGAAAAGGTCGTCCTTGACAATGAATCATTCTACTGTATTTTCTGTTTGACTTATGTTGTTTAGAGAACCTGCATGTTAAACACTTCCATGTTATATTTCCAATTATTGGGTAGGTTTTTCTAAATACCTACTCCCCCTGTTCTCAGTTAGAAAAGATACACAAGCTTTATTCAATCTTAATGATAATTGCTGTTGGTCTCAGTTTAAGAAATAGAGTTAGGTCCACAAGCCTTTTTCCATGCAGGATATTGCAGTTCCTTAACTACTGAAAACACCCTGCTCCAATCTTATCTGTTTAATGAAATCTTTGACTCTGAAGCATTGCAGTTTAACATCATACATTTTTCAAAAGTGTTACTAGTTTGTGTGATGAGGCAGGGAGAAGTTACACTGACAATCTTTTGAATGTGTTTGTGTGTCATGAATCAGCAGGAAAGCTCTAAGAAAAACAACTTCACATGGCAGGTGGCATAATGCATTGAAAGCAGAGATGCAAATAAAAAAACTATGGGCTTGTTTGGTGTTATAGTATGATAAATCAAACTAATTGTTACATCATAGAATACGTTATCTAAAGAAAAAAAAGACTGTTTATTGACTGATCACTTTCCAGTTGGTCTTCCTCATTACTTGTTTTGAAAATATGGTGTTCCATCTTTCAAGATGTTAATTTGTTGTGGTGCAAAGCTGATTTCACCTTGATTGTTTGTTTTTTCAATTCCTGACAAAGTGTGTAGTGTGGGATTCTGCACACCGCCAGTCAGACAACTACCTATAAAAGGGGATTTACGTTGGCCTTTCTGTCCCTCTCTACTCCTCCCACCTTGACGTCAGATGCCAGAGAGCCAGGTCATGGAACTGAGAAAAATCACTGCAGCTATTGTAAATACAAATGTGCGCACTTGGGTCATTCGAGGGTGTAAAATGTTGACGACAGCTCTCAAACAACAGGTTCATAATTGTGGTTACATATGTGTGATTATGATTTGCAAAATGAAAAAAGACAACTTTGAGATTGACAAAGCAGCTGTTTGCTTGCTCGTATGTGATCAAAGTTTGTCCTGAGGATGATGCAAGTTTTCAAACTTTAATTTAGTTTTGTTGTGGCAGTAAAATAAAGTCTTCTCTTGTTTGCTCATGTGGAGTCAGTAAATTGAGTTTACAGCACAGTGTAGTCTTTAGTATGCTTTTTGATGTAAATTGTGTGATGTAAAGGTCGGATGAATGCGAAATGGCCATTCAGACTGTAGTCGCATTTGAAAAGATGTGATTTATTTTTATATATGAAAGTGCAATGGGTCGGATTGGGGAAAAAAAAATGGAATTGTGCTGTTCACACTACCATGAACAAATTTGATACAGATCACATACAGGCAAAAGATCGGATTAGTCCGCAGCGTGAACGTGGCAAAAAAATAAATAAATGTCTCAAAACTGGCATTTTGGCTGGCTTTGGGGGGCGTAATTCACATTTGACTGTTGAAATCAACTCAATGCCTTTCATTTGGGGTACAAACAAGTCCACTTTTCTTTTGAGGACAGAAAAGCCAGTGATGAGATGTCCAGTCACTTTCCGCTCTACTGCGCATGTCACCTGTGAAAACATAAGCTGTTGGTCTAGTTGGCTGGGAAAACTTGTTTGATAAAAAAACAAAAAAAAAACAAAACAAAATGAGAGCCAGCTGTTTCAATCATGTATGAACCAGTATGACAGACGCCTGGCTCTTGAACTGCAAATTACAAGTGCTAGCTAGATTTACAAGATTTTTCCTAATGAAATAGTGGCAGACACAAAGCAGATACAGGTGTGACCAAAACAAAACAAAACATTATGGTTGTGGAGGAGAGTTTTTGGAACAGATCTGTTTTTTTGTTTTGTTTTGTTTGTTTGTTTGTTTGTTTGTTTGTTTGTTTTTTGCAAATCACAAATTGTGCTTTGTAAAGTGAATGAATGATTATTATTTATGTAAAGACATTTTTTTTTTAATTTAACCTTTGGTAATACTGTGTTGATGTGAATGTGAAAGTTAAGTGTACTATTCAGAAATGCCTATCCAAGTACTTACAACTTGTAATCTTGTGCCATAAAGAGTTGAACTAATACAGAGTCTCTGAGCTAAGTGATGGCAGAAATCTTGAATTTGTGTTGATCCAAAGAAAAAGATTTAAAAAGGTCTGTTGTAAATAGTTGCAACTCATTTGAAGAGACTGTGAACATAAATAGGATTGTTCCAAAAATTGAACCCTGAGGAGCTCATGGCTATGGGAGATGGAGCAAATTGGTAACCAGTCAAATATACAGACTGTTGCACGTTTATGCGGATGAATAAATTGACCCTTTCTCCTAAAAAACACATGTCCTGCCCCCTGGCACCTCTTTTAGCTTGTCTTAGTGACGTCAAGGCTTGGCTGGCCCACAACTTTTTAAATCTCAATGAGGGTGAAACTGAGGTCATTTTGTTTGGCAACCCTGACCCCCTCATGGACTTGGGCCCACTAAAACAGCAATTTAAATCAGCTGTCACCAACCTTGGCATCACGTTTGACAGTGATTTTAAACTTGATAAACACGTGAGGCAGTTGTCAAGTCTGGCCTTATCACTTGGGGCTTTTATCCAAAGTTAAACCTTTTTTATCTATAAGTCATGCACGCTTTTGTCTCTTCTCGTTTAGACTACTGCAATGCACTTTTTAATGACATCAGCCAACACGCACTTTCCCGCTTACAGCTTGTCCAAATTCTGCAGTGCGTCTTTTAACTGGTTCCAAAAAACGAGAGCACATTATTCTGATTTTAGCATCGTTGCACTGGCTTACTGTTTGTTTTAGAGTTGATTTGAAAAGATTTTATTGTTTGTTTCAGTCACATTGGCACCTCTTTACATCTCTGACCCCATCCGAATTTACTCCCCCTCTGAAGTCCGAGAGCCAGTTCCAGCTTGTGGTAAAACCCGAGGGGAGCATTCTCTGTAGCTGGTCCTAAGCTCTGGAATGCTCTCCCTCTCCACGAATGATCAGCTCCTACAGTCGAGTGTTTTAAGTACTCTGGCTTTCAACACCAACTGAGTTGTGTGGTCCCCTGTTGTCTTTCTTATTTTTATTTTATTTAGTTTTATTTGTTTTTATTTCTTTTATTAAATGTTTTATGTTTTTATCTATATGTTTTATGTTTTATTTATATGTATTTTATTTGATTCCACTGGTTTTACTGTTTGTTAGTAGATCAAATTGTAAATTTATCATATGATTTGCTTTTATCTGTGCAGCATTTGGGAAATTTTTTGTTTGTGAAATGTGCTATATAAATGAAGTGGATTTGGATGTTTTGACATATAGATACATCCTTTGATAGTAACGTCTATCCATGCATCATTTCTTGTATAACTATAACTATTGTTATGATACCTGTTATGGATATTCAGTATCTTCGCTTGATTGGTCATTATTTTTATTAAAAATAGGGCATTTCATTAGATTCATGAGCTTGCAGCGCACTTTAAATTAAAAAGAACAAGTAGGACATAGTCTAACCTATAGTTTGTTTGTTTGTATAATAACAATAATAAAGAAAGAAAGCAAGAAAGCAAGAAAGAAAGAAAGAAAGATTAAAAGAAAGAAAGAAAGTTTCTATTCAGGAACATTATCTTCAAGAGTGTTCATAATCTGAAGGTGTCTATTGAGTTTTACTATCCACCAGAGCTGTGTCAAGAATGAGATGGCTTCATAAAATGTCATTCAAAATAAGCAGCCCATAAGCTCAGGATTTAGCAACACCTGGTACTGTCTTAGAGTATGACAGCAGAGTAACTTGGTTTGGAACTTACAGAATGAGAAAATGCAGCCTGAGAGGTTCAACCCGATAACAGAGTTACGCTTTTATCACTTTGCAGACAAAATAGAGAGACTTCTCTTATCTGAAGAAATCACATCTTCTCTCCACTGATTCAGCATTCAGGACAAAGCTCCTCCTCTGAAGTTGCTCAAATGGACTGGCATGACAAATAACACCATTACGACTGTGGCATTTGTACTGTGCAACATGTTTATACGAGGAGAGGCTTCTTAATGACTCCCCCAGAGGTCACAAGTGTTTTATTTACCTCCAAGCACTCAACCAGACCACTGGCCAGATTGCATTATAGTGATTAATGTACGTTAGTAGTGTCTAATGTGTTCCCTTGACCTTTGTGCTTGTACCTGGAACAATTTACATAAGGATGGCCCACTTACATACATCCTAATCTGCCTCATGCTGATGCTCAGTCAAGGTTTTGCTCCCATTGATCTTGTCACACTTGGCTGTTAATAGTTCAGTGTATATCTTATTATCAGGACAACAGCATATGAAGCATTTAATAGTCATGAACAAAATGCTTGAAACTTAGCCAGGTAATATGTGTTATAATTTGTGTAAGCATGTTGTATAAACTATTTCTTTGTCATTTTTGTTCTAGGGAGGTGAACTTGTCCGCTACCTACATATATCTGTTTTCCCCCCACCTACTGTGTATCCTTCTAAAGGCCAGATTTATCAAGCATTTGCCCATGTGCAAAACAGGTTAGGGGGAGCAAACACTTGGTGTAGCTGACATTCTTCTTTCACACAAATACTAAAGATGCAGAACTTGAGGCGTTACATATCTCTTTTGTGTAATAAGTTATATGTACATCTTTCAATATTAAAGTTTGCCTGAATTGCTCACAAATAACATGATTTTTTTTTTCTCAGTTTGAACCCGCAATTTAGCACCTGGCTTGATAAATCAGGCCCTAAGTTGTCAATGTATTTTATTTTATGTACATAAACTTTAGAGATTTAGGTTTCAAAGTGGTGCTCATTTTGACACTGCAGTACAAGTCAGTGCAAAGAATGAATTTCAAGACAATAAAGTTTACCCTTAACTTGGCAATCAGTCTTCATCTGGCTTAGGCCATACATCATTATCTCTCCACATGCATTCAAGTTTTAGGGCTGGTCACAGTTGTCTGATTGCAAGAATGAAAATATTACATATAGACATTATACATTATAGCAGCGCTCTCACCTCGCAGCATAAAGGTTGTGGGTTTGACTCTCCCACGGCCCGGGCTTTTCTGTGTGGAGTTTGCATGTTCCCCCTATGTCTGGGTGGTTTCCTTTGGGCACTCCCGTCTCCCCACCAACCATTAACATGCAGGTCAGGGAATTACTCCAACAAAGTTCATTTTGTCTTCATTTACTTCACAACTTTGTTTTCTTTTTAAAAGACAATGTGTTTGATGTATTTACCTTGTCGACATGTTTCGGCTGCTATCAGCGAGCCATCTTCAGGACAGTCACCGGTGTAGGTGGTGACTTGTCGTATATCAGCTACTTCCTGGAGGCGTGGTCAGCTCGTCGATCAGACTGACCACGCCTCCTGTCGCCTGGTGGTCTCTGAAGGAGGGTGTCACAGGTGTGGGACAGGAGGAACGCCCCGTCGTCGCGGTTGATGCTGTTGGTGCCCCGCTTTCTGATCTCTATGGCCTCCTTGATCCAGCGTTTATATTTGTTGTTTTCAGATCCGATGACTCGGCCCCCATCCCAATCCATAATGTGACTTACAGATCAGCATCAAAAGCTTACTTCATAAACTGGCTTTTATTTATCATTCACTCATTTGTTTTGTTGCTGATGCAGTGTTCACTACTCAACACTGGAGGCTACTCTGGGGAAGAGGCCATCTCTTCACACCTGCTGACAAACTCATTTTTTTATTTTCATTTACCGAGCTTTAGTTGAGATTATTACGAGGAATTGTTCTCAAATGACCTACCCGGTAAAATAATGAAAAATATACTTAAGAACATGCTATTTTTCTCACACAGACAGTCAACATAATTTCTCAACTGTACGCTGCCATCATAGTCTTTTTAAGGGGGAAATGTTTTTTTCAAAATGTTTTGCCTGGCCTAAGCTCCAAATATCCTTTGGCACTACCAGCAAAGCTAACATAATTGTCATTCTAAGTCATTTGCCTATGCCGGTTTGCATCTTTCCAGATTAAAATGACAATATTTTAAAAGTAACGTGACCTTTTCAAAGACCTGCTGTCTTCCCCTTGGCCCCAGGCACATTCTGAGTAGGGGACTGAAATATGTTCATCATGAGTTATTTTGTGACATATGTACAAGGTTTATTACTTGCTATCAGTGAGTGCAATGTACTTCCTTTCACTGTCAACACACCACCTGCTGCAGGCCAAGGTTTCATCCCTGAAATCTGTTGTTTATGTCATATGGAAATGATGTTTTATTCTATCAAAGGAAAATGGATATATTGGCTCAATGAGAACACAGAAAAGCTATAAATATAAAAACTACACCACACTCTTATCACCAACATTGTTTCATGTTGCAATTACTATTACATTGTTAACGTCATTGATGAATAAAGCATCATCTATGGGGAGCTACTATCAAGATGGTAGTTCATGAACTGGAGACCCAAGTCAGAACCCGTGAGGGTTTACTGCTGTTCTACTGCTAATACTGGTTAGGCTTGGGTTCTAGAAGGCAGAGCTTGGAGTTTCTTCCTTCCCTCTGTGACCTTAGGTACCTTTTTAAAATAGCTAAAAACCAGTAAAACTTTGCTATTTAAAATACACAGTGAAAAAGGCTTAAAAGGACACAGGTAAGTTTGTAAAATAACACAGAGACAGACTTTTTAAAATATGCAATTAAAATTTATTTAGACTAAAAAAAGGAGCAATTAAAATGTTAAAATTAAGAATATTTATTACAAGTTAAAATGGGCCATCAGATTAAAATGAATAAAACCTTGCAGCCTCTGGGTGGGAAAAACAGTTAAAATCTGAAATAAAGAGAAAAAAATGTTAAAAACAAACCAACAAGAGCGGCCTGAGAGGAGCTAGCCCCACCCCAAACAAAACGGAAAGTGCTACCAGACAATCACATCAAAATAACTCAAAATCCCAAAGTGCAAAATTAAACAAAATGGGCTAATCCCCTCCCAAATCCGCCCTGGGAAACTAAATTTGACGATAAACTAAAAACTAAAAACCCAGGGACTGCAATATTAAAAGCTACAGTGCAGAGTAGAGTCAAGACTTAACAAAATAGAATTTTAATTTAAAGAAATAACAAAAACCGTAAAGAACCTTAAACAAAACTCTAACCAAAACAAAACAGTAGCAGGCTACTCTGCAAATTAAAATGGGACAAGTGTTAAAAGCAAATAAGTTTAAACCACAACGTAAAACAAACACTGCCCCACCTTTAAAAGTAAATTGTAAAATCCAGACGGAAAAATAGCTGCCACCGGGACTCTACTCTAAAAACAAATGTACATTTATTAAAACCCTAGTTAAAAGGTTAAAAGCAACGCTAAAATGGAGAGAGTATTTAAAAACGTACCTTTCCCCAGCCAGCGAAAGTCGAGACTGAGCCACGAGAGCTCAGCGCTTTTATAGCCCCGACTTCCGCCGGCTGAGGAAGTAAAACCTTACAGCTGGGAGTAGGGCGACCCCTACTGTCCGTCACACCTCAAACACAGCAGGGAGGAAGAGACACACATGCTCTGTCATAGGTTTTGTGCTACACTTCCACCCTGTGTATAAATTCCTGTGTACTGCGCACAATTATGCTATCTACATGCAGTCAACATAAAGTTAGGTAAGTAATGTTATAATATAGTAGCCTCACTTGACAGTAATTGTGAAAGTGCCTAAAATAACACAAGCAAACTTTAGGAGTTCATGGTTGCATTAATACTGTTGTACAAGTTTTTTGTTTGTGACGTGTGTGAGTCAGAATACTGTCAGCAGCTGCTCAGTAGAGAAACTCTTCCACTTAATTAGCCACATTCTGCTGCTGCTGTGGCCGACCTGCTTCCCTAACATACTAAAGCCTATTGTTAAATGCCATTCGGGTTGAACTTGTCCCACTTTTGTCCTTTTCTTAGTTCTTTTGGATACATTCATAAACTTACAGTATGGACTTTATTTGTTTAAATGCAATATACATGTCAGGCATTTCAAATTCATCTCACCAAGCATTCCATTGGGCTCTGGAGTTTCAAAAGCGATGATTGAATTGCATCCAGGTTGTCTTTTGTTTATTTGATGAATACAGCATTCACACTGGGACAGTGAGTCTGTGCAGAAACCTTGGGCTCATCAAACCTGTCATGATACTGTATTATTGTTCTATGTCAGAACAACAGCTAAGTAACACCCAGCATAAATCTTGCCATGTGTTTGCTTGAATGTTTATAAAGCCCCAAAGATAACTGTTCCCATTTGCTCAAGAATCTAAGCCTGTCAGTGTGACAAATAAGAAGAGCCTTCACAGAGACAATCACAGCTGTCGTTTGTAAATCAACTTTTTACTAGTAGTTGTGTATTTGAAAATCAGTGAGTTTTTGAGTCCTTAAAGCTCAACTTAACTAACTCACATGCCAACAAATCCTGGCCAGGCCAGTTATGGAGCTCAAGAGTGACTGCCCACTTCCTGGTTCAGCAAGTATGGCTTCCCATGCTTGGATCTATTATATTATCTGGATAGGACATTGCCAGCTTGTAGCTGTTGTAAATCAGCCCCAGTGGACGCTCCATGGTACTGCAGTGGGAAGAGTGACCACACCCGCCTTCGTTTCAGATCAAATCCACAACGCACACATAAGATTTGTTTACCTTTTTAAATTCCTATATCAGACCAGTGGTTGTTTTATTTGTCATTACCTTTACATGTTTCGACTGCCTGTCTGCAGTCATCTTCAGAAGCGTCACTTGTTGTTCCTGTGACGTGTCTTGCCGGCTGATTTACACAGTATAAGATTTGTTTATTTTCCTGATGCAGATGAAACAATGCATCGACTAGTCTACTGTAAGCTGTGGTGTCCTTAGGCAAGATTGAAATTAAATGCCTCCATGAAAAGGTTTTGCAGTAAACAAACAAGTTCTCATTGAATGCATATCTTTACCACACTGTGTAAATCACAAGTCTTGACATTGCGTTTTCCTTTTCTGGCTTGTTTATGACACGGCAGTGAAATTACTCGCGAAATGTGTTGATCGGGTGCAATATTTTCTTGCCGTTTTGTGCTGTGTTTAGGTGTTGGTCATGGAGTTGGCTAAGATTAAGATTTTGTTAATGTGGTAGTAGGCCCCGCATGGCTGCTAATGGCCTATTAGGCGTCGCCGGACCCTTTAAAAGGAGGTTGCCTCACCTGCACTTCCTCTTTGGCCGCCTTTGACGTCAGACTCTGTCTGGGGAGCTGCTTGTAACAGCACGAGCACCAAAAACCTTCACATAGAGTTACTTTAAAAAGAAAAAAAGCACCGCGCCGTCGTTGTAAGTATTGCGCGCAATCTTAAGACCGGATTAACTCAATTACATCAATCTAAACTATTGCTCTTTTCCAGCTGTGGTGCGTGCGTAAACGTGCGCCCGATTGCTTGTAATCCTGGGAATTTCTGGCTTGTGCTGCACGCACTTTTATGCAAAGCGCTCTGGTAAGCCGTTGTCTTAATCAAGTCCTTCAAATGATTCAACAATTTCCTAAATCACTTCTCTCCCTTGCTAGAAATAAAGTGACGTCAGTGTCTTTTTACGCACGGGCTCCAAATAAATCTTGGCCCGTGGTATCCATATTACGCGCATGTCCAGTAAGTATTTGTGTTTTAGAAAACAAAATAAATTAATATGCAATTCTGTTCATTGCGTGCTTTTGTTTGTCACGTTGTAGCGTGGCCTTTGTAGGCCTCCAGGGCTTTGGTTTGCTTTCGTGCGCATGGTGCGAGCCGTCTGTCAATTTTGGGTACGTATCTGCCCTCTCGATGCGCATGGTTCTGAACATTGGTACAGGGATTAATTTGTACTAAATTTATTCAGGGTTGGAAGCTTCGCGGGTCTTCCCCTCGGATCTCCTCTTGGGTCCCCCTGGATCCCACGTTTAGGTGTCCTGTCTTCTCCGTCCATTGGCCCAGTCCTCCTGTGCCCTCCCATCCAACTGTCTCCAGCTGTGAACTCTCTCACCTCCCCCGGTAACCGGCCGAGTCACGCGGCCGTTACTTACAAGTAACTAGCGTGGGATTTGTTGATCTGGGTACGTCCTTTCCGGACATAGCCAGTGCGCGCTCCGGCCCGCATGGAAGACGCACTGTAGGCCGGGTTGGATCGGCGCTGATACTGGTAGGACTCTGGAACAATATTTAGCTGCTGTATTGGGGTTTAGAAATGTAATCAGCACTGTGAATTTTTACGAGTGTGTGAGAATGAGAGAATGAAAAGTAGTCTACTGAAATTTTATTACTGAACTGAAAACTGTTTATTTATTAATTGCTTAAATAAAATGTGTATATTTTTCCATAATTTCTGTCTCCAGTCCACTTAATCACGGACCTGTGTTGATCTTGTGTTAAAACTGCTCAGTGTCCCTGGCACTATAAACCAGGGTGGCGTTGTTGGACAAGCATTTTCATTTACACCAATTTGGCTCTGTTTACATTTCAAGGTTTATTATATTCATGCCATTTCATATACCAAAATTAAAATCGATTTATTGTGTTTAGACTTACTGCCTCGTGCCATAACATTAACATTCATAAATAATAAAATGTCTTTACATCAACCAAGACCTGAGGCAATAACAAATAGAAATTAAAGCCGCAAGCGGCATTCCAACGGCCCTCGCGGGCCGTGCTTCCCACTACTCGGACCTGCTCCTACCTAAGGATGGCGCTGACGCGCCCTTAGTCAGTCTGTTATATGATATAAGTGGCTCATATGAGCCTCGTCACTATACAGAGTAGACCAGGAGAGCAGCGCTTACGCGCTGCGTGGTCACGGCAACATCATGCGAGATACAACATTGGACCCATTGACTTTTTTGTTCGGGGGTGACATGAAGAGTCACTGTGCCAAATTTCACAAACTTTGGTGAAAGTAATCCAATTTTATGAATTAACGAAATTGTTAAAAACGCTCATTTGGATAACATGGGGATTTGAGCGCATGTGGCTGATTTTGGGCAGAATTTGCGGCTTCGCCGCCCTAAACCGAAAGACCTATCGAAATAATTTGGATAACTTAAGCTGTCCTACTTGTGAAGTTCATGTGCAGCGAATTGGAGCCCTGTGGGCCAAACGCTCTAGGAGGAGTTCGACAAATAGGACGTGAAGGAAAAGTGAAAACGCCATTGGAATAACATGGGCGCTTGCGCGCCTTCCTGCGGCGACGCGGTTAAAAAAACTACATGCTTCCCATTGGCTTTTTGATCGAGAGGACCCAAAGGAATTGTGGGTAAAATTTCATGCAATTCGGAAAAAGTAAAATTTTGACCTCCCATGTTAACGTTTTTTTCATTCTGTAGGGGGCGCTATTGTGCCGATTCCAATTTTTGCACAACGAGTGTGTCAAGGGCATAAAATGTAACAAACGCATAATTGGTTCCGTTCCAATCGGACCAACTATGTGGAAACGGTAAGCAAATTAGTTTTTCATGTTGCGCAAAAATGCTCGCTAAAATGTGCAGCTGCGTCACACTTAAACCGCGTGACGTAAAATAGAAATTTGGATAACTTAAGATGCCCCACTTGTGTAGTTGATGTACACCGAATTTCGGGTCAGTAGGCGAACCGCCCTAGGAGGAGTTCGTCAAAGTACGACGTGCGCGAAAACGCTGACTCAGCGCTTCGGTACTTCTAATCCAATATGGCGGCCAAACGGTACGTCAGGGGGCGTGGCCATGATTGGCTTTTATGCTTGGCTTCCTTAGAAGAATGCGTGTACCGAATTTTGTGGCCGTACGCCAAAGTTTGCGTCCGACCGACTCCCATAGGCCCAATGTAAATGGATTTTTGTAGGTGGCGCTGTCGCGCCATTTTTTATGGGCGAAAACGAAACCTATAAAAACAAAATTTTTCGCCGGTTCTGAATTTTGGGCAAAGTTCGGTTCGTTTTTGAGCGTGTTCAGGGGGTCAAATTTAGCTCAAAGAGCAGAAGAAAGAATAAAAATAATAAAAAAAATAATAATAATAACAAAGAATAAAAGCAAAAACAATATATCCGTTGCCACGGCAACAACATAATATACGTTTTCGGAAAGCTCTCGGCCTGGCGCACGTCCCCGTGGGGTGGAATGTGACTGACGAGCGCTTGCGCGCTCGTCAGTCACTGTCAAAGTCGGGCTTGTCATCGACTCCCCATTGATTTCCATGCATTTTAGCAGAAACAAGGAGAACTCATGCCTGCAGCATGAGTTACTGAGTAGGGCTTGATGCCAGGAGTTCAGTTTTAGGGGTTTTTGCGCTTCGCGCTGCTGTCGTCAACAATGAGTGCATGGCCTTCGGCCATGCACTCATTGTTGACTCTTTTTGTGTTAGCAGAAGTAAGTATACACATCCCATGCCTCCGGCATGGGCTAATTTGTAGCTCTCGCAGGGGGCGTGGTAGTGGCTGATCATGATGGCTGGGCTTCGCCCCAGCCATCATGATCAGCAAGAGTGTTAACAACGATGATGCCTGGGCTTCGCCCAGGCATCATCGTTGAGTACCTCTGTGTTAGCAGAAGTAAATATACACATCCCATGCCTTCGGCATGGGCTCATTTTGTAGTTCTCGCAGGGGCGTGGTAGTGGCTGATCATGATGGCTGGGCTTCGCCCAGCCATCATGATCAGCAAGAGTGTTAACAACGATGATGCCTGGGCTTCGCCCAGGCATCATCGTTGCAGAACCAATAGGCCCTACGCCCTGCTGGGGGCTCGGGCCTAAATACAGTATGTTAAAATGACACTATTTGCATTCCATTGTACAGGCACAATTTTCTGTGAGGTCATACAAGGCTTTTCATTTGTGGTCATTTAATCCTGGAAAAAAATAATAATCACAGGTTGTCTTTTAAAAAAATTTGATTCAGGAAAGGAAATGACAGGGCTCAATATCTTCTTTACCTGTCTTCTATCTCAGGACTGTTTCCTAGCAACAGCCTGATACAATTTGAATGCCTCCAAAGAAACAAAAGGGGAATTAGCTTTGAATACTTGAAACAGGTCGCTGCTATTTGACTGAGTCATGTGTGAGCCTCAATAAACACTTCTTCAATTGACAATCGGACAATAAGAAGGTCAAAAGCATTTTTTCTTACTTGATAAAGCTACAAAGTTCCGGGAAGAAGAAGTCTTGCTAAATCTGAGTAATAAGTCTAAGGGTGCATTCACAATACACTTTTGATTCGGATCAGGATTCGTTTGCCTGGATAGTTCGGTTCGATTGGGTAATTGTGAACGCGCAAACGAATTCTGATCCGGTCCAAAATGTCCAAATCTGGTTCGGTTGGAGAGGTCGGTCTCGGCTGGGTTGAATCGAGCTCTGGAGCGGTTCGTTTGTTTTGTGAACGCAAACGGAGCGAGAGCGAAACAAAACCAGGAAGTGAACACTGACGTGATCCACGCTGAGACACACGTGAGGCTCAGAATCACAACAAACAGCCTGTGTGAGATCGATAATGAGACAAATAATACAAAAAACACACGAAAGTAACAGGAGAAGGACGGGGGATGATTAAGTCGAATTAATTATGATCACACGATCGTATGTCACTGTTTTCTCGCGTTATTTACAAAAATAACAAATTATAACTCTTAAACGAGTACAGAAAGTAACACTACAGCTCACATTACCCGGGGAAATGGTAGTTACACAGCTAAGTGAGCAGATGACTTACCTTTCAGAGCCAGATTTACTTAAATTGATGAACTTTACGTTGTACTGTTACGTTTTACTTCCTAGCCCTCCTCTCTCGTCTAAAGTGAAAGTCCACATTGTCCGCTCCGACACTTCGTCTGTCACTCACTCTGGTCCCGTAAATGTGAAAGAAGTTGTGGGATAGATCCATAAAAACACAAATATAAAGTCCAGCAGCGTGTTTGGTTTCTGATGTAAGTTAGCTGTAGCCGCTGTTAGCCGAGAAGCCGGTGTCTTCTTTGCTGCTGACGTAACGTGTTTCTGTCACACAGCGCCTCTACAGGCGAGGAGCAGAAGTGTCTCTTCTGCGCTGGTTCGATTGGCAAAAAGTGTATTGTGAACGCGAACCGGGCCAGTTTACAGAAAGATAAATTTGCAAAGCCAATCGAGCCGAGCTCGGTTAGGTTTGTATTGTAGCAGCTAATTAGCCAGATGAGAAAGCTTAGCGAGTGCAATCTTGGCTCTGTTCTGTTCTGAGGACGACATCTCATCGGGCTCATATTCTGACTGAGTCACAGGTGACCAGACGCCTCAACGCTTCGGCAGACAGGATAGCAGAGCTGTGTAGGCTTCTGAATTCTTGAGTTCTGTGATAGTGGCTAGTAATTTGGACTGTTAATATATGCTGAACGCTAGAGACCGACTAGAGCCAATTGTTTGGTTACAGCTTAACAAAGCCCGATACAATTGGTTGTCAATTCAGAATTGCTTCCAATCGAGCCGAGCTGCGTGTCAACATTTGTATTGTAGTGAATTAACCGTGTCAAATCTTGAGATCAGGAGACTGACGTATCTGTATCAGGTTGGGCTGTGAGAAGAATTTGAGACCATACATCGGTCTGTTATAGCGACTTTGGGTCTCTACTTTCCTTTGAGTGTGTCGGGCGGTGTCTGTGAGCAGTATTAATTGATACGCTCGCAGAAGACAGGTTGCGGTATCTTACTTGGGCGTGGCACATTCTATTGATTGGCCGTGCATAGATTTGGGAGACAGGTTCGCATAATAAACAGGCTATGTTTATCGAAATATTGTGCTATCCCGTAGGTGTTCTGATTTCACGGAGAATATACTCACAATATGAATTGCAGAATAAATGATACTTCGTTAGCATATGCCTCCTTTCATTGACTAAGTTCGATGGTTCCGTGTTTTTGTTACTTGCCGGCTCGCCTCAATGCCACGACTGTACCAATTATATCTACGAATTGAGCTCGATCATGTAAGCGCTTGGTTGCAAGTAACTTCTTTATCGTGATACTTAAGCTTCTAAGTCGTCGCTGAACCGGCTTGCTCACAGGCTGTATTACATCAGGGTTGGTCTTTTTAAAGTTTATCACTAAAGAGTATCCCTATATGAAAGTATTTTGCTTCTTATCAACGTGCCGTTATTCAGGTCTACTACATACATCAAACGGTGAGAACTTTGGAGCACTAAATGGCAGGGGTTTCTTTTTTAAAGCATAAAGTGAGTTTTTCTTCTCTACAATCATCCGACTGAGACTTTCTCTTTTTTTTCTAAATTAGCCTATATTAATTGGTAATTTAGGTAAGGATTGTCAAGCTGGTGTTGACAGCTGAGACATAAATGACACTAGATTTGGCATATTGGGGTTTTTGACAATTCCTCTGTAAAAGCTGAAGGCAATTGAGGTAAAAATGAGTTTTAGGGACCCAAAATTACTCAAAAGAATTTAGGCGGAGCCAATACAAAAGTCCTATTAAAATTTTTGAATTTTTGAGGACTTTTTTTTATTTGGAGGCTTAGAGCTGAAATCTAAGTCTGGATCATCCCAGAATGGCTGATTTTGCTCTAAATAAAAGGGATACAATGTGATTTTTATATTTAACCTTTCCAGGTGCTTCATAGTATGCTTTTTTTCAGACACTCAACAAAATTGAATTTTTAAAGAAAAAGTGGAGGCCCTCCGACTGTTAAGGGGTTAAAGTCTTTACTGTGATCAATACTATTTAAAATCTCCAAAATCAGTATCTCTCGTTCTGCTTTGACGCATCGTGCTTAATTAATTGATTATTTTAGTTATTTTTATTGAGGGCTGAGGTCGCTTGTTTTGGGCTTTTTTTCAAAGGTTTGGTCGCTTGTTGCTCTCTGAAAATCTGGCAACCCTAGAAGCGATGCGCCTATGAGTTTTGTAAACTGGACCGCAGATACCCCGAAATATTGACCGGAGGAGTTGTGTTTTTTCCATTTCTAAAGCCGAAAACAACTGGAGCAGTGCTTACTATGGATTAAACAGTGCGGGCGGCTCTCCTCTCCTCCTCGGCAACTCCTCTACCAGCTAAATATATCGAACAAATGTCTGCTCAAAGGTAAAACTAATGTTTAACTATAGCTATGGACAAACTAGACCCACGTTATACCACGACGAGGATATAACGGCAGAAGTTACGCTCTAAGCTGCGAAGTTTAGCTAGGGTGACCAGACGTCCTCATTTTCCCGGACATGTCCTCCTTTTGAGACCTAAAAAAACGTCCGGGAGGAATTTTGAAAATTAGACGAAATGTCCGGGATTTTCATATTGTCCCTCTCCACTACATTTGTCAGTCAGGCAGCGCCGGTGTGGTGTCGAAACAAGCTCTCCATCGAGACGTGCACCCCTCACTAGCTTTTGTGACTGTGCGTGACGTAGCAAGCTTCCCGCGGCTTCCCCGGTAAATAGTTTACAATTAATTCGGTTAAGTTTAGGCATAATTCGAAGGCTAAGGTTAGGATTGGGGCTTGGGTGAGGGTTAGCAAAGTAATATGAAAATAAAAAAATATTAATAATTTTCTAGCACTAACTTTAAACAAGGGGTTCCCATCTCGACGGGGAGTGCCATCTCGACGTTACACCGTCATTTAGTCCTCGTGCCTGTTAATAAACGCCTCTTTTTAACCTGCAAGCGCTTAAACCTTAAATACACAGAGGAAGAGCGACGTGGGCACGCGCTACGTACATTGAGTGCCTTTCTTCGCTACCTCACATCTCTCTCTCTCTCCCCTTCTCCTTTTCCCCCCGCGCACGTAACGAGTGTTGAAGCGTGAAGTGCGCGCTTTCTCTCGCTCGTCTTTCTCCCTCCCATCCTCCACGGCGCACAGCAAACGCACCTTCCCTTCTCACACCGTAGTAGTGATGCGCGGGTCAGCTTTTTTTGGGACCCGCCCCGCCCGACCCGATTTAAAATTGAGCCCGACCCAACCCGGCCCAAAAAATGTGCTTAAATTTCAGGACCTGACCCAACCCGAACCCGCAAAAATTAAAACTGTATAAAACGTTGTTTTTTTGCGAGCTGCGGCCTCCGCGGGGTACGTTTGACTGAAATGAGCACATACACTTTTATCTGTACAGAGTAGCTCCTCTTCTCGTCACACACGATCTTTGTGAGAGGCTGCGTTGTTTACAGTTTAGCAGCGGAATGGACGACTTTCATGGACTTATTTTTGCAGAGAAAGTTGTTTTCGTAGCGCTCAAAACGATACGATTATGTCAGCAGCAGGAAGCGGCATCTACGGACTTCAGCGGCTGTTTACTGAGCATGTTTTTGGCCGCTGCTCGCAGAACGCAAATGCAGACTGGATTTACTCGTGGATTTAAACAATGCGTCGGGATTTTAAGCAGAAAGAAACAGAACCGCGGACTTTTACCGTGGATCTGCAAAGCCCTGTGATGTGGATACGAACAACTGGATTCATCTCCGTCAGACAGATGTATTTTAAGCTTCACCTGGACAGTGGACCTCGTCAGACTTCTTCGTCAGACATTCACGGTGAGTAAAAAGCTTGTTTGCGAGGGTTATTTAAAAGTCAACATGCTCTGGAGTCTGGACGTTTCTCCAAGTGAGGATTTGATTCTTTCTGTTTAGTTTACAATGATGAAGTTCAGGCTGGAGCATTGTCTAGTTATGTCTTTATGACTGAGTCGAACGTGGCTGCCCCGTCTCCACGGAACGACGTTCTACTTGTAGGCCCTAGTTGAACTCTTGTCCATCTTTCTTTCTATTTTATAGCCAGTTGTAACCTAAATAAACTGCTCAGAACGCATAAGTTGTGTCTTATGTTAAACAGAATTAACGTGCTTGACATGAGGCTTATTGGACTGACGTTCACGTCACTTGAAGCCAAAGCATGATACGAGCGTTTGAACATGGGTTTAGACCCGACCCACCCGAACCCGACCCACTTCTTTAAATTGTGCTATCCGACCCGCCCGAACCCGCGGGCTGACCGCGGGTCCCGCGGGTTACGGGTCGACCCGCGCATCACTACACCGTAGAGTTGGCGACTTCAAACAATACTTTAGCCGCAGTTCGCTCTGACGCAGCTGTCAGTCATCTGCCGAGCGCACATGTTCAGTGCGGCTCTAAGTCTTGGCTCGGGTCCAGAATCCAAACTCTTGTACCACAGCACGCATGCATTCACGTAGGCCTACACCACGCATTACAAATCAAAACATAAAACGAGCTACATTTACAGAAGATTTGTTAAAAAAATATCCCAGTTTCTGTCCAGAGGCAGAATGTCTGGTGTGCAAACCCAGAGGAAAGAGTATTCCAAAAAGAGACCTCACTACAGTCTCAAGTCTTTCTCCTAGACAGTTTTGAGCTTTGTTTAAGATCATTTTGAGCCTATGGCCTGTTGCTCCTGTTTCTCAGGTTTTGCTCCAGAGAAATAGACCGTTGAACAGCTCAGCTTGGACTCCAATGTAGATCTAAACGAGATCTCACAAGGATCTTAAATAAATCTCACATTTTGGTCACATGATTGTAGAGCTCATTTTCTGCTGAAACTCGTCTCATCTCAGGATCCTCTCTTCTTCTCATCTGCTGCTGAAATGCTGCTCAACTTGAACTCCACTTAACTTGAAGCTCATTGGTCAGTTTGGATCTGGCGCCTTATTTTCAAACTGATCTTGCCTGTGATTGGCTCCAGGTCCTCTCTTTGAAATGCTCAGCTCTGATTTGTTGCTTTTTCAAACTCAACAAGGAAGAACTGTTAGTAGCTCTGCTCCGAGCAGCAAAAGACTTCTAAATCAACTTTTCTCCTCATGGAAAGTACATCCGTCCCCAGCTACAATCAGGTAAGTTAATTTTCATGCTGGAAGCATTGCATTAAAGTTCTTTTCTAATGTCATTGTTTTTTTTTGCAAGTTACTGTGAACTAATCATGTCAGGCTGATATCAACATGCTAACTAGCACGCCCGGGAAACTTAACACAGAGAGTGAATCAGAACAACAGCTTTATCAGTCACTGCTCAAAAACAAATATGGACTTTAGGAGATATATTGTGTCAAATATAGACACGAAGACATGGGGATAAATAAAGTGATCCAGGGTCCAACAATGCTAACAGTAGCTGCAAGCTAAATGCTAACGTGATGTTAGCGCTGCCTGCCGTGTTTTAACATCTTTTTTTTAAACTTTCTGGTTTTTTTTTTCTGTCATAACGAAACATCAGTTACCTCCATTGACTCGACTTGAATTAGTTGTGCTAAAAATTCACTTGATTTGCCAGAAAACGTCTTAAAAGAGGTTAAAAGTTTAGCTTCCCATACTTTCCCCCTCAGCAGGTCACGCCCCCAAATATGACACGTTACCGACTGTATCTATAGTTATATGATACATTCAGGTAATACACATGCAATACATAGTTTGACAGCTCATAATCTCAAGTACAGTTGAATTTGCTTTGTTAATTAAACTGACCTGTTGTATTTATTTTGTATTATTAAATTGTGTTTTTACATCACTAGGTTTACTAGAGGAGCCACCTGCTTGACTCTCTGTTCCTTTAGCTGTTCTATTATATTGACAAAACATTTATATTCCCAAAGAGAATGTTTTATAATTTATTTTCTGTTTTCACAGAATCATACAGTTGACTTTGCATCAGTTTGGTTTTAATAATTTCCCCTTGTCATTTTCAGGTCAGTTTATTCTAAGGTCCTGCCCTCCATCAGCAGCAGTCCCCTGAGAAAGAGAACTGAAGATCATAAAGTATGACCTTTTGCAATATTTCTTTTATTATGGGGTATTAATTCGAGATAAACACTACAAAAACAGTTGACCAATTCTGTGTGTTTTTCTGTTGTATGTTACAGATAGAAAACAACTCTGCAGAGTGTGAGGATAATCTGTCTTTCTAACAATGTGAGGACTACAAACCCATTCATAAAAGCTGGATATTTACCTCAAATGTGGACTAAGCACCAGTTTGAAAATCTGCTGAGAAAGAGAAGAAGCTGTTGCCATATTGACTCTTAACGTCACTAATGTGACTTTGCTGATCCACATACAGGCAAGACATTACTGTAACATATGTTTTTTCTGTTAACTTTAAGATGCCTTAAATGTTTATTTTTTGCTTTCAGATATATATATATGTTTAAGCACAACGGTTAAATAAAGAGCATTTTTAAATAAAATGTATTTCTCTTTTGTATCTCATATAGTGCTTGTAAGTAGCTCCAAATGAGCAACTCCACAATGTCTCACTAATGTCTCAACTAGGACTAGGGATGGGTATCGATAAGATTTTATCGATATCGATGCCATTAACGATTCCTCTTATCGATCCGATTCCTTATCAATTCTTTTATCGATTCTTAAAATTATGTGTTTTATGTATCTAGATTAAAAAATGTATTTCAACTAATTTCAATACATTTAGACAATGATGTGGACTATATTATGATGATTACTAATTAAATATAGGCTAAATGAAGAGCAGAAATAATATTTCAGAGCTACAGGCATAAACTATTTTGATATTGATAACACTAATAACGCTATGTAAGGGTGTAACTTTGGCCACATGAAGTCCTGGTTCTACACACATCACACTCTCCCTGCGCTCACCAGGCCTTTCTCCGTATTCCACAAACTGTGCTACTGTAGCTTTTTGATCCAGAAAGTCCGCTCCAGGTGACGATCTGCGCTTGGAGAAGGCGGAACAGCGCGCTTCAGTCCGAGGCGAACGCACGTGTCTCCCGGACCGGCTGTGTGTGCGCTGGTCAGGACGCACGGCAGGTCAGGACGCACGGCACAGCACAACGGACTGTCCGTATACACTACAAAGGGGACACAGCTCGCTTAGAGACGGATAATTTGTGCGCTCCGAGGCGCGGACACAATTTACTTCGGGGCTGACACTGCTGACAGTTGTGGGACTCGTCTAAGGAGACGGAGGAGAGAAAGTGAGAGAGAGGTCGCCCAGGCTCGAAGAAAACGCACACAAAGTGTACATTAGGAGCTGACGGTAGATGCACGCGCCTATCCTTCAAACATTCATATTAATGGAGGAAGCTTGCCTGTCACGGCGCTGGTGTGTGAGCCGCATGTCTCCGGTTCTTCTCTCTTTTCCTGTGCGCGCTGTGCGTAAACGCGCAGTATCCACGTGAATTAGTGAGAGACTTAGGCTTTGCCAAAGCTAAAACTTGTGCTTGTAATGAAACCGAATGTAACAGCCCAGCGTGAGGTTGAAG
Organism: Mugilogobius chulae; assembly: GCA_038363315.1. Taxonomy (NCBI): domain Eukaryota; kingdom Metazoa; phylum Chordata; class Actinopteri; order Gobiiformes; family Gobiidae; genus Mugilogobius; species Mugilogobius chulae. Next base: position 18,903,868 of record CM076409.1, read on the forward strand.
TTTACGCAGTATTTAAAGGCACAGCGGCCCAAAGCGGCATCGATAAGAAGAATCGATAAGAGAGGAGACTAACGATTCCAGTGGATTGCTAAAAATAGAACCGGTTCCCAAGTAGAACCGGCTCTCGATACCCATCCCTAACTAGGACTCCATTTGTTGTCTCACTTATTGCTCCTAGTGAATTTTAGGAGAAACACATGAGAAAGAAGTCAGACAAACCTAAAACTACATTGAGACTAAAATGAGAATCACAATTTTGTCTCCTGAGCTTTAGAATAGACACATTTGAGCAGCAAAATTTTCCTCTGGGAAGTAACTCAAGTTTAGCATTATTAAACAAACTGCATTGATGTTTTATTAACAGAATCAAAACAACTTTGTCAATGAAACTGTGGCACAGAAGAGTTTTTATGAACATCATTTGTTTGTTTTTATAGAAAAGCTGTTCCTTTAGCTAAATCTTTGAAGGTTTTAAACATATTTATCCTCATTCAGAGGGTAACATGGTTTACTTTCCATTTCTACTGAACTGTGTCATTGACTTTTCATCCCCAGAAAGTTACAGAGTACACCTTTAACATTATTTAATTCCATTATTAAATGTTAAACATAACAGCTCAATAAGTTGTATTTTTACAGAGTGAAATATATGTTTAAAAACATATAAAAGTGTTCGATCCGTGGTTATTCTATGTGTCCTCCTTTTTGATCATCCCAATCTGGTCACCCTAGTTTAGCGAGCCTCTTAGCTTTAGCCAACACTGGTAACTAGGTTTAGCTTGCTAACATAGCCTCGTAAATGAACAATATTCTTGCAATAGGGAAAATAGACCTTAACATATGAAAGTGAACTTACCCGGCAGTGAAAGAGCAGGACAAGGCTGTGCTTGTTGTATTTGAGGTAACGTTAAAAATCATGAGTTTCTCTGATTTAGCTTGAGACCAGTAGCATTAGCCTCCATAGGAGTTATGTCCCTCCGTTGTGTATGTTAATGTTTTGAATAAATCCCTCCGCTGCACAGTGAACCCCTTTTGCCTCGATCTAGAGCAGGGGTGCCCAAAGTGGGGCCCGGGGGCCAAATTCGGCCCGCCAGAGGGTTCAATTTGGCCCGCGAAGGGTTGTTTAGGTTTGTTGGGATTAACTGTTTGATTCAATTTTGTGCTGAAAAGACTGTCAAATGACAAAATTCATGTGCAATCTCTTAAAACGTGTTAATAAAAGATATTTTAACCTTTATCTCTTCTCAAAATATTTTTTTAAATGCCAAACAAAATTATGTTTGGCCCTTGGCACTCTTCAATGCAATACATTTTGGCCCGCGAAGAAAAAATCAGCAAATTTTGGCCCTCCAAGGAAAAAAGTTTGGGCACCCCTGATCTAGAGGATATCACGGAAAAATTGCTTTAAAAAGTCACTAACGTGAACAGGAGTACTTCTTTCTGTCATTGAAGTCTATGGCACGTTGTCATATTTGACGGACGTAGCAACAGTAACTAAGGGGGGCGGGGCTCGGCGAAAGGTCAATTGACCTTTTGCCGATGTAGGTACAATATTTGCTCGGGCTGCAAAATCTACTCGGGTCGCACTTTCATGACGACAACGAACTATATTTGAGCTTATTGTGACCAAGCGGGCAGCTCAGGGCCCCAAAATAACACAATCTTACTGCTCTTAAGGTACACAGGTTAGGATGTGGAATAAGATGTGGCCAAACAGAGGCAGAGGCAAAGAAAGTTTAAAGATTTTATTACAAAACATTAAAAGGGCTAAAGCTAAAATGCTAAGGGCTGGTCGGCCGCGGGTGCACGCAGTGGTAGGCCGAAATTTCTCCTGGTGACAGAGTACTCACTAAAGCTCCGTGCACAACATCCACACAAACTAAATAAACTGTACAGGATAAACTAAACATGCAAAAGTGAGGATATGCAAAAGTACACACACACAGGGGTGATGGGACTGAAGTGAGAACGTCTATCACCAAACCCTCCACCAACGGGCAACCACGCTCGAACCAGACCCTGTAGCAAGAGAACAAAGGTTAGACTATGGCAACACAAATAATAAACAAAATATACTTATTAATAAACTAAATTATGCAAAGTAATAACTAACAAATGTTACTAAACAAACAGAAATCAAATTTACAACTCAAAACATAACTAAGACCCGAACAAAACAGCAGTAACCAAAGAAATTCCTCAACAGAAAGCTAAACACATGGTAGCCTTCATGAGGAGCACCATAGCTGCTCCAGCTCAATAGGCAGAGTGGGGCAGCTCTGAAGCCAGAGCAGGTCAATGGAGAAAGCTGTGGCCTAAGCAGTAGTGCCAACTCCATTTCCTGCTTTTATAGCCTGCACCTGTGTCAGAGTGTGTCAAGCTCCGCCCATGCTCAGTACTTGTATGGTAGCCTGGCAGGACACTCTGCCTGCTACATTATTCTCAAGAAAATTGATATTTTAATTGCTGTTTATGATCAGTGTTAGCATAATTTAGCTTTGTTATATAAAAACCGAACTTTTAAAATTATTATATTTCGCTAGCTTGATAGCACCACGTTAGCACAAGCGAGACGTCATGCGTGCGCTCTGATTGGCTGTACATAGAGTAGTGGTTATTGTATTTTTATCATTGTAGTAGCATACTTTTAAACGAAATTACGACATCCATTCAATAAATCTTAGATAACTGTAATCTTTAATCACTGAAATCGGCATTTCTCGTCAATCAGCAAAGACAAATACTTGTACACAGTGACATCTAGTGAACTTTTTATAAACTGCAGCAGCGCCAAAAACATGAAACGGCTGTTAAAAATACATTTTAGTTGCTACTAATGCCGATAAATTAAATTCTAGACAAAAATACATTTTGTTCGTATGTAATACAGATAAATTAGACACGTTTTCAAGGGTTAGGGCAATTATTTATCAATAAATAATTTATCAATAAAACTGTATCTGAACAGAACACTAATTTAATGCTATAATAATTCATTTTAAAATGTAGATTTTTGAAAAAATAAGAATTAAATAGATTAAAATAGCACACTAATTTAAAAACATATGTTAAAATAGTATTTTAATGTCAATAAATTCATTTTATTAGCCAAAAAAACTGTTTAACTATCTCAGTGACGTCATCAACCTTCGACGGAAACTGCCCGAGTAGATTTTGCAGCCCGAGTAAATATTGTACCCACACCGAGCCCCGCCCCAAAACGGCTATTGTCCAATCAAACATCGTAGCAACCGTTGCTATGTAAATAGTGTCCGTCAAATCTTGAGTTCCAAGCAAGACGGTGAAGCAATGTGTCTGCGGTTTATGTAAATCGGACCGCAGATACCCCGAAATATTGACCAGAGGAGTTGTGTTCTTTCCATTTCCAAAGACGAAAACAACTGGAGCAGTGCCTACAATGGATTAAACAGTGCGGGCTACTCAGGGCGGCTCCTTTCCCAGCTAAACATTTCGAACAAATGTCTGCTCAAAGGTAAAACTAATGTTAAACTATAGCTATGAACCTACTGTGTTGTTAGATCTAGAGGCACAAACACAAAATAGACTGAAGGTATTCCACGACAAGGTATAGTTGGCAGAAGTTACGCTGTCAGCTGCTAAGTTTAGCGAGCCTCTTAGCTCGCTAACAACCCTCGTAAGTAAACAATATTCTTGCAATAGAGAAAAAAAAACCTTAACATATGAAAGCGAACTTACCCGGCAGTGCAAGAGCAGGACAAGGCTGTGCTTGTTGCATTTGAGATAATGTTAAAAATCATGGGTTTCTCTGATTTAGCTTTGGACCAGTAGCATTAGCCTCCGTAGGAGTTATGTCCCCTCCGGTGCGTATTTTAATGTTTGAATAAATCCCTCCGCTGCATAGTGAACCCCTTTTGCCTCGATCTAGAGGATATTGCTGAAAAATTGCTTTAAAAAAGTCACTTACGCGAACAGATGTACTGCTTTTTGTCATTGAAATCTATGGCACGCTGTCATATTTGACAGGCGTAGCAACAGTAACTAAGGGGGGCGGGGCTCGGCGAAAAGTCAATTGTATGTGGACAATTTATTTTCTATCAAGGCAAGTCAAAGGAAGGTGCAAAGAAAAAAAAAATGTATATGCCATATCGATGGCCGAAAAACAAAACCTCCTAACTGCAAATTTTCGATTTTTGTTTTTTTGGCTAAATCTTGAGTTTAGGTCAGGGACAATGTGTTGAGTCTATTTTGAGTGAAATTCTGACCTTCTTTCCCCCCAATAAAGTCAAATGAAAAAAGTTCCTATCTGTGCAGGAGGAAAAGTGCAGAAGCAAAACCTCCTATCTGCACTGTTCTCTATAGAGACAAGTCACAGTTTAGACTTCTGAGCATTTACTGTTCCACTCAAATGGCTGTTTTCCTCTGTAATGTTGATTTATAATTGTTAAGAATATGTTTTTGACAAGTTCAAGTTATATACTTAGAATATATACTAAATAGATTATATGTGCTTTATCAAATGCAATCTGTGCTTTAGAGAATTTAGTCAGTAATCACAAGATTTTATTTAATATTTTAATATTATTTTTTTTTAATCAGCCTATATATACTTTATAAATGTTTAAAATGTTTTTATTTAAACATAATAATCAATGTTTATATATTTTTTTTACACACAGCACAAGTTGTTTGATGTTAACATGGTATTTTGATATAATTATTGTCTCCAACTCCACAACTAAAGAAAATTATTACAATTGACTTTGTTTGAGATAACTGCTTTTAACATATTTTGAAATATTATTATTATTATTATTATTAGTTTATTTTATGATTATCATAATCACAACTTTATTCCTTATAAGAGCAGTGAATCATAGAACATCCTTACAGTCGTTGATACAACTTATTACATGACATAAGAGACTTCAGTTCCACTTGTGAATTGTTGAACATTAAAGTTGACCTTTCTCTCATTTAGAAAATTAGCAATTAAATGACTCCCAGTAATATCAATATAAGCACATATATTTATTTAGAGTTTTATCAGTCTGGAAACTGAAAACGACACAACAAAAGTCTTGTTTTGTTCTAAATATGCCGCACAGAAAAATCAACTACATCACTAATAATTTTATAATCTCTGTTTAATTGTAATTAATTTATTCAAAGTTGTTAATTTAATTGATTCCTGCAAATTTGAGTAACTCTGTGTTGTCCTGTAACAGGTAGGGCTTTTCCATTAGTACCTGCTTGGCCCTACTCTACTCTACTCGGCGCGACTTAGCCCCGGTGCGGAGCTTTTCCATTTGGGGCTGATCGCGCCGACCAGGTACTTTTTTAGTACCTGCTCTACCCCAGGGCCAAGTCGAGCCGAGCAGATACTAAACCTGACGTCAGACGCACGTCGCCTGTTGCGTCACACAAGTGCCGCTGATTTGTTGTTGTTACTGTACGCTAACGTGAGTCGCCGCTAAGCTAGCTGCCGATAGCACCGAAATGCTTCTACATTTCGTACTCTCTGTAGCAAAAAACAGCTCAGTGACATAAAAAACGAGTCCGTTGTCCCTATCCGCTAAATACATAAGACACTGTAGTTCGATGAGTATGTGCGTAGACCACACGGGCTTGTACGTAGGCACATGCAGGTTACCTGTGCTGCTGCAGGGTCCTGGTTCTCACAGTAAACACCGATGGACATCCGATGCACACGTTTTTGAAGCAAGAGATTATAATGCAGCTTCGTCAGGACAGAGAGACGGAGGAGGAAGATGGGACAGCTGACTTGTGATTGTACATCGGGACCAGAGCGGGACTTTAGACAGACGTGTCGGACGGACGTGAAGAAGGGTGAGTCAGTGAACGTGTTGACATGAAAAGCTTCACTCTACTGGCCAATGCGGCGGTGGATATTTGTTTTATATTACGCTTATGAAACGCTGGAGAACGAACGGTCTGATTATCTTTAATTAAAGCCGATGCGCATTGAAACGCTCCGTTGTTTTCTATGAGCTTGCATCATGTCCCCATTTGGGGAGTGACAGTGTTGGCAATTGTACCGCCCAGCTTCACAACAGCCCCACTCGGCCTCTCTTGTAATGGAAATGCTCCCCTCTGAGCGGGGCTAAGCCGGGTAGAGGCGCGTAGAGTCGAGTCGAGTAGAGTAGGGCCAAGCAGGTACTAATGGAAAAGCCCTATAACAGGCTCCAGGGCTCAGAAAAGTCCTGTTTTCACATACCACTTAGCCCCGCCCACATTCCTGTAATTCTCCAGCTAAACTCAGACAAGACTGAGGTTATCATCTTTGGCCCACAGAAACAAAGAGAAAGTGTCAGTAGTCAACTTCAGTCTCTCTCTCTAAAACCTTCAAGTCAAGTTAGAAATCTGGGGGTAATAATGGACTCAGACTTGAACTTTAACAGCCACATTAAGTCAATAACATCAGCAGCTTTTTACCATCTAAAAAACATTGCCAAAATCAAAAGTATAGTGTCAAAGCCTGACCTCGTGAGGCTTATCCATGCATTTGTCTCCAGTAGGTTAGACTATTGTAACGGCCTGCTCACCGGTCTATCCAAACAGGCTGTAAAACAGCTGCAGTACATCCAGAACGCTGCTGCTCGAGTCCTGACCAGAACCAGGAAGTACGATCACATTAGTCCTGTGCTTAGGTCTTTGCACTGGCTTCCAGTGGCTCAGACAATAGACTTTAAAACAGCTCTACTTGTGTTTAAGTCTCTCCATTGACTAGCACCAAAGTACATCTCTGACATGTTAGTGCGTTATGAACCATCTCGCACTCTGAGGACCTCAGGGACCGGCCTCCTGCTGGTGCCCAGAGTCAGGACTAAACATGGAGAATCAGCGTTTCAGTTTTATGCAGCTAAGATCTGGAACAGTCTTCCAGATGATGTAAGACAGGCCTCGACTGTGACAATGTTTAAATCTAGGCTGAAAACATGTCTTTTTATCTGTGCATATGACTGAAATACTTTGTCTGCACTCTTTATTTCTTACTTCTTTTTAAAGTAAATTTTATGCTGATTATTTAATTATTGTAAATTTAATGCATTTTCCTGCCTTGTAAAGCACTGTGAATTGCTTTGTGTATGAATTGTGCTATACAAATAAATTTGCCTTTGCCTAATTACAGTGATTATTTATGAAACAAAACTGTAAAATGTTAAAAACAGATTCTGTTTAAATAAATACATTTACATGAAAATCTGTTGTTTGTTGCAGTGAAATGTGGCTGGAGGCGGAGCTTCTTCTATCAGGCTGCTATACCAATACTGTGATTTACAAAGAGCAATATGTAAAAGGCTCATCAACTTATATAATAAAATAAAATAAAATTAATAAATAGACCATTTATTTTCTTGACTTTTTTTTATCTGAAGTTAAATACTTATTGTGTCTCATTTAAAGAACAGGTACAAAAGTAATGAGCGGAACCGAACCAGGACATCTCTGGTCATAAACTCATTCAAGCATTTTCTATTGAACTAAAGTCTTTATTAGTAAATTAAAATATAATTTCAGGTTAAATACTGATTTAATAGTGGTTTGTTGAATATGACTGGTGTGTAGATAAAATGTCATAAGTGTTCAATGAAATTTAAATTTAACACATTATGTCCAAAGACTGTGAGATATTGTAACTCCAGTCTGAACAGTCAAATATTTTTAATTATATTATTACATTACAGTTACTAACATTTCAACCCTGGAATATATTTCTGACTTCAATAAATACAAATTATATGTGAAATATAAGCCAATGTATCCATTTAAACCCAGAGTATTGACAAGAAGCAAAGCTCCTAACTGCAAAATAAAACAGAAAAACAAGGTAAAAACCTCCTAAGTGCGTTTTCAAAGGTAAAACTATCCAAAAGTTATATTTCAAAAGAACACTTAAAATGGTCTCCAAACAGTGTTAAATGTGCTGGTTGTTTTTAAGAAACAAACCTCTCCAAAAGAACTAAACGGGGTTTTTTTTTTCAGTTAACCGAAAAAGTGCTTTTCGTAGTTAGGAGGTTTTGTTTTTCGGCCATCGATATGTGGTTGAATGAAATCCAGTTCTAGATCTTATTTTTGGAAAATTAAGATCTAGAACTGGAAATAGCTCATAAGCTTTCTCTGTTAATAGGGAAGTACATCTAAAGTTTCAACAAAAAAATCAACAGTAATACATGCCTTTATCTTATAAGTAATAGAGGGTTAGTATCAAGTCATTACTTACACACACTCAAACTTTGAACCACCATAAAAAAGGTATTTTCACAGTGAGCTGAAGCAGCAGGGAGGGCAGCCAAACTACACCTGTCAGGGTTCGGACATCTGCCTATTACTGCAAGTGGTGAGGAGATAATGGTCATTATCTTTATTTCACCAACCCGCTGACTACCTCCGCAGAGTCGCTTCTTTCTAAATAGCCTTTAGGTCAAGCAGAACCAGAAACCGTCTCATCCATTAGTTTGACAGTGGGGGGCTGCAAATATAAACCTGGCATAAAACTCTCGACAGTGGCTTCGTTCACACATGAGAAGGCCCATTAGTGAGAGCTTTTCTCTGCTCACATAGACAGGAACAGCAGGAGGACCTGAATGCACATAAATGTGAAAACTTGAACTTAACAGTTGCATCTATCGTGAAAAAATATGTTTTTATGGGCTTCTGTAAGACAACCCCAAAGTGCTTTTTCTGAGGCTTGGTTGAAGGCATTGTTCCACCTCAAAGAGCGCATCTTCCTCCATTGACTGGCAATTAAAGCTAAGTTGAAATGGCGTCAGCTGAGAGAGAAGTCAACTTAGGCCTTGATGCTAAACATAAGTCTGTGTCTACCAGTCCTCTGCTCTTTCAGCTCTGTTCTACTGGTCTATATACTTTCTGTTTGTAGAATCTAGATGTGCAGCCTGGGATACATCGTTGTGTGCAAGTTACGGTAGCAAGCCACCTGGGGCCATCTTCCTTGAGATTATGAAATGTCTGAAAGAGTTTTGACCAGTCTGCAACCTCTTTTATTTCTGTTTTGTCTGTTCCAGTGTCAATGGATAGATGACTACGTCTGTCCCAAAGCTAGAAAATCAGAGGTTAGAGTTTTTTTCCCTATGTCCCTATGTCTATAATTACTGACCCTAAAATGACCAGTACCTGAAAGATGGATCAAATGGAGAGGACAAATGTCCAAAAATTTGGGTGAGAATACTTTAACTAACGTCGGATCCATGAGATGTCGGTCGGAAGAGATGGTGATTAAGTTTAGGAGAACAAGTAAGTTTAGGAAAAGGTTTGGTTAATGGGTATGGTAAGGAAAAAGGTTTGGGTAAAGGTTAAGATAACAGTTAAGGCTTGATTAGCAATAGTAATAAACTCATGACCATAGCAACCAGCTCTAGTGTCCGGCGTCTTTTAACACACGACAATAAACCACTGACTTATAAACATCCTGGCTCAGAGCGCCACTGTACCATACATAATATGGGTAAACATCCAGCCTTCTTCTGAGGGGCTTCTGAATAGAGATAAGTCACGTGAGGGGTCTCCTCATGCAGGTTTGTAATCGGATGCCTCTCAATTAAATAATCTGGCAAACCTTTACTGATGTTGTGTTTTATTTTACTTTTTTGGGGGCGACACAGTGGCGCAGTGGCCTCATAGCAAGAAGGTTCATCTCCCGGGCGGCCCAGGGCCTTTCTATGTGGAGTTTGCATGTTCTCTTCATGTTTGTGTAGGCTTCTCCTATAACTAAAACTGTACAATGTGTCTCCCCAGAACTACAGATGGAAATTATCTGTAAAGCTAGAATCTGGTTACAAGCATCTCTGCTTTGTGCTTAATGTAACTGTACATTGTCCTTAATAAACATTATTTTGTTCTGTATTTACCGCCACTAAATTTATAGACAAGACAATATATATAGTCGGTATTAGATGTTATTTGACTTCACTCTGAAGATCTTTCCCTCAGTTAGAGAGCTGTCTTGTGCACACAAATATAAAGCAGCACTAACCCTTTAAACAGTCCCGGTCGCTCTTCTTTAATCTGAAAGCTCTTCTGCTTATCTTTTTATCTAGCCTTAAACACACTCACTCTTTGATGGGAGACACAACTGACTTTCCATGAGCACCTTACATCCTGTGTCAAGACTTTTAGCAAACCGACCTGGTGCAGCAGCGCTGGAGACTACAGAACATCAGAGCACTGTGTGTGGTGTGCCCCTCCAAGCCTTTTTACACAGCATCCCTGAAAGCACTTTGCATCCTTTACAACAAAAGAAAGCATGAACGCATTTACTCTTTGTAGGAAAGTTTAAGGGACTTTCAATAGAATAACTACTACGAACAGTTTTCCACCAAACCATTAGTCCAAGTCATGAGTTTGTGACTATGGCCTTCATGCTAACTCCATGAGCACTACATACCATGGTAATTACAGTATATATGAAGATAGAAAATGTTCTATCTGTTATTAAAGCATTTTTTCTGATAGGTAAAGATAAGTGACAAAGCAAACTCTTGTGACAATATGGCAGCAGTTCTTAGGTACAAGTTTGTATATTCAAGATACTGGAGATACTGTTTCATACATTTTTAATGACCAAAATATACAGTACATTTTTCCTCTGTATGATGCTAACAGAGCTTGGCTTGTCAGGTCACTCAATGTGCTGACACTTCAAGTTGCTGCTCTAATGACCTTGGTTGTTGACTCACCATAAACATAATGTATCACATGTATAATTGTGCATAATCACCTGCTGATCATTTTTCTTCTGAATACACACAATCACAACACATACCTGGGCGTATATTTGCCAGTGTCTCAAGGAGCTCCACCGCACTCATATTGCACTTTATAAAGGTGCATATGGAAATGGTCTGCAGCCTGCATGTGTACACAGATGCACAGATGCAGAGCTGGTCCCTGGGCTATGTCTGAGCCTCTATTCATCTGTTTCTTGCATATTTTCTTCAGCCGTTAATATAGGCAAAGTCACAAATTGTCTCCATGCACAGTACCTCAGGCCATTTGAAAGAATCAGCCTGATGTGGAACCTAAAAGGCAGAAAAGAAATTAACATAAATCAAATAAATGTGATTTTAAAATGTGCATTCAAATAGAGCTGTAAGTGAAACATTTACAAGACAAACAAATTGCTTATTTTCTTGTTTTCCATTGCGTGGTTTAGAAGTATAGAAATCTGAGTCAGTGTGATCTGTTGAATCATTCATAGCCCAAGGTGATCATAGAGTTTTACCTTTACCCAAGGGTTCAGGGCACAGTGAGAGTACGGATGAGCTCCAGAGAAATTCAAATTGCTAGACACTTAGGACGACAGCCTACAGTTCCTCTGCCCCTCACTATGAAAATTGGAGAGTCTTTTACACATGTCCTTGATGTAGAAGACAATGTGATCAAGGGTATGGGTGAGTTTTTAAGTGTCTATTTTTCTTTTTTTTTAAGTCACTGCAATAAATGAAATAAGTGCAAACTGCTTACACATCTGTATGTCAGCAATTCTGATTTATGTTCTGTTCTGTCTGAAAATGCTTGGTAAATCAAGCTCACATTTTGATTTAGAGCTATTTATTTAATTACTGTTTGTTTGTTTGTTTGTTTGTTTGTTTGTTTGTTTTTTTAGTATTTATATATTAAATGTGATATGCACTATGTTTTGTACCAAAATGTGAAATGTGTCAGCTTGTTAAAATGTTTGCTCTCAACAATGAATTATGTTTTTCTTGTATTTTTTACAGTTTGAGGTGCACTCAATATGTTTTTATGTATATGTCAGGGTTATTCAAATGGCAGCCCGCTGACCAAATACGGTCCACTAAGATATTATTTTGCCCTCTAGTTTGTTAAAACTAGTATTGAAGTAGGCCTC